>CM038147.1:397005709-397313209 GCA_021437245.1 Aegilops speltoides
ATTTTCAATGCAATTCACCGCACAATACATATAAATCTTCTCTAGATCAAAATCAAGAAGTCTATCAAGATTAAATTTTGGAATACCCTTAGTTATACGTTTCATTTCTTCATAACCCAAAAGAAGGCTAAGTTCTTTATGATGCTCAAGGGTAATCAAATTATCACAATATTTGGACATGACTTGATCATGAAACAAATAGCATTGGAGCTTTAAATGACCATGTTCATTACAAAGTTCACAAGGAGCGCGAAAAATATTGAATCTTTTAGCACATTCATCTAGCTCTTCTTGCAACAATTTGGTTTCTAAGTACTTATGCCTCTTGCAATAAATATCTTCTCTATTTGGTGTGTTCATGCAAACATGCACTCCACAAAACTTGACATGCTCATAAGAGATATTTTCATCATAACTAGTGCAATCATCATTAGCATCATGGATATTCAAAGAATTCGTACTAACAACATTGCAATCATGCTTATCATTCAACGATTTAGTGCCAAACAATTTAGAGATTTCTTCTTCTAGCGCTTGAGCACAATTATCCTTTCCATCATACTCACGAATGATATTAAAAAGGTGTAGCGTATGAGACAAACTCAATTCCTTTTTTTTGTAATTTTCTTTTATAAACTAGACTAGTGCTAAAACAAGAAACAAAAAGATTCGATTGCAAGATCTAAAGATATACCTTCAAGCACTCGCCTCCCCGGCAACGGCGCCAGAAAAGAGCTTAGTTGACGGGGTGTGAGTGAGTGCCCTTTACCTTTGCCTCCCCGGCAATGGCGCCAGAAAAGAGCTTAGTTGACGGGGTGTGAGTGAGTGCCCTTTACCTTTGCCTCCCCGGCAATGGCACCAGAAAAGAGCTTGATGTCTACTACACAACCTTCTTCTTGTAGACGTTGTTGGGCCTGCAAGTGCACAGGTTTGTAGGACAGTAGCAAATTTCCCTCAAGTGGATGACCTAAGGTTTATCAATCCGTGGGAGGCGTAGGATGAAGATGGTCTCTCTCAAGCAACCCTGCAACCAAATAACAAAGAGTCTCTTGTGTCCCCAACACAGCCAATACAATGGCAAATTGTATAGGTGCACTAGTTCGGCGAAGAGATGGTGATACAAGTGCAATATGGATGGTAGATATAGGTTTTTGTAATCTGAAAATATAAAAACAGCAAGGTAACAAGTGGTAAAAGTGAGCGTAAACGGTATTGCAATGATAGGAAACAAGGCCTAGGGTTCATACTTTCCACTAGTGCAAGTTCTCTCAACAATAATAACATAGATAGATCATATAACAATCCCTCAACATGCAACAAAGAGTCACTCCAAAGCCACTAATAGCGGAGAACAAACGTAGAGATTATGGTAGGGTACGAAACCACCTCAAAGTTATTCTTTCAGATCGATCTATAAAAGAGTTTGTACTAGAATAACACCTTAAGACACAAATCAACCGAAACCCTAATGTCACCTAGATACTCCATTGTCACCTCAAGTATCCGTGGGCATGATTATACGATATGCATCACACAATCTCAGATTTATCCAACCAACATAAAAGTACTTCAAAGAGTGCCCCAAAGTTTCTACCGGAGAGTCAAGAACGTGTGCCAACCCATATGCATAGGTTCCCAATGTCACGAAACCCGCAAGTTGATCACCAACACATACATCAAGTGGCACATGATATCCCATTGTCACCACAGATGATCACGGCAAGACATACATCAAGTGTTCTCATATAAGACTCAATCCAATAAGATAACTTCAAAGGGGAAACTCAATTCATCACAAGAGAGTAGAGGGGGAGAAACATCATAACATCCAACTACAATAGCAAAGCTCGGGATACATCAAGATCGTGCCATAGAGGGAACACGAGAGAGAGAGATCAAACACATAGCTACTGGCACATACCCTCAGCCCCGAGGGTGAACTACTCCCTCCTCATCATGGATAGCGCCGGGATGATGAAGATGGCCACCGGTGATGGGTTCCCCCCAAAGAGGCGCCTAATGGGATCCCGAGAGGTTTTTGGTGGCTACAGAGGCTTGCGGCGGCGGAACTCGCGATCTATCTTCTGTTCTGGAAGTTTTAGGGTGCGTAGGTATATATGGGTGCAGGGGGTACGTCGGTGGACCTCCAGGGTGCTCATGAGGTAGGGGGCGCGCCCAGGGGGCGCACCCCCCTACCTCGTGCCTTCCTCGTTTCTTTCTTGACGTGGACTCCAAGTCTCCGGGTTGCTTTCCTTCCAAAAATAACTTCTCCAGCTTGATTTCGTTCCATTTTGACTCCGTCGATATTCCTTTTCCTCGAACACCGAAATAGGCATAAAACAAAGAATCTGGGCTGGGCCTCCGGTTAATAGGTTAGTCCCAAAAATAATATAAAAGTGGATAATAAAGCCCAATATTGCCTAAAACAGTAGATAAAGTAGCATGGAGCAATAAAAAATTATAGATATGTTGGAGACGTATCAGTCAGCTGTTCGAGAGGTTTTCAAATCCTTAGAGATTTTTTCCTCTTTATGCAAGGAATCGGTTTTTATCCGATTAGGCATGTATAACGCCCCAACTTCGGCCTTCCGAATACCAGGGGTTGCGCCAAAATTTAAAATTTTAGAACTCCGATGGCTAAGTGAGGGTGACAAAGCTTTATAGTCCGATTGCCTTGTTCGTTGCACTAAACACCTCCTTAAAGGACCAAAAAATTGGATAAAGAGTGTTTAGATTTATCCTGAACACCCCTGTACTAGCTACTGGGGGCAGAAGCCGACGACTGGCCAACTCTTAGATTTCATAAACAGTCGCACAGGAGGTAAAATTTTAAATAACAAGCATTATATTAGATAAAGACCTCGTTCCATATTATAGGACAGGATAAAATAATGCTTTCATGGGAAAATGATATCCTTGGCACATTGCTCCACCATAAGGCGGGATCCCTCCATGACACTGTCATAGTACATCTCGGGCTTGCGAAGCTCCTTGCCCACGGGCGGACCCTCGGTCATCAACTTCGTGGCATCCATCTTCGCCCAGTGCATATTGGCGCGGGCGAAAGCCATCCGCGCACCTTCAATGTAGACCGACCACTTGACGACATCAAGCCGAGGACAGGCACTGACCAGCCGCTTCACGAGTCCGAAATAGCTACTGGGCATGGGCTCGACAGGCCATAGCCGAACTATTAGGTCCTTGATGGCTACTTCGCCGCCTTATGCAGCTCGACCAACAGTTTTAGCTGGTCGCTAAGGGGCACCGGATGTTCTGATCCAAGGTATTGGGACCAAAACAGCTTCTCTATAGAGCTCCCTTCTTCGGCTCGAAAGAACTCTGCAGCATCTGATATGCTGCGCGGTAGATCCGCAAACGCTCCTGGAGAACTCCAAATTCGGGTAAGTAAAAGGAGCGTTTCCTTCACACCTTGCTTTGCATAATAAAAGCCTTACCTGCCGCAATCTTCTTGGCCGCCTGGATTTCCTAAAGGGCGCTCTGGGCATCGGTTCGGGCATCTTGCGTGCTCTGGCGGGCCTTGGCAAGTTCGGACTCTTGAGTCTTCAAATCACGCTCCAAGGACTCGTACTTTTTGATGGCGTCCTGGAGATCTTACTGGACCTCGCTGACTCAGGCCTCCTGCTTCTCGCGCGCGGCGCGTTTCTTAGCCGCTTTGTCCTCGGCCTCAGCCAACACCTTCTTGAGGGCTGCTACTTCGGTTGCGGCCCCTAATAAAGTTCATGACACTTTAGTCAGTATGAACTTTTCATCCTTCCTAAATATAAAGCACCGGTTAGTGCATACCTTGGCTGTCCTCCTGCTGCTTCTTCACGAGGCCGAGTTCTTCCTCGGCCCGCTCCAGACTCCGCTTCAAGCCGGAGACCTCCGCAGTATGAGCGGTAGCGGCCAGCAGCGGCGCCTGCTTATTCACATAGACATGTTATGTTAGACTCCTGCAAAAATTATTTTGATCCTCTATTTGGTTTTTTTAACACCGAACAGAGCATCAGGGGCTACTGTCTATAAGGTGATATTATTTTACAACTACGTTACTTACCTCAAAGCCTGTTAGGAGGCTAATGCAGGTTTGAGTCAGTCTGTTTTTGGCGGATTGGACTTTCTCAATCACCATACTCATAAGAGTACGGTGTTGTTCCAAAATGGAAGTGCCTCGTAGCGCTTCCAGCAATCTATCCGGTGCCTCTGGATGGACAGAGGTCACCGGTGGCGGCGGCTTGCCCTCCTCGTTCAGGAGAGGCCGCCTCCCTGAATCCGGAGCCACTTGGGCCTCTGGAGCTGTATTCGGCTGAGGGCCGAACTGGATGCGACCCCCATCGTCGGGGTCTGTAGAGGTTCGTCCCCCCATGTGTTCGGCAATGGGGGTTTTATCCTCCGGCATCATCGAAACCGTATCCCCTTGTCCCAGTATCCTTCGAGACAACACCTCGGTGTTGTCCGTGGCCTTGGGGGAGGTGGCCGTCAGAAGGGACCCGCTGTTCATCACCGATGGGTCCAGCGACCCCTCCGAAGAGGAGGATAGCTCGATGTTGGACTGGGCCGGACTGCAGATGCATGGTCTAGCACATTAAGAAATGATAAAGTGAAAACACCAGAAATATTACCGTGTCCGGATACTTCCGATTCGGCCAGGGGCTTGACCCTGGGCTCCCACTCCCCGCTGCTGTTGGTGGCTGCGGCGGAGTAGTCCGGAAGGGAGATTTTTCCCTTCTTCGATGCCTCGGCCTCCCCATGTGTGGAAGCCTTCCTCTTATTCCCCCCCCCAGTAGGGGGGAATGGGTCTTCTCCTCCTCCTCATCGTCTTCGGTGGATGAGTGCGTCTCGACATCTTCAGATGCCACGACCGAAGCGCCCTTGCGTTGGAGGCCACCTTTGGTCCCCTAGGACACCTTCTTGGCTTCCTTCTCCGGCACCTCATAAGGCGCCGGAAACAGCATCTTCATCAGAAGAGGCATTTCTGGATCTTCGGGTAGCGGAGCTGGACATTCAATCTGCTCCGCTATCGTTACCCGGACCTGAAAGATTGGCATGGAGGCTTAGGTTCCTCGCGCAGATATGTTGGGGAACGAAGTAATTTCAAAAAAAATCCTACGCACACGCAAGATCATGGTGATGTATAGCAACAAGAAGGGGAGTGTATCTTCATACCCTTGAAGATCGCTAAGAGGAAGCGTTTATCAACGCGGTTGATGTAGTCGTACGTCTTCACAATCTGACCGATCCAAGTACAGAACGCACGGCACCTCCGAGTTCTGCACACGTTCAGCTCGATGACGTCCTCGCCTTCTCGATCCAGCAAGACAGGCGAAGTAGTAGATGAGTTCCTACAGCACAACGGTGTGGTGACGGTGTTGGTGAAGAACAATCTCCGCAGGGCTTCGCCTAAGCACTACGGAAACTATGACGGGGGATAAACTAGAGGGGACGGGGTTGCCGGCACACGGCTTGGTGTTTCTTGATGTGTCTTTGGTGCTAGCCCTGCCCCTCTATTTATATGTTGAGCCTTGGGGTCGAAACTTGGAGTAAAATCCTCCACAAAGTCGGTTTCACCCGAAAGGCAAGAGTCCTTCTCGGACTCCATGGCCAGACGCCAGGGTTCTCGGCATCTGGACCCGCACACGTGGACCTCAGGCGTCGGCCCTCGACTCATAAAACTTCCTTTTGCGCTTTCCAAAAACCTTGTGGGCTTTCCCCTTTGGCCCAAATAACGTGTTCTTGTACCCAAACATTTCGGGAAACATCCGGAACCCCTTCCGGTGAATTCCAGAACCCTTCCGGAGATCAAACACTATTATCCCATATATCAAACTTTATCTCCGGACCATTCCGGAGTTCCTCGTCATGTCCATGATCTCATCCGGGACTTCGAACAACACTCAGGGATTACTATAAACACTAGTAAGGTACACATCAATAACATGTATATCAAATATACCCTTGTTCAGTTTGCCATCCTTCTTATCCACCAAATATTGTGGTATTTCCGCTTCGGTGGACTATTTCCTTTGCAGTGTAAGCACTCAGTTTCAGGCTTTGGTTCAACTTGGGGTTTCTTCGTGGGAGTGACAACTTGCTTGTCATTCTACTTGAAGTTCCCCTTTCTTTCCCTTTGCCCTTTTCTTGAAACTAGTGATCTTGTCAACCATCAACACTTGATGCTCTTTCTTGATTTCTACCTTCGTCGATTTCAACATCATGAAGAGCTCGGGAATCGTTTTCGTCATCCCTTGCATACTATAGTTCATCACAAAGTTCTACTAACTTGGTGATGGTGACTAGAGAACTCTGTCAATCACTATCTTATCTGGAAGATTAACTCCCACTTGATTCAAGCGATTGTAGTACCTGCACAATCGAGCACATGCTCACTAGTTGAGCAATTCTCCTCCATCTTTTAGCCATAGAACTTGTTGGAGACTTCATATCTCTCAACTCGGATATTTGCTTGAAATATTAACTTCAACTCCTGGAACATCTCATATGGTCCATGACGTTCAAAACGTCTTTGAAGTCTCGATTCTAAGCCGTTAAGCATGGTGCACTAAACTATCAAGTAGTCATCATATTGAGCTAGCCAAACGCTCATAACGCCGCATCTGCTCTGCAATAGGTCTGCCACCTAGCGGTGCATTAAGGACATAATTCTTACGTGCAAGAATGAGGATAAACCTCGGATCACAGATCTAATCCGCATCATTGCTACTAACATCTTTCAACACAATTTTCTCTAGGAACATATCAAAATAAACATATGAAAGCAACAACGCAAGCTATTGATCTACAACATAATTTGCAAAATACTACCAGGACTAAGTTCATGATAAATTTAATTTCAATTAATCATATTACTTAAGAACTCCCACTTAGACAGACATCTCTCTAATCATCTAAGTGATCACGTGATCCAAATCAACTAAACCATGTCCGATCATCACGTGAGATGGAGTAGTTTCAATGGTGAACATCACTATGTTGATCACATCTACTATATGATTCACGTTCAACCTTTCGGTCTCCGTGTTCCGAGGCCATATCTGTTATATGCTAGGCTCATCAAGTTTAACCTGAGTATTCCGCGTGTGCAACTGTTTTGCACCCGTTGTATTTGAACGTAGAGCCTATCACACCCGACCATCACGTGGTGTCTCAGCACAAAGAACTTTCGCAACGGTGCATACTCAAGGAGAACACTTCTTGATAATTTTTAGTGAGAGATCATCTTAAAATGCTACCGTCAATCAAAGCAAGATAAGATGCATAAAGGATAAACATCACATGCAATCAATGTAAGTGATATGATATGGCCATCATCATCTTGTGCTTGTGATCTCCATCTCTGAAGCACCGTCGTGATCACCATCGCCACCGCACGACACCTTGATCTCCATCGTAGCATCGTTGTCGTTCGCCATCTATTGCTTCTCGACTATCGCTACCGCTTAGTGATAAAGTAAAGCAATTACGTATGCGTTGCATTTCATACAATAAGCGACAACCATATGGCTCTCGCCATTGCCGATAACTTCGTTACAAAACATGATCATCTCATACAATAAAATATAGCATCACGTCTTGACCATATCACATCACAACATGCCCTGCAAAAACAAATTAGACGTCCTCTACTTTGTTGTTGCAAATTTTACGTGGCTGCTACGGGCTGAGCAAGAAACGTTCTTACCTACGCATCAAAACCACAACGATACTTTGTCAAGTTGGTGCTGTTTTAACCTTCGCAAGGACCGGGCTTAGCCACACTCGGTTCAACTAAAGTGAGAGAGAATGACACCCGCCGGTCACCTTTAAGAAACTAGTGCTCGTGGCGGTGAAACCAGTCTCGCATAAGCGTACGCGTAATATCGATCCGGGCCGCTTCATCTCACAATACCGCTGAACCAAAGTATGACATGCTGGTAAGCATTATGACTTATATCGCCCACAACTCACTTGTGTTCTACTCGTGCATATGACATCTACGCATAAAACCTGGCTCTGATACCACTGTTGGGGAACATAGTAATTTCAAAAAATTTCCTACGCACACTCAAGATCATGGTGATGTATAGCAACGAGAAGGGGAGTGTATCTTCATACCCTTGAAGATTGCTAAGCAGAAGCGTTTATCAACGCGGTTGATGTAGTCGTACGTCTTCATGATCCGACCGATCCAAGTACCGAACGCACGGCACCTCCGAGTTCTACACACGCTCAGCTCGATGACGCCCTCGCCTTCTCGATCCAAAGAAGACAAAGTAGTAGATGAGTTCCGCAGCACGACGGCGTGGACGGTGTTGGTGAAGAACAATCTCCGCAGGCTTCGCCTAAGCACTACGAAACTATGACGGAGGATAAACTAGAGGATGGGGTTGCGGCACACGGCTTGGTGTTTCTTGATGTGTCTTTGGTGCTAGCCCTGCCCTCTATTTATATGTTGAGCCTTGGGGTCGAAACTTGGAGTAAAAGCCTCCACAAAGTCGGTTTCACCCGAAAGGCAAGAGTCCTTCTCGGACTCGGGGCGACGCCCGGTTCCGGCGTCGACCCGCACACTGTGACCTGGCGTCGCCCCTGGACTCATAAAACTTCCTTTGTGCTTTCCAAAACCCCGTGGGCTTTCCCTTTGGCCCAAATAACGTGTTCTCGCACCCAAACATTTCGGAAACATCCGGACCCTTCCGGTGAATTCGAAACCCTTCCGGAGATCAAACACAATTATCCCATATATCAAACTTTATCTCCGGACCATTCCGGAGTTCCTCGTCATGTCCATGATCTCATCCGGACTCGAACAACATTCGTTACCAACATGCATAACTCATATAATACTATATCGTTAATGAAACGTTAAGCGTCACGGACCCTACGGGTTCAAGAACTATGTAGACATGACCGAGACACGCTTCCGGTCAATAACCAATAGCGGACCGGATGCCCATATTGGCTCCCACATATTCTACGAAGATCTTTATCGGTCAAACCGCATAACAACATACGTTGTTCCTTTGTCGTGTATGTTACTTACCCGAGATTCGATCGTCGGTATCCAATACCTAGTTCAATCTCGTTACGCAAGTCTCTTTACTCGTTATGTAATGCATCATTCCGTAACTAACTCATTAGCTATATTGCTTGCAAGGTTTATAGTGATGTGCATTACCGAGAGGGCCCAGAGATACCTCCCGACAATCGGAGTGACAAAACCTAATCTCAAATACGCCAACCCAACATGTACCTTCGAGACACCTAGAGCTCCTTTATAATCACCCAGTTACGTTGTGACGTTTGGTAGCACACAAAGTGTTCCTCCGGTAAACGGGAGTTGCATAATCTCATAGTTACAGGAACATGTATAAGTCATGAAGAAAGCAATAGCAACATACTAAACGATCAAGTGCTAGGCTAACGGAATGGGTCATGTCAATCACATCATTCTCCTAATGATGTGATCCCGTTAATCAAATGACAACACATGTCTATGGTTAGGAAACATAACCATCTTTGATTAATGAGCTAGTCAAGTAGAGGCATACTAGTGACGTTATGTTTGTCTATGTATTCACACATGTATCATGTTTCCGGTTAATACAATTCTAGCATGAATAATAAACATTTATCATGACATAAGGAAATAAATAATAACTTTATTATTGCCTCTAGGGCATATTTCCTTCAGTCTCCCACTTGCACTAGAGTCAATAATCTAGTTCACATCATCATGTGATTTAACACCAATATTCATATCTGTATATGATTAACACCCATAGTTCACATCGTCATGTGACCAACACCCAAAGGGTTTACTAGAGTCAACAATCTAGTTCACATTGCTATGTGATTAACACCCAAAGAGTACTAAGGTATGATCATGTTTTGCTTGTGAGAGAAGTTTAGTCAATGGGTCTGTCACATATAGAGCCGTATGTATTTTGCAAATATTCTATGTCTACAATGCTCTGCACGGAGCTACTCTAGCTAATTGCTCCCACTTTCAATATGTATCCGGATTGCGACTTAGAGTCATCTGGATCAGTGTAAAAGTTTGCACCGATGTAACTTTTATGATGAACTCTTTTATGACCTCCATAATCGAAAAACATCTCCTTAGTCCTCATTAAGGATATTCTTGACCGCTGTCCAGTGATCTACTATTAGATCAAAATTGTATTCCTTTGCCAAACTCAGAGCAAGGTATACAATAAGTCTGGTTCACAGCATAGCATATTTTATAGAACCTATGACTGAGGCATAGGGAATGACTTTTCATTCTCTTTCTATTTTTTGCCATGGTCGGGTCTTGAGTCTTACTCAATTTCACACCTTGCAACACAGGTAAGAACTCCTTCTTTGACTGTTCCATTTTGAACTACTTCAAAATCTCATCAAGGTATGTAATTATTGAAAAAATCTTATCAAGCGTATTGATCTATCTATATAGATCCTGATGCTCAATGTGTAAGCAGCTTCACCGAGGTCTTTCATTGAAAAACTTTTTATTCAAGTATCCGTTTATGCTATCCAGAAATTCTATATCATTTCCAATCAACAATATGTCGTCCACATATAATATCAGAAATGCTATAGAGCTCCCACTCACTTCTTCCGCTGAGCCCCAGGCTAAACCCTTCTCTTGGCAGGAGATGAGCCGCATGGGGATTCCGGATCAGAATTTGGGGGTCGCCGGCCAGTTGGTGCCGCGTGGCTCGGTGATGTAGAACCACCCCGATTGCCACCCCTTTATAGTCTCCACAAAGGAGCCTTCGGGCCAGGTGACATTGGGCATCTTGCCCACCATGGCACCTCCGCACTCCGCTTGTTGGCCGCTCACCACCTTTGGCTTCACATCTAAGGTCTTCAGCCATAGGCCGAAGTGAGGTGGGATGCAAAGGAAGGCCTCGCACACCACAATAAATGTCGAGATGTTGAGGATGGAGTTGGGGGCCAAGTCGTGGAAGTCTAGCCCATAGTAGAACATCAGTCCGCGGACGAACGGGTGGAGGGGGAATCCCAGCCCGCGAACGTAGTGGGAGAGAAACACCACCCTTTCTTGGGGCTCCGGGGTAGGGATGATTTGCCCCTTGGCCGGAAGCCGATGAGCGATGTCTTCGGACAAGTACCCGGCCTCCCGAAGCTTCTTGATGTCCTCCTTCTTGATGGAGGAGGCCATCCACTTGCCTCCTGCTCCGGATCCGGACATGATTGGAGTGATTTTCGGGCAGAAGAGATGGGTGCTTGGGCGCTGGAGCTCGAGAATGAATGAGCAGAGGAAGAAGAGGGTGTGGGTGAAAGAGGGGAATCCTTATCCCTTTATAAAGGCAGTAAAAATCATGCGCCTCCCCACTCGCCCTAAAGCTCGCTTATTTCCCAAGTGACGTGCTAATGGCACGGTTGGGCTACCCGTGCCCGCATTGATGAGAATCTCATGATAAGGGGACATGATCTCTGCTTTGACAAGACCTGCCAATGAAACCGCGCCTCAAAATACGGAGGGGCGGGATAAAAATGGTTTGACCGGCCGTGGCGTGATGTCACGCTATGAGTTGTCAGCAGATTGGACTCGTGGGATATTATACTCTCTACAGTGGTATGTTGAATTTGTTTTGCAGAGCCAGACACCATTCCTATGTTCAAGATCTACTTTGGGGTATTCGGAGAAGGAACCCGCCTTGCAATGCCAAAGACAATCTGTGCGCCGGACTCGTCGTCATTGAAGCCTAGTTCAGGGGCTACTGAGGGAATCCCGGATTAAGGGGTCCTCGAACAGCCGAACTATATGCATATGCCGGACTGTTGGACTATGAAGATACGAGATAGAAGACTTCGTCCCGTGTCCGGATGGGACTCTCCTTTGCATGGAAGGCAAGCTTGGCGGTTAGGATATGAAGATTCCTTTCTCTGTAACCGACTCTGTGTGACCCTAGCCCCCTCCGGTGTCTATATAAACTGGAGGGTTTAGTCCGTAGGATAAGAACAATCATAATCATAGGCTAGCTTCTAGGGTTTAGCCTCTATGATCTCGTGGTAGATCAACTCTTGTAGTACTCATATCATAAAGATCAATCAAGCAGGAAGTAGGGTATTACCTCCATCGAGAGGGCCCGAACCTGGGTAAACATTGTGCCCTCCGCCTCCTGTTACCATTAGCCTTAGACGCACAGTTCGGGACCCCCTACCCGAGATCCGCCGGTTTCGACACTGACGGAGAGCACGTGGAAGAAACTCTTGAGCACCTCTTATTTCATTGCAAATTTAGCGATCAATGTTGGCTCAAGCTCAACATTACTTGGCCTGCCACGGGAGATCGGTTGCATATGATGAAACACCTAAAGATGATGGATCATCGTAAAATGATCATGGACATATTCCTTGTCGCCGCGTGGAGCCTGTGGAAAGAAAGGAATAACAACAACTTTCGGAAGGTGGCCCTTCACTAGAAAGCCGGCGAGTCAGATTCAAAAACGACTTTGCCAACATCGCCTACAGACTCCGTGAAGATAAGACGCCTTGTCTCTGCCATTGTAGCTTCTATTTCTTAATTAGTTTGACATCCTAGCTTGTTAGCTTAACTTTTGTAATAGTTTAGCCCCCTCCCCCCTCCCTTGTACATTTGTAACATTCTAACCTTTCTTGGGTGATATAATATAATCATGCAGTAGGATGTGATCCTACCGTCCAACTTTCAAAAAAAAGAGGCGTGTTCCAGCGTTGTGTTTCTCCTGAAGAGGGTCATGAAATTCTAAGGGAGATCCATGAAGGAGACTGTGGCCGTCATTCTGGCTCTAAATCCCTCGTGGCCAAAGCTTTTCATCATCGGTTTTATTGGTTGAGGCCCATGCTGATGCAGAAGATCTGGTTAGCAAATGTGATGGGTGTCAGAAGTTTCCTCGACGAACTCATGTGCCGGCTCAAGAGTTGAGGATGATTCCAATTACTTGGTTGTTTGCAGTCTGGGGGCTAGATATGGTTGGACCTTTCAAGAGATCCAAGGAAAAAAAGACCCACCTCTTGGTGGTGGTTGACAAGTTTACCAAGTGGGTTGAGGCAGAGCCGGTTAGCAAGTGTGATGCGGCAACGGTGGTTCAATTCATCAAGAAGGTGATTTTTCGCTTTGGGTACCCTCACAATATCATAACGAATAATGGCACTAATTTATCCAAAGGAGCTATGTAAGTGCATCTAGTGCCCCTTAGTGATTTTGGTGTATTGAAGACTTATAGGTTAAGTAACTGATGCGTTTGTGAGTGTACACAGGTCTATAAGTCTATGAGGAGTTTGATATTTACAGAGAAAGTCGACCCCTAAAAATGAAGTTCTTCGACTAAAGACTTTGATATTCTGAAGACTTTCTGAAGACTTTGAAAGTGAAGAAATTGGTGTGACCTTGAAGACTTGACATTCATTCGAGGAATATGAAGCGTGAAGACTTTTGTTTTCATAGTTTCATTTTCTCTTTCTTGAGTCATAGGAAACACCGTACTGTTAAAGGGGGTTGAGGAAATTCTAAGGAAAAATTTCCATGTGATGCTCAACTCAAAATCCTAAACCTACCAATCCCTTCGAGTGAAGCCATTGAAATCTCATACGATTCACCAAATTCTTCAATGACAGAGACGCAGTTCTTCCGGTCATTGATGACTTTGTTCGATCGAGGAGTTAGGAATTCGCCAAAGGTAATTGCCTACACAAAGGAGGAACATGATAGCCCCGAGGAATTTGAGAGTCAAATTTCCGATCGTTCTTTCTTCTACCGCTGTCCCAAAATATCTTATCCACCTAACGATCATATCATTGAAGGGCATTTATGTCTTTTCATGTCGGACTGCTCCCTAGGCTATAAATAGCTGCCCCCTACAACCACTAGCTGGTTGGCTACTCCGAGAGAACTTGACACTTGTCATTTGAGAGCAACCCATCCTCCGAGGACTTTGAGCGAAAATCATCAAGTGAGGAAAATCCCAAAACCAAACCCCCACAAATCCAAAGTGATTGAGCATCACTGAAGAAATTGATCCTGCGTGGATCCGACGCTTGTTACCTTTGAAGACTGTGCTTCTTCCAGACGGTTAGGCGTCAAGGTCTAGAGCATCCAAGAGGAATTGTGGATCGCCGAGTGACCAAGTCTGTGAAGGTTTGGAAGTCACCAAGACTTACCATGAGTGATTGGACGAGGCTGCATGGTCTTAGTTCAAGGAGAATACGGTGAGGATGGGTGTCCTGAGTTGCGCTCGAGATCGGGTGTCCGGACTGTGTCCTCGAGTTTAAATACTCCCGCTCCAACCAGACGTATAACCGAGACAGCAGTTGAACTGGTTTACCAAATCATTGTCTTCACCAACCGACCGGTTCTATTTCCTCAACTCTTCCATTTCCTCATTCTGTTGAATGTTGTTCATATCTGTGCTTGAAGACTTTGATCAAGACTTTCACAAATTCCTCGCCCAATTTCTTCATCTGTTTGTCTTCATCTTGCTATCCTGTGTTTACGCTTTCCGTACTCCGTTTTAGTCTTCATTTCATCATGCCGACTATGTGTGTATCCTGTTATGTTTACTTACGAGTACATATTCCGCAGCAAGTAGTTCTTCGCTAAGGAATTCCTCACCAACAAATTCCTCGATGAAGAATTCATAAAATCGCCTATTCACCCCCCTCTAGTCGATATAACGACTTTCAATTGGTATCGAGCAAGGTACTCCCTTGTTACGTGTGATTTTGGTTTAACCGCCGAGTTTTAGTTATGTCGACCGCAGTATGAAGAAAGTGACATGCCCTATCTTTGACGGTCATGACTATCCCAAGTGGAAGGCCATGATGAGGAAGCGCCTCATGGCAAAGAACAGCGAGCTGTGGACCGTCACTGAGATTGGTCTTACTGATCTATGCAAGATGGCGGATGCTAATGATATTCGCAAGTACACTCGACTTGATATTATAGCAAAGGATATCATCTGCTCCTGCCTATCCAGAGACCAATTCGGGCGAATTATGCATCTTGGCAATTCAAAGCTCATCTGGGACCGAATCTCTGATGTCTATGAAGGTCATCGAACTCGTCATGATCCCTGGTTTGAGGACTTCAAGGAATCTCTCAATACGATGACTTTCGAGCCAGAATCATCATCTTCTGCATCTTGTCTCATGGCTAACGGTGCTGAGGTAACCGAATGGTCCTCATCCGAGTCGTGTGATAATGAATCTGATAATGATGAATCTGATGATGATATTGAATCCTGCTATACCAAACTTATTTGCGTTGCCACTAAACAACAAACCGTTTTAGAACAAACTCAAGATATGCTAGAAAGAAGTGATAATATGTTGCGAAAAGAAATGGATCAGTCAAAAGCATTGGGTGAATGTCTTCAGAAAATTCACTCCAAGTTTGACGTCCTTCAAGATCAACATAATACCCTCTTGTCAGATCAGGAGAAGCTTTCTCTTGAAGCTATTCAAAGAAAGGAAGATCTTGAAAAGCTAAGGGTGTGTTATGAAGATCTTCAGAAGGAGCGCGATTCATTACTAGCTCAACAAATCAGCGCTTCTCAGGAAGAATTTGTTCCTCCATGCTTAAAGTGCATTGAACGTGAATCTGCTAATTCTTCACCAATGTTCAAATGCTTCAATTGTTAGAAATTCTTCATCGCCTCGCTATCACTAATTCCTCATCGAGGACATTGCTAGTATCACTTGACAATGCAGGGTGAAGGAATTGTACATGACAGCATGTACAAAAGCCTCAAAGGGCATCGACACTTTGCGATGTGCTCAAAAGCAGATCCTCAACGAAACCCTAGGAAAGAGGGTATTGCCTTTGAGAGGAAACTCAATGCCGATGGAACATATTGGAAGCCCGAGCAAGATCCCAAAACCTCATGGGTTGTTTGCAAAGGACCTCCAGCTGATCCATCTAACTTATCCGCTTTACATGTGAATCTCCTCATTCTTCCGATGAGTCATTTGACTCAACTATAAACTGTTCAAAATCGAAATGGTGAAGTATTTGCTAGATATGTTGGCACTAATCGCAGAACGGTTCCCCTATGAAGAAAATCTGGGTTCCCAAAAGTTGTGTTGAAAGTCTTCAGGTGAATGTCCTCATGACACCACCTGTGAAGAACAGGAACCCCAGATCAAATTCTTCATATGGACCAAACTCTTCATATGGACCAAACTCTTCATATGGATCCAAGTCCTCATATGGACCAAATTCATCACGAGGATCAAATTCCTCAACTGGATCAAAGTCCTCATATGATTATCATCGTGCTAACAACTCTGTCTCGCAGGGTAGAGCTAAGGGCTATGAATATGTGCATTATTCTTCAAACCATTATGTTCATAAGTCCTCAAAGAATTACTCTGCTTATTCATATGCATACCCTAACCCCTCTCATGCTAAGCGAAATGGTTTGGCATCTTTGCCACCTTTCGACATGGTGATCGCAGGATGATGAACTCTTTGCCACCCCTCCGATGTGGGTGGTGAAGAAAAGAACTAATCTCTTCTGCGAGGTCAGTCTCCGGCGTGCTCTAACGTCTCAAGAATTTGTTGGGGACCCGACAAAATGCTCGAAAGGACGCAGCGAATCATGATGAAATGAATTTTCATTTCACACGCCCTCATACCGCTATATCTGCTCTCGCTTGATGAAATTCATCTAATGAACTTGATATCATATTCTTCACTAATGAAGCATATGAGATTGTAAGCTACACTAATTCATCTGCAGGATGATCAACCCAAAACCACCGAATGGGTCCTCGATAGTGGATGTACAAATCACATGACCGGTGACAAGAATCTATTGATGGATGCTCCTTATCACCGCCTCCTCTGAAGCATATCATCTTTTTGACAAAGGCAAAAGTCGTATTGGGTCTTGGTAAGGTTGCTATCTCTAAGGATATGCACATGGACAAAGTCATGCTTGTTGAGTCCTTAGGATACAATCTCATGTCGATCTCAATGCTTTGTGATCTTGATATGGTTGTTGTCTTTGGCAAATATCATTGTCTTGTGATTATGGAAGTTGACAATTCCAAAGTCTTCAAGGCTTTAGGAGAGGAGATCTGTATATTGTTGATTTCTCTACAGACCACAACCAGCCGTGTGTCTCTTGGCAAAAGCTTCGTATATGGCTATGGCATCGACGACTTGGTCATGCAGCATGAGGAATTTGAACACGCTTGCAAAGAAGAAGCATGTCATTGGCATTGAAAATGTCAAATTCTCAAGGATCACTTATGCGGAGCATGTGAAGCCGAAAAATGACCAAAGCCAAGCATCCAAATAAGACTATCATGACCACTACCCGTCCATTCAATTGCTTCACATGGACCTCTTCGACCAAATCATTATTCAGCAAATCACTAATGATGCATCTCTATATGGTTTTGTCATTGTTGATGATTATTCTCGATATACATGGGTACACATTGTTACTTACAAACATGAAGTGCAGAAGTCTTCAAACAATTTTCCTCGAGGGCTTCAACCAACTTTGGTGTGAAGATCAAGCATATCGAAGTGACAATGGAACCGAGTTCAAGAATTCTGGTCTTGATGCTTATCTTGATGAACTTGGTATTACTCATGAATTATCTGCTACCTATACTCCTCAAAGAATGGCGCCGTGGAGCGCAAGAATGTAACTCTTGTTGAGATGGCTCGCACTATGCTTGATGAATACAAAACGCCTCAGCGTTTTGGATTGATGCAATTGATAACGCCTGCCACATCATCAACAGAGTATATCTTCACAAATTCTTCAAGAAGATCGCCTATGAACTCCTCACTGACAAGAAACCCAATGTGAGTTATTTCAAAGTCTCCGGTGCTAAATGTTGGATTAGAGATCCTCACCACAACTCTAAATTAGCACCTAAAGCACATGAAGGTTTTATGCTTGGTTACGGAAAGGACTCGCACACCTATAGAGTCTTCAACATTGTTCTTCACAAGATTGTTGACACCGGTAGATGTGCGGTTCGATAAAATAATGGCTCGCAAAGAGAGCACCTACCTTCTGTGTTAGATGAACCAGCACATGAGGATGCTATCAAGCTCAAGGCAACCGAGGATGTCATTCCCTCAAGAATTTGTCAACAATTCATTCCTGTTCATCAAGAACGCCGAGTGATGCACTCAAGAACATGATGAGGAAAATGGTGTCAAGAAAATGCTGATCAAAATCCTCAAATGACAGCCCACTCATCCACGCGTTGCAAAAGAAGTGCAAGTGGAGAAGATCATCGATGACATTAGCGCACTGTCCTCTCACACGCTCAAAAGCTTCACACTTATCTAACTTTTGTGGGCACTATGCTTTTGTCTCTATCTCAGAGCCCACTAAGGTAGATGAAGCATTTCGAGCCGAGTGGATTCAGGCTATGCAAGAAGAATTACATCATTCGAGTTGAACAATGTCCGGAATTGGTAAATCGCCCGAGATCCTCGCAAGCATAATATCATTGGCACAAAGTGGATCTACCGCAACAAGCAAGATGAAAATGGCCTTGTGGTGAGGAATAAGGCACAGCTAGTAGCTCAAGGCTACACACAGGTTGAAGGAATTGATTTCGATGAAACTTTTGCACCTGTTGCTAGACTTAAGGCTATTCGCATTTTGCTTGCCTATGCTAACCATCATGATATCATCTTATATCAAATGGATGTGAAAAGTGCATTCCTCAATGGTAAGCTTGAGGAAGAAGTATATGTTGCTCAACCCCCAGGTTTTGAAGATCCCAAGAATCCTGACAAAGTCTTCAGACTCAATAAGGCCCTCTATGGCCTCAAGCAAGCCCCTCGGGCGTGGTATGACACATTGAAGGAATTCTTCGTGAAGAATGGCTTCACACACGGTTCACTCGACCCTACTCTTTTTACTAAATCATATGATGGTGAACTGTTTGTGTGCCAAAAATATGTTGATGATATTATCTTTGGCTGTACTAACCAACGATATAGTGATGAATTTGCCTATATGATGAGTGAAGAATATCAAATGTCTATGATGGGAGAATTGAAATTCTTCTTAGGTCTTCAAATTAAATCGGCAACACAATGGCATATTCATATCTCAGGAGAAATACCTCAAAGATGTACTGAGGAAATTCAGCATGCAAGATTGCAAAGGCGTCAAAATTCCTATGCCCACAAATGGCCATCTATGCACTGATGAAAATGGTATTGACTTCGATCACAAGCGTTCCTCGAAGAAAAACTGCATACTTCTTCAGAGTGCTCTATAGTTCAAATTCCTCATCTGAAGAAAATGGCAGAAGGCAAGAGACCGCAGAAGGGAGGAAAGAAACCGGAGGTCATGACTGCCTTTGAGATCCCTGATGAAATTTACAAAGATTACTGCACACCTGATGAAGCCAAGTTTGGCAAGGAGACCAAAAATCAGCGCAAAGTGCGCATACAGAGGATAGAACGAAGATGGGCACGAGAATGGAGGGAATATCGCTATGTTACTCCCAAGTACATGAAGAAATTCGCCTTAGACCCTCCATGCCCAAGAGCTCCTTTGGCACCGGCCAAGTCACGATCCCACCAAAGATCAAGCGTGGTGAAGACGTTCCTGAAGAATGGTCCAGGCGCTAAGCCAAACTGGCAAGACAGGCCAAGGAGGCTATGAGGAAATTCAATGAGGATTCTGCTGCTGCTGCTGCCGCTGAAACCTCGGTCAAGCCAAGGAAATCAATGCCAAAGAAGCATGCACGCAAGCCAAGTGCTTCACCATCAGCGCCCTCACGGCCCAGTTCTCGATCGCGCCCTCACGGCAAATTCCTCGATCGCTGCTTTGCTCCTCAAAATCCTCGGCAGCTCCTCCAAGTCCTCAACTCCTGTGCATCTTGCTACATGTCAAAGGACTCGGGGTTTCTCAATTGCTTCGTGTCTCAACAAGTTCCTCACCGCACCAATGTCCTCATCAGGCCCCACTCTGCTGAAGACAAAAGCAACAACTTGGACACGGTCCTCGGCCAAGTCCAAAGAAGAAACAGGTTGCATTCAACGTGCCCTCTGATGACGAAGCTTTTGATGAAGAACTCGCAGAAATCATCAGAGACAGACTGACCAAGGCCGCTAGAGCCAAAAGAACAACTGTGCCTCTGCTTCTGGATCCGAAGAAGATCCTTGACTTCATTGACCTGTGGCATCAAGATCCAAACACTCCCATTCCTGATCCGCCATCGACTCTGGTCAAAGTCATATGTCAACCATTTCATCGCCAAGAGAAATGGATATTTGAAAAGGCTCGTGAGATCAAGAGAACACAAGCCAGAAAGGAGAAGCTTCTGAGGAAGAACATCATCAACCTGACTCCTGAAGAACTTCTCAAAGCTCAATCTGAAATCCAAGCCCTCAGCAAGGATTTCGATGCTTACAATGCTGATTGGCAAGGAGCCAAGGTGAGATTCACAATTTGACGAAGAAAATGACAACTGTTGCAGCTCCATCACAACAAGAAAATCCTCAGTCAAGACTCGCTCACCTCTGAAGAACATGCCAAGATCGCGATGACTTTCAACCTGCCGATGAGAATACAAGTTCGTAGTGACGACTCCATTCCAAATTACCAAGAAATTCCTGTGGCATCCACTAGTGGTGCGCTCAAGAAATCAAGAAATCAAGGCAATCGCACGGTCGCGCTGAAGAAATCGAACCATAGTCCTCGGCTCCTCTCTGCGCCAACACCAACTCCAATTCTTCCTTCCGCCTATGAAGTGAAAAGACAAAGGCTGCGAGAACAAGTCTGCAGTGAAGAAGAGGAAGGCATCAGCTGCGTCAAATTCTTCGGCTGCGAAGAAAATGAAGCCAATGACCAGCTCGATTGAAAATCCCATTGATGCCGTTCCCATTTCCTCCATGTCGTCTAAGGAAATTGTTCCTTATAGAGAAGACTACAAGATCCCAAGCGGATCTAATGAAGATAATCAATCTGTTGCTACCTCAGAACAGTTTGATGAAGAAATTGAAGTGGAAGCTTTCCCTTCATCGCCAGTTGTTTCCTCACCCATGCCTCAGTTCACAGCTGAAGAGGCTGGTGTTGAGGAAATTGAAAAAGAAGATGAAGACGTGGATATTGGGTTCACTACACCAGTGATGAACGATGACTTTTGGGAAAGTCAGCATCCCAATACTCCTCTCTTCACTCCGATTCAACAAGTTCCTCAGCCCCCGGCTGCAACTGTTCAATTGGGCTCTGAAGAAACTCATCCCACATCTTCATTAATGAGGAAATTCCAGCCGCTAGTGTCAAGAACTCTCTTGTTGATCCCAGATTGCACAAGAAGAGGAACCAGAAATTCCTCACTGAAGCACCCGAGATCGCGATTCACGAGGTTGTGCTACAAATCATCGACATTCCTCTGCCCAAACCAAGAATCCGCTCTTGAGCAAGCAAAAATTCAAGGCTGAAGACTTCTTTTACGAGCATGTGTTCTTCACTTCTTATGATCCATATGACTCGCCGCATGAGGAAAAGACGCTCGACTCCAACTCAAGCCAACTTCTATTCCTCGGTGCTCTTTGACAAGGACAAAGTCTTCACCATGAGCATATTCCTCATGTGGATATGGAATCATTGCCATGCTTCGAGCCAGTCCTCGTGGTTATTCACGATGCGAGTGCTGAATTTCTGCTTGATATCTCGTGGATCGAATGAAGAACTCATTCTTCGATTCTATGCCACCGCACATCACCGGAGATGTCAAGATATCAATTCATGGGTGCTGGATTGGATGACGAAATACTCACTACAAGGCACCAAAGAATGAATTGCTTCGTGTCCTTCCTCTTGATCCTCCCCACGAAACTGCACGTTGCATCTACAATGACCACAAACTGTCTGATCACTTTATGCAAGTGCTCATGAAACCCTTGAAGCCGTGGCAGGCCCTCGAACCAAATTCCTCGTCAAGGAATTGTCAGTATGTGCCTCGGACTGTCTATAGAATCTTGACGAAGACAATGAGTCCCATCAAAGGCCACGACTCAAATGAAGAAGATGTCGCTGGCATCATGGAGAACATGCTTTTCAACATCATTCATGGCGTTCCGTCAACTTCCATGATTTCTTCATGAGGACTCGGCTAATGTTGCAATGTCGCCTTTTGAGTGAAGCCATATGCGCCTTGGATTATGAGATTCATAAGGGCAAGATCTTCACCAATTACAAGGTCGACACTCAACCATGGCAGCTACCGCCTCCCATTGAAGTCCTCAGCGACCAGTTTCATCATCGATGATAAGGGCAAGGCAGCGGTATGTGATTGATGAAGGCACTCGTCCATTGATGGTCAATTCCGCCTCGCTACATCTTACTCCACCAATGACGATTCTGCAACACATGACACCGCCGCCAATACCTCAAATGCAAGCAAAAGCCTCAAGCAACAAGACCTGTGGTGATGATCGACCGTGAGTTACTCCTCGGTCTTCATCGGAAGGTTGAACGCAATCGAAAATGGGTGAAGCGTCAATTTGCTGCAATTCTTCACAACATGACCTCAACACATAATGCGGTGAAGAAAATCAGACTACCTTCATGAAACCCTCAACCGCACTGGATGTTCTTAATCATGTATATTCCACGGAAGAATTGAAGACTATGGGTCTCCGTGAAGCATTTGATGGTGCGCACCACCTCAAAGAAATTCAAGAGAGTCAAAGTTCCCGATCCGGTGGCTAGTTCTTATTCTTCATCGCGTGAAACCGATGAACATGAAGATTTGGACGACATCTGCGGCAGGCCCTACTTCAACAACCAACCCGACAAAGCTGGCGCTCCTCCATCAACTTGAAAATCTTGAGGCGTTAGTCCTCGCCGATCCTTTTGGTCATTCGATGACAAAGGGGAGAAATCTGAGTTAGTCTTCAAGCGGGTTTATATTATGGGCGCTTTATTAAGTTACAACTCGCGTTCTTCCAAACTTTTATTGGATCGAGTTGTAATCTTAAATCCGATGGTGCCTTGATAATTTTGGTCGTGTTCGATGCTTTTGATGCACCGAGCTCAAACTTTTGATGTGCTATTCCGCATGCTTATTCCTTGTTAATATTATTGCACGATGTCAATCTCATCGAGCACCATATTTCATCATGCATTTCAAATTCTTCATATTATATATCAAATGTGTGTATGAATTACAAGATATAGGGGGAGATCTCCATGATTCAACTCTTCAAATGTGCATTGCCTCAAAAGCAAATTCCTCACTATGCACATATTCAGGGGGAGTTCTTCTATATCTTGCAATCAAATTCCTCAATATCAGTATTTACACTTCATATGTTTATCCCCGTTGAAAACTTAACCTATGTTGTCATCAATCACCAAAAAGGGGGAGATTGTAAGTGCATCTAGTGCCCCTTAGTGATTTTGGTGTATTGAAGACTTATAGGTTAAGTAACTGATGCGTTTGTGAGTGTACACAGGTCTATAAGTCTATGAGGAGTTTGATATTTACAGAGAAAGTCGACCCCTAAAAATGAAGTTCTTCGACTGAAGACTTTGATATTCTGAAGACTTTGAAAGTGAAGAAATTGGTGTGACCTTGAAGACTTGATATTCATTCGAGGAATATGAAGCGTGAAGACTTTTGTTTTCATAGTTTCATTTTCTCTTTCTTGAGTAATAGGAAACACCGTACTGTTAAAGGGGGTCGAGAAAATACTAAGGAAAAATTTCCATGTGATGCTCAACTCAAAATCCTAAACCTACCAATCCTTCGAGTGAAGCCATTGAAATCTCATACTGATTCACCAAATTCTTCAATGACAGAGACGCAGTTCTTCCGTCATCGATGACTTTGCTCGATCGAGGAGTTAGGAATTCGCCAGTCTTGAATTGCCTACACAAAGGAGGAACATGATAGCCCGAGGAATTTGAGAGTCAAATTTCCGATCGTTCTTTGTCTTCTTGTACGGCTGTCCCAAAATATCTTATCCACCTAACGGTCATATCATTGAAGGGCATTTATGTCTTATCATGTCGGGCTGCTCCCTAGGCTATAAATAGCCGCCCCCTACAACCACTAGCTGGTTGGCTGCTCCGAGAGAACTTGACACTTGTCATTTGAGAGCAACCCATCCTCCGAGGACTTTGAGCGAAAATCATCAAGTGAGGAAAATCCCAAAACCAAACCCCCACAAACCCAAAGTGATTGAGCATCACTGAAGAAATTGATCCTGCGTGGATCCGATGCTTGTTACCTTTGAAGACTGTGCTTCTTCCAGACGGTTAGGCGTCAAGGTCTAGAGCATCCAAGAGGAATTGTGGATCGCCGAGTGACCAAGTCTGTGAAGGTTTGGAAGTCACCTGAAGACTTACCACGAGTGATTGGACGAGGCCTGCGTGGTCTTAGTTCAAGGAGAATACGGTGAGGATCGGGTGTCCCGAGTTGCGCTCGAGATCGGGTGTCCGGACTGTGTGTCCTCGAGTTTAAATACTCGGCCGCTCCAACTAGACGCATAACCGAGACAGCAGTTTGAACTGGTTTACCAAATCATTGTCTTCACCAACCGACCGGTTCTATTTCCTCAACTCTTCCATTTCCTCATTCTCATGTTGAATGTTGTTCATATCTGTGCTTGAAGACTTTGATCAAGACTTTCACAAATTCCTCGCTCAATTTCTTCACCGCTTTGTCTTCATCTTGCTATCCTGTGTTTACGCTTTCCGTACTCCGTTTTGGTCTTCATTTCATCATGCTGACTATGTGTGTATCCTGTTATGTTTACTTCTGAGTACATATTCCGCTGCAAGTAGTTCTTCGCTAAGGAATTTCCTCACCAGCAAATTCCTCAGTGAAGAATTCATAAAAATCGCCTATTCACCCCCCCCCCCTCTAGTCGATATAACGCACTTTCAAGCTACGAAAGAATTCTATCAAAAAGAGCATATTTGTCTTGACGTATCATCAGCGGCTCACCCCCAGTCCAATGGTCAAGCTAAAAGGGCCAACCAAGAGATCTTAAGAGGGATAAAGCCCCGGCTTATGGTCCCTTTGCAAAGGTGATGCGGAGCATCCTACGGACATCACCATGTCAAGAGTCCGTTTGGCAAGTGACACGTGCGACATCTACTTCGCATACACAAAGGTGAATCATCTCCTTTACACATGCTCACTTGACCCCTTCAAGGATGGTGTACTACTTGACACTTCTCCCGTGTGCATGCATAGGTATTGTCGGAGCTTCACGGATGTCAAGGAGTGCAAGCGCCAAGGAACGATTACACTGTCCGCGAGGGCAGCATGGAAGAGAAGACGAAAGAAAGGAGAAGAAGAAGACAGAGCGGCTGCTGGAGCCAGGCCGGACGTCCGGACCACTGTCCAGATCATCTGGGCCCAGCCGGATCATCCAGACCTTCCCCCGGATCGTCCGGATAAGTGCGCCGAAGACACCCAAAGGCTTCCACCAAAGCCGGATCATCCGGGACTCCATCCAGATCATCCGGACCCCGGACGTCCGGATCATCCAGCCTTGCCTGCGCGCATGACTTGGGCCGAGGCCCGTGTACCCATTCGCCCCCTCACTTACCCCTTCGCCCCTTGGGATATAAATAGACCTCCTCCACCTCCTTTCTAGGGTTAGCGAAGTGATAGCTCATTTGTATGTGAGGTTTGCTCCTACTCTTCTCTTGAGAGAGAGAGAGAGACCACCACTCCCATGGAGTTCAAGACCTCCATGTGAGAAGATCATGCGGGATATATCATCAAGACCCCCTCACGGGCGGACCCCTTCAAGACCTCCTCATGGAGATGAACCTTACCTTGTATCTTTCCCTTTGTTGTTCATGTACCTTGTGGATCTTGTGTGTTTGATTGTCTAGTGGATGTGTGATTGGACTTGTTCTTGAGTGTTTCCCCTTATGATTTCTCCCCATTCTTCGCCGTGTTCATCGTGTTCTTCGAGGGATCCCACTCCAATCGTGAAAGATCGGCCTACACTAGGTTAGCCCCGTATCATATGGTATCATGAGCCACGTTTATCACGAATTTGGAGTCTCTCCCACCTTTTTCTAGCCTTATTTTGCTTGATTTCATCCTAAATTTCGAAAATCCCCACCAAAAATTGCCCCAGATGTTTTTGTGATTTGTTGGTTTTGATGATATTTTGCTGATTTTGATCCATGGATTTGCTTGGTTTCGAGTGGATCTAGCATCTCCCCAAGTTTCCCCACCTTTCATCCATAAAATCTCCTTGATTTTGCCTCCAAAATCACCCAATCTCCGCCCAAAAATTCGTCCCCAAGAGAAAATCCCGAGCAGTTTGACCTGTCCGGATCATCCGGACCTTCTCCCGGATCATCCGGACACCTCCCGGATCAGCTGGACCATCTACCAGACGTCCGGATAACCCACGCACCAAGACAACAGAACCGGCCTTGACGAACCCGGATCATCCGGAAGTACTCCCGGATCATACGGACCAAGCCCGGATCATCCGGACCTCCTCCAGGATGTCCGCTAACCCTGAAACTAACACGGCTGAATTTTTGTTTTCGCCATAACTAATTCATTTGGAGTCCGTTTTTTACGTTCTTTAGCTCGTTTTGAAGCTATCGACATCCCCCATCCCACAAAAATACTTCCGACATCATTTGACTCCATCACATTTTCCAAAATTTGGCAAGTTTGCCTAGGCCTTCCACCATATCATCCGCATAACCACCATAGCCTTCCGCAACCTAACCCATTTTGATCCCCATTGCATTAGTGGTTGCTTGAGTAGTGATTCGAGTCTCCTAAGGTGTTTAGGCTACTTAGGGACGATTGCTTCTTCATCAACAACCACCACCACTTCCGCATAACCTTACCCACAATACACTTCCGACAACTCAACTTAACCCAATTTTGTTTGAGCTTGTTTGAGTTATGGCTTGTGTCTCCTAAGGTGTTTCGGCTACTTAGGGACGGCAACTTCAACTCTGACACGTGTATAGCCCATCATTCCACTTCCGCATTGCCAAGTGCAAACAACCATCGCTTTTCCGCTACCACCATTTGACATCTGCCTTTGAGATTTTTAGTTTGCGGTTTTTCCGTTTCCTAGGGTGTTTCGGCTAACTAGGAATGGGTCGACATCAGAAACACCATCTCTCATCATCGCCAAGGACGATAACCTCAATGACACCATTGTATATTCCCCTTGCAATTGCATTGTTAACCCCTAGCCCATTTTGCCTCACTTGCCTATCGAGACTTGCCATTGAGTATTGTCGGCAACGTTACTTGTGCACGTTAGTGATCTACACCTTCCATTGCATACATACCATATCATTTGGTATCATCATATCATATCATATCTTGTGTTACAAGATTGTTCCCGCATATATACAATTGCTATCCTGGTTTGTGCAAAGTGGACATACAAAAAAAAAGAATAAGCTTTTAAGCAAAGAAAAAGAGAGCAAAGAGCTTGTAAGCAATAGCCATAGCATCACAATGTATCATATGGTATCATATCCGATCATCTTGGATCATCTTGTGCTAAAGCACCGGAACATACATACATAGCATACTTGAGATAGAAAGCTTATCCATTTTGCATCTTATTGGTTGTGCACAAGTATCGTATCCGCCTATTGAGCAATCGTGCTAGCGTTTCTCTTGAGTTGTGCAACATGAGCATTTTCCATGGATTCCACATTTTGTGCTCATTCCTTGGTTGCACGGCCCATTTATCTATCCATGTGTGTTTCCGTGTGCCATTCATTGCTACTGGTCTACTTGTTTCACTTGCGAATTTGTGAATCTCTTTCAACATTATTGACTGTTGCTAACATTTTGCATTAAATTTTTGTGCCACTATCCTCACCAAGCTACTCCATAAGCTTTACTTGATAGGTGTGAGCAAACAAGTCCGGTATCAATTCCACTATTCTTTCATTTGACATTGAGTGAAACGGGATACATCCTCAACTTTGGGAAAAGGTAAATTGGTATTGTTTATCTCATTTCCTACTCACCTCTACTCGAGTCTTGTGATGGATAGGCAAGGCATTTCACCTTCGGACTAAAACAACAACAACGAGTTCGATGCCACGAAAAACAACTTCGACGCCAAGATGCAAGCTCAAATGGAGGAGATCAAAGCCCTCGTCAAGTCCTACAAGCGATCTTCCTCATCTTCGAGAAGACGCTCTAGAGCACATACTTCCGAGCTACCATCTCCGGCAAGATCACGTCGGCATCGACACCATCACAAACAAGAATGTGAAGGTCAAGAGCTCAACACCAACAACTACTCAGCGACTTCACCATCTCCCTTGGCATCTTTGCCAAGCGACTTCAAGGCATCTTCACCTACGGACATACGGCATCTTCGCCAACAAGTGCCCCAAGACTAGGCTCAAGAGAAGCTCCCCAAGCTCAAGTCCACGACTTCCATGAGCTACTACAACCTCGACATTGACCATGCGATTCCTTTCTATGGGACTCAAGAACCGGAGGAGAATCTCGAGTGGGAGTGCTTGATGGACGACTACCTCAAGCTACATCAAGTCCCTTCCGAAGATCAAGTGAAGTGCGCCACAAGAACCTTCCACGACTATGCATCGACAGGGTGGCTTCACACACCTTCAAAAAAATACGACATGAGTTGGCCCAAGACGAAGAGAGTTATGAGGCAAGAGTTCGTGCCTCCAACCTACATGGAACAACTTTGACGCCAATTGGAGAACACCATCCAAGGATCCAAGTCCATCGCCAAGTACTTCAAGGAGATGAAGATTGCCTTGCGACGAGCCGGCGTGGACGACACCATTTTTATGAAGTTCCACTTCATGATGGGATTGAACAATGACATCTCCAAGACTATCTTCCTCAAGAACTACAAGTCCCTCGACGACTACTACATTGGTGCTCTCAAGGCGGAACAAGAACTCATGAAGGCCAAGGCTTCTCCACCCCAAGCACACTTCGCGGTGACCAAGCTCTATGACAAGCATGATGCTAGTACCACCACGATGTCCAAGCCCGACGAGCTCCAAGATGATGCTCCCAAGTTCGACTTCACCGCCATACCTCTTTGTGACATTGATGATGCCGAGTCGACTTCGACTATTTTTCAAGACGGTGCGGCGACGAGTACGACTACGGATACCCTCAAGGACCAAGCTTTGGAGGCGAGCGACAATGTGGCGAGCAAGGATGATGTTTCCATCTTTGGAGAAGAGAGTGATGATGTGCCATCTTCGGCCTTCATCCACGGCGACGATGACGAGATGATCGAGCATGGGATTTTCCCTTCGGTCATGGAGGAGAGTGATGATGTGCCATCTTCGGCCTTCATCCATGGCGACGACAACGAGATGGTTGAGCATGGGATTTTCCCTTCGACCACGGCGACGTATGATGACTTGAGCGACTTGTGCCACCATATTGAGAGTGAGAGTTGAGGGAGTCCTGGATTAACGGGTCCTCGGACGGCCGGACTATGTAGCATGGGCCGGACTGTTGGGCCGTGAAGATACAAGACAGAAGACTCTCTCTTGTGTCCGGATGGGACTCTCCTTGGCGTGGAAGACAAGCTTGGCGCCCGGATATGAAGATTCCTTTCTCTTTAACCAACTTTGTACAATCCTAGTCCCCTCGGGTGTCTATATAAACTGGAGGGCTTAGTCCGTAGAGGCAATCATAATCATACATGCTAGACTTCTAGGGTTTTAGCCATGTTCTCGTGGTAGATCAACTCTTGTAATACTCATATTCATCAAGATCAATCAAGCAGGAAGTAGGGTATTACCTCCATAGAGAGGGCCCGAACCTGGGTAAACATCGTATCCCCCGCCTCCTGTTACCATCAACCTTAGACGCACAGTTCGAGACCCCCTACCCGAGATCCACCAGTTTTGACACCGACATTGGTGCTTTCATTGAGAGTTCTGCTGCGTCGTCACCAAAAGGTTTGATGGCCATGTCAATCGTCTACAACAATGCAGTCCTGGGGGAGGTTTTCCTCCCCGGACAGATTTTCGTATTCGACGGCTTCGCATTGCAGGCCAACTCACTTGGCCATCTGGAGCAGATCGACAGCTACGCCCCTGGCCATTAGGTCAGGTTTGGAAGCTTGAATTACGTTGCCGATATCCGCGGAGACTTGATCTTCGACGGATTTGAGCCCATGGCATCCGCTCCCTGCCACCACGATGAACATGACCTAAATCTGTCATCGGACCGTGCCCAGGAGATAGCACCTGTAACTGCTCTGGCCCTGGATCCGGAGCAGATTGTGCCGTTCGAGGACGGGAAGATCAACCCCGTCGCGGAAGCCACAAATTCAGTGGTGTTAGAGCTGCACACAGATCTAACCTCGAGCGGGGCCTGTGTCACCGGAACCTCGGATTCGTTTCCGGTCATAGGTTCCGAACCGCGTGCATCCGCGCCCATCGAACCTGATCAGGCGCCGATCGTTGAATTCAGCTCCACGGACTTCTTCCGACACTCACCTTTAGGCGATGTGCTAAACTCACTAAAAGCCCTCTCCTTATCTGGGGACTCTCAGTCAAACTATAACCGATTTGGATTGGAAGCTGATGATGGAGAATTCCGCTTCCCACCCACCACCCACTTCATAGCCACTGTCGAAGACTTAACTGACATGCTCAATTACGGCTCCGAAGACATCGACGGTATGGACGACGATGCTGGAGAGGAGCAGGCACAAAAACCACCGCTTACAAGGCACTGGACAGCCACCTCCTCGTATGACTTATACATGGTGGATACACCCAAAGAGAACAACGACGACAATGAAAAGGATCCAGTCGAGGATAAGCCTCCTGAGATACAGCCAAAGCGCCGACATCAGCGGCGCCACTCTAAACCACGCCGTGGAAAAAACTGCAATACTGGCACAGGAGAAAATAATACAGCGGACGATGCCGAAGACAATGAAGACCCCAATGAGCCAACTTCCGAACAAGATGAACAGGAGGATGGGCGAGTTAGCCCTAATGAACAGGCCGTTAACGAAGACTCGGAGGACAGTAATTATCTTCCACCCTCCGAGGATGAGGCGAGCCTCGGCGACGAAGACTTTATCGTGCCTGAGGAGCCCGTCGATCAGGAGCACTTTAAGCGTCATCTAATAGCCACTACAAGGAGCCTGAAAAAGAAGCAGCAGCAGCAGCTTCAAGCTGATTAAGATCTACTCAATGACAGATGGACTAATGTCCTGAAAGCCAAGGAATACGGCCTTGAGCTCCCAACCAAAAGTTACCCAAAATGCAAATTGTTACCCCAATTAGATGATGAGGCGCTGGAGCCCGTCCTACCAGCGCATAATGCGGCTGACCGACCACCACGTGGCCGGGACAAAGCGGCAACTCAAGCCGAACACCAGCCCACACTACCTCGCCGTAAAAACAGAGACACAATAGCTCGGGGATACACATATGACCTACGGCATGACCTGGAAAACAGAGCAGGTCAGACCAGATCGATCTATGGATCGTGGGGTGATGTCTACTACACAACCTTCTTCTTGTAGACGTTGTTGGGCCGGCCAGTGCACAGGTTTGTAGGACAGTAGCAAATTTCCCTCAAGTGGATGACCTAAGGTTTATCAATCCGTGGGAGGCATAGGATGAAGATGGTCTCTCTCAAACAGCCCTGCAACCAAATAAGAAAGAGTCTCTTGTGTCCCCAACACACCCAATACAATGGCAAATTGTATAGGTACACTAGTTCGGCGAAGAGATGGTGATACAAGTGCAATATGGATGGTAGATATAGGTATTTGTAATCTGAAAATATAAAAACAGCAAGGTAACTAATGATAAAAGTGAGCGTAAACGGTATTGCAATGATAGGAAACAAGATAGGGTTCATACTTTCACTAGTGCAAGTTCTCTAAACAATAATAACATAGATAGATCATATAACAATCCCTCAACATGCAACAAAGAGTCACTCCAAAGCCACTAATAGCGGAGAACAAACGAAGAGATTATGGTAGGGTACGAAACCACCTCAAAGTTATTATTTCGGATCAATCTATTCAAAAGTTCGTACTAGAATAACACCTTAAGACACAAATCAACCAAAACCCTAATGTCACCAAGATACTCCATTGTCACCTCAAGTATCCGTGGGCAGGATTATACGATATGCATCACACAATCTCAAATTCATCCAACCAACACAAAGTACTTCAAAGAGTGCCCCAAAGTTTCTACCGGAGAGTCAAGAAAACGTGTGCCAACCCCTATGCATAGATTCATGGGCGGAATGTGCCGCCGCCGATTCAATCATACACTAATCATACACGCAAATGTGTATGATCAAGATCAGGGACTCACGGGAAGATATCACAACACAACTCTAGACACAAATAAAATAATACAAGCTTTATATTACAAGCCAGGGGCCTCGAGGGCTCGAATACATAGCTTGATACACAAGAGTCAACGGAAACAACAATATTTGAGTACAGACATAAGTTAAACAAGACTGCCTTAAGAAGGCTAGCACAAAAGCAACACGATCGAAGAGGCAAGGCCTCCTGCCTGGGACCTCCTAACTACTCATGGACGTCGACGATCTTCACGCAGTAGCATCCATCGGCGGTGGCATCTGGCTTCAGGGATCCACCATATGGTTGCATCAACCGGAAAGAAGAAAGAAGGGGGAAAAGGGGTAGCAAAGCAACCGTGAGTACTCTTCCAAAGTACTCGCAAGCATCAGATCTATACTAAGTATGCATTGGTATCAAATGGAAGGGTTGTATCTGTGGACTGAGCTGCAGAATGCCAGAATAGAGGGGGAAGGCCTAGCCTATCGAAGACTAGCATCTTCACGCAGCTCCAAGCATCTTGCAGCATGTAGAAGAGTAAAGAATAGCAGTTTATATTTAACAAGCATGTTGTAACATTAATGCCCGAGATCCTTCCTCGACTCCTGCGAGAAAGCAATCCGGAGCCACATATCTCAAGTATCCATTTGTAGTTGTATAAGATCGGGATATAAGTCCGAACGTCTGCTACGTGGACACGGCTATTAATAGATAATCTTCCCTGCAGGGTGCACCACGCTTGCCAACACGCCGATCACGCTGGCGGACACACCTTCGGGTCAATGCTCGCCTCGGAAGATCAACACGCCGCAGCCCTACCTAGGCTCAAAGAAAGAGGTCCCCGCCGGTCTACATCCTAAGCACTCCGGTGCGGGCCCATCGCTGTTGCACCGGATCGTTGTGTATGGGCGGTCCAGGCTCCACCACTATAGGATGGTGCCGCCCACCATGCCACATTCGCTGAACCGACGCCCGACAAAGCTTGGTGATACCACGGCGCCGAGGCCCAAAACTATTCTCGCGTGGTGGTTGGTGCGTAAAGGCCGAGGCCAACTCAGAACAAATACCCAAACCATAGTGTATTATTAGCTTGCGGAGACGAGCAGAGACTCACGATCAAAAGTGACCCCGTCGCCCCGTCTCGTGGACTTACGACAAGGGCTCAGAATGCCCGGCCGTGCCACGTCATTATCTTGCGGGTGCTCTCCGGGCCCGCCCGACTTTCACCAAGGTCTCAAGTAAAGTCATTGTAACTGTGTGTCCAGATATCAAGGGGAAACCCGAGGAATCACCCCCGGTGGATTCCACTCAATGTAATCATCAAGGTGAACGTAAGAGGGACCACCCTCGAGGTTCACACTTGAGGTGTTGAATGACAGAGCCGTATCGGGAATGGTGAAAGAGGAAATCACCCTCGATGACCACGACCAAATAGCTACACTACAGAATTATCATTAGGAGTGCGTTATGAGGGATCACCCTCGGCACTCGATAGTAGCTCTGCAGAGTCAAGCAACTAAAGGGGCGTGATGTGATGTGAGGTGTCGGGCTCTGGTCGTCGATCACGTCGATCGAGGCATCGATGATGAAGCAGGGGCAACAAGGACAAGTGGGGGTCATTGATGGATCACTAGCCAACATATACTAAGCAGTTTAGGATAAGCAAGTAGGTAACAATAGCAGGTACAAAAGCAGGCTATGCATCAGAATAGGAGCAAACAATAACAGTAGCAAAATCTAATGCAAGCATGAGAGTATAGAATGGGTGATATCGGGATGATCAAAGGGGGGCTTGTCTGGTTGCTCAGACAAGAAGGAGGGTCGTCGTCGACGTAGTCGATCACAAGGGCATCAGCAGCGGTCTCGGGGTCTACCGGAGAGAAGAGGGGAAAGAAACAATAAATACACACAAACATATGCATAAAAATACAAGAAGCGGGGCTAGAAGTGATCTAACGCAGGGTTACACGATACTGGTAAAGGGGGACAACATCCGGGAAAGTTTTCCCGGTCCCGGACGTCTGTCAGACAGATGAACCGGATGGGAAAGTTGCAGGTTCGCTATGCTAGAGACGTGTGGCAGACGAACGGACCGCGTATCTGGGTTCGTCTCAAAGTTCTGAGCAACTTTCATGTAGAAAACGTTTTCATCCGAGTTATGGTTTAAATTCTATTAATTTTCAAAGTTTAATGGTTTTCGGAATTAACACAGTTAATTTAAATAGGTAAAAGCCATTACTGTGCCAGCATGACATCAGCATGATGTCATCAGTCAACAGTCTGTTTGACTGGTCAAACTAGCACATGGGTCCCGGTCGTCATTGACTAACACTAATTAACAGTTTAATTAGTTAATAAGTTAATTAGGTTAATTAACAGGATTAACAAAGTTAATTAATTACTTACTTACTTTTAATTATTATTATTTTTAAATTTTTATTTATACATATTTCTTTTTGTTCTTTTTTTACAGGGGCGGGCCTCATCGTAAGTGGCCCAGAGGCCACGCTGGTTAATCTGCCAGGGCGCTTGCGGCGTGGGTGCCTGCACGCCCCCGAGCCACCGGGGGCGGCGACGCCACCTCAGCGGCAGGGCCGGGCGACAAGCGGCGGCGCAGCGCGGCGACGGCCGAGGATTTAGGCCACGGCGCGAGGCGCAGCGTGGGCTATTCATAGGCGTTCGCGCGTAGGCGCGCGGCCGGAGCACGACGGTGGTATGCAGGCGAGGGGAAAGAGGAGGCGGGGACCTCACCGTGTTGGAGAGCAGGGGCGTCGGCGTGGGGCGTCCGATGGGGAGGAGGATTTAAGACGAGGCGACGCCGACGAGGTGGTGGTGGCGGCGACGATAGTTGGCGTCGGGCGTCGGTTTCGATGAGGTCCTTGGCGGCGGCGCGCCCATATCGGGGAGAAGAAGCGAATGGCCCGATCTGCACTCCAGAACGGGAGGACGGGGGACGGCGAGGTGGCGCCTGCGTGGTGGCGTCGGGGTTGGACGGCGACGGCGTCGGGGCCAACCGCCCTGATCCAGAACCGTTCGAGGGGGCGGGCGCCATGCGGGAGGAGAAGGAGAGGCTGGCGGTGGCGTCGGGCGGCACGCCTGGGGCCGCGCCGGGGATGGGGCACCGGCGACGAAGGCGTGGGATCGAGCTCCTCCCCGATCCAGGCGAGTGGGGAGGGAGAAACGAGGGAGAGAGTGGGGGTCGTGGGTGGATCTAGGGGAGATGGGGATAGGGTTCGGTTGGGAGTGGCCTATAGGCCACGGGAGTAGGGGTGGGCTGCATGGGTGGCCAGTTGGCCCGGTTGGCCAGCTGGTTGGCCCAGTTGGGCCAGGGGGGTTGGCCCTGTTCTTATTTTTGTTTGTTTTCCCTTTTTTTTTAAACATTTCTGTTTTCTTTTATTTTAAGGCACTTAAAGAATTTGTAAAAAGATGATTTCTCCAGCATTATTACCAAATGATTATTTGCAACAACTTGAACATTTTTGTTTGCAAGTTTGATAAATTTGAAAACCTGACTTTAAGTTGGATTTGAAATTTGAAAGATGTTTGAAAGCCAGTGAGGATTAGCAACAGTAAGAGTGATGACATGGCATCATTAGTAGGGGATTACTGTAGCATAATTATTCGGGCATTACAATTCTCCTCCACTACAAGAAATCTCGTCCCGAGATTTAGGAGGTAGAAGGAAACAGTTCGGGGTATTCATCACGCAGGCGATCCTCGCGTTGTGTGGTTCGCCGTCTTGAGTGATGCGACCACTGGACCTTGAGGAACTTGATCGCCTTCTGACGTGTGCGACGTTCATCTTGGTCGAGAATGCAGACCGGATGCTCTTTATAGGAGAGATCATGTTGCAACTGTTGGGGAACGTTGCAGAAAATAAAAATATTCTATGCTTCACCAAGATCAATCTATGGAGTCATCTAGCAACGAGAGAGAGGAGTGCATCTACATACCCTTGTAGATCGCGCGCGGAAGCGTTCAAGAGAACAGGGTTGAGGGAGTCGTACTTGTCGTGATCCAAATCACCGGAGATCCTAGCGCCGAACGGACGGCACCTCCGTGTTCAACACACGTACGGTTGGGAAGACGTCTCCTCCTTCTTGATCCAGCAAGGGGGAAGGAGAGGTTGATGGAGATCTAGCAGCACGACAGCGTGGTGGTGGATGCAGCAGCGATCTCGGCAGGGCTTCGCCAAGCACAGCGAGAGGGAGAGGTGTCACGGGAGGGAGAGGTAGGCGCCAGGGGCTTGGGTGCGCAGCCCTCCCTCCCCCCTCTGTATATAGGGGTCCAGGGGGCGCCGGCCCCTCTAGATCCCATCTAGATGGGGGCGGCGGCCAAGGGGGGTGGCTTGCCCCCCAAGCCAAGTGGCGCTTCCCCCCTAGGGTTTCAACCCTAGGCGCAGGGGCCAAGGGCGCACCAGCCCACCAGGCTGGTTCCTCCCACTTCAGCTCATGGGGCCCTCCGGATAGGTGGCCCCACCGGTGGACCTCGGACCCTTCCGTGGTGGTCCCGACAATACCGTGACCCCGAAACTTTCCCGATGGTCAAACTGGACTTCCTATATATAAATCTTCACCTCTGGACCATTCCGTAACTCTTCGTGACGTCTGGGATCTCATCCGGGACTCCGAACAACTTTCGGGTTACCGCATACTAATATCTCAACAACCCTAGCGTCACCGAACCTTAAGTGTGTAGACCCTACGGGCTCGGGAGACATGCAGACATGATCGAGATGACTCTCCAGTCAATAACCAACAGCGGGATCTGGATACCCATGTTGGCTCCCACATGCTCCTCGATGATCTCATCGGATGAACGACGATGTCGAGGATTCAATCAATCCTGTATACAATTCCCTTTGTCAATCGATACGTTACTTGCCCGAGATTCGATCGTCGTTATCCCAATACCTCGTTTAATCTCGTTACCGGCAAGTCACTTTACTCATACCGTAATGCATGATCCCGTGACCAGACACTTGGTCACATTGAGCTCATTATTTTGGGGAACGTAGCGGAAATTCAAAATTTTCCTATGTGTCACCAAGATCAATCTATGGAGAAACCAGCAACGAGGGGAAGGAGAGTGCATCTACATACCCTTGTAGATCGCTAAGCGGAAGCGTTCAAGAGAACGGGGTTGAAGGAGTCGTACTCGTCGTGATCCAAATCACCGGAGATCCTAGTGCGAGCAGACGGCACCTCCGCGTTCAACACACATACAGCTCGGTGGCGTCTCCCATGCCTTGATCCAGCAAGGAGAGAGGGAGAGGTTGAGAAGACTCCATCCAGCAGTAGCACAACGGCGTGGTGGTGGTGGAGGAGCATGGCAATCCTGCAGGGCTTCGCCAAGCACCGCGAGAGAGGAGGAGTACTTGGGAGAGGGGGAGGGCTGCGCCAGAATTTGGGGTGCGGCTGCCCTCCCACCCCTCCACTATTTATAGGTGGGGGGAAGAGGGGGACGGCCCCCCTAGATCCCATCTAGGTATGGGGGCGGCGGCCAAGGGGGGAGGAGTGCCTCCCAAGTCAAGTGGAGGCCCTCCCCCTTAGGGTTTCCCCCTTCCCATGCGCATGGGCCTTGAGGGGCTGGTGCCTGGCCCATTAAGGCTAGGGCGCCCTACAGCCCACTCTTGTATTGGACGTGGTGGAACAATTTCGGACCTCCGACCCCTCGAATCCTCCGGAACCTTCAGAAGCTTCCGGTTCAATCTGGAAAAACCCGAACTTTTCCCTGAACCCTAACAACAACTTTCCATATATAAATCTCTACCTCCGGACCATTCCGAACTCCTCGTGACGTCCGGGATCTCATCCGGACTCGAACAACATTCAAGAATCGCTGTGTCAAAACCGCGGATCTCGGTAGGGGTCCCGAACTTTGTCTAAGGCGGATGGTAACAGGAGACAAGGGACACGATGTTTTTACCTGTGTTCGGCCCTCTCGATGGAGGTAAAACCCTACTCCTGCTTGATTGATATTGATGATATGGGTAGTACAAGAGTGGATCTACCACAAGATCAAGGAGGCTAAACCCTAGAAGCTAGCCTATGGTATGATTGTTGTAATGGTTGTGTCCTACGGACTAAGGCCCTCCGGTTTATATAGACACCGGAGAGGGCTAGGGTTACACAGAGTCGGTTACAATGGTAGGAGATCTACATATCCGTATCGCCAAGCTTGCCTTCCACGCCAAGGAAAGTCCCATCCGGACACGGGACGAAATCTTCAATCTTGTATCTTCATAGTCTTGGAGTCTGGCTCACGATGATAGTCCGGCTATCCGGACACCCCCTAGTCCAGGACTCCCTTAGTAGCCCCTGTACTAGGCTTCAATGACGATGAGTCCGGCGCGCATATTGTTCGGCATTGCAAGGCGGGTTCCTCCTTCGAATAATTCATAGAAGATTATGAACACCAGGATAGTATCCGGCTCTGCAAGATAAATTCCACATTCCACCGTAGAGAGAATAATATGTACACAAGTTCAATCTGCTCACGATTTTCGTGGCATGACGTCACGCCACTACCAAGCCTTTACTCAAATCGCTTTTCATTATACCACCTCAGCGCGTTTAGCGAAGCGGTTTCCTTGGCGCGTCTTGTCGAAGCAGAGATCGTGTTCCCCTTATTCCAGGATTCCCATCAATACGGACGTGGGTAACCCAACCGTGCCCATTGCCACGCCCCCTCTATCGGAGGCGAGTCCCGAACGGTCACGGGGACAGCTCTTGGTATTCTCCCTCTTTATAATGGAACCAAGGCTTTGTTTCTTCTCTTCAATCCTCAATCGAATCTACTCCTCGCCCCGAGTTCCAACACCCAGAGCCCCAGATTTGAGTGCTTCGGACCTTCAACAATGTTCGGCTCTGACCTACAGGGCCGGTGGATGCCCTCCTCCGTCACGGAAGAGGACGTGTTAAAGCTGCGAGAGGCCAAGTACCTGACTTACGAGATTTCGCATAGGTTACCCGCCAAAGGGCAAGTCATTCCCACCCCCGAGCCCGGCGAGTATGTCGTGTTTGTGTCCCACCTCTGTTGGGGCTTAGGCTTCCCGATGGATCCTTTTGTGAGAGGGCTCATGTTTTACTATGGGCTGGAATTCCATGACTTGGCTCCGGAGTCCATCCTCCACATCTCGTCATTCATTGTCGTCTGCGAGGCCTTCCTCCGTACTACCCCCCACTTCGGTTTGTGGCTCAAAACTTTTAATGTGGAAAAAAAGATGAACAAGGGGCGCCACGCGGAGTGCGGCGAGGCGGTCATAAACAGGAGGGCCGATGCTCCATGGCCCGAGGGCTCTTTCCAAGAGGAGCTCGGCTTATGGCAATGGGGTGGTTTTATATTACCGCTCCCAGGGGCAGCAGGCAGAAGCCGCCGCCCATCTTCCGCTCGGGACCTTCACGACGACTGATGTCGTGGGTCAACCAAGGGCTCAACTGGGGGCCGTCAAAGGACATGCCCCTATTGCAGGGCCGGATTCGAGACCTCCAAGCGAGGGAGATCGATCTGGTCGTGGTGATGCAGCTCATGCTGATTAGGCGTCTCCTGCCCTGCAAATGCCGTCCTCTCCGGTTGTGGGAATTTAACCCGGAGGGACCGCGAATTCTCCAACACTTCATGGGTACGACACCCACGGAGATGTACAAATTGTTCTTCGGATCATGAGAGGCATGTCCGAAATTGACCGAGGACGCCGGCCTAAGCTGCAATCGTCCGGATACACATGTAAGTAGCTCCGTGTCCGGACATACCGTTTGTTTGCCTTTCTATGATTCGCCTTTTGACCAATTGTCCTCTAAACAGGAGTGGATAGCGCAAGCAAAAGCTGTCTGATGTCCGCCCCTCCCAGAGACCGCGCCGGATCCCTTGGTCGGTCAGATCTTTGGAGGTTGCGCCTTCAGAGGAAGGCGAAGGGAAGAACAGAGGAACTACCGCCTCAACCAAGGAGGCTTTTGAGGAAGGGGGGATCGAGAATCCCTCCTTCCAAGGGGAGAAGAGGACCGCTTCCGAAAACCGGGAGGCCAAAGCCCCGAAGCGGGGGAAGAGATCTTCACGGAGGGTCTGCGGCCGGAGAGGCTCCTACTGTCTGATCTCCCTAAAGAATCAGCCCTCCAAATGAGCCGTAAGTAGAAAAAGGGAGTTTTGTAATAAGGGACATCCCTATTTGTGCTTCTGAGGATAACCTAAGTTTTTACCTTGTAGTTCAGATCTCCGTCCTTCTCAGATGAGCTCGTCTTCGGGGGAACTTCGTCCGGAGATGATGGAGAGCGAGAGGCCCCCATCTGCCGCACCATCGGATAGGGCGGACGAGCCTGAAGTGTCATCACGGAGGGTATCCCCGAGTTCGGCAGGGCCAAATAGTTCGGCACCAACTGGTGTGCGGCCGGGGGAGCTAAAGGATCTGCTTGAGAGGGCGTCTATCTCAGAAGGTCACCATACACTGATGAGTACGGTGATTGAAAGAATTTCATCCGCCGAAGGCGGGTTGCGTGACGCCGTCAGGAGTTTGCTGGCGGGGTTTGAGGTACGTAAAAATGACATACCTTTTGACAGTTTTGCACATAAAGTGCGCCCAATATAGATAGTAGCCCCTGGGACTCGGTAGGTTGTCGAAAGCGACAGCGTGCCGAGGATCAAAATCGCAGGTATTAATTTTCGCCTTTCCTATACAGGTGGCGGATAGTCCGGTGGCCAGCCGGACTGATGGGGTTGCCGAACTAAAGCGGCAACTCGACGTTGCGGATGCGGACATCGCGTTGGTCAATAAGCGACTTGATGAGGCACAAGGTAGGTTTTTTTTTCCGTGGTCACCTAGTAAGGGGACCGAAGCCCACTCCTTACAACATGTGTGTTCAATGCAGATGGTGCCGCTGTTGTGGAGAGCCTTGGCGAGAACTTGCTCAAGCCAAGGAGCAGGCCGAAGGAGGATGATCACGGATGCCTCGAGGGCGGCCGAAGAGCTAGAAGACGAAAGGGCTGCACACTGCCGAAGCAGGGAGAAAATGGCCGAAATGGCCGTGAAGTTGAAAGATGTTACCGACCGCAATGGGGTTCTTGAAACAGAACGCCGAGTGGAGCAAGAAGGCCTTAGGAAGGCCACCGCCGAGGCCAAGGATGCCTGTTCTGCAATGAGGGCTATAAAGGAGGAGCTGCGCCAGGCCGGAGATATTGTGGTTGGCAATCCCTTTCTGCTGTGCAGGCAGTTTACGGATCCGAAGTACGCTCAACTTGGCCAGCTGTGGGGTCCGGAGGATCCGTATATGGACTTAGCGGCGAGTGCGGCAGATGCCGTTGTGCACTTCCGAAGTCAGAAGGATCACGAGATGGAAGAGCTTTTTTGGTCTCAATTCCATAGTCCGGATCATTCACTTCCGCTGACCGATCGGTTAGCCGAGTGGGCTGAGCTGAATAGACTGTCCGGACTTGCCATGACGGATATCGTGGCTCATGTCTGGCCGGATAGGCCCAAGCCGAAGAGTTACTTTGGCTTATTGCAGCAATTCCTTGGGGCGGTGCCGCATATCAAGGCGATGAAGCAGCCAGCCTGCATAGAGGGTGCAAGGATGGCCCTCGCCCATGTGAAGACACATTGGACGGAGATGGATGCCACCGTTGTTGCGACCCAGGGTTCGGACGAGAGCCGCTTACCCGCCAAGCACTATTTTGGGGAAGTTCTGCGTGGTGCTCGTGTGATAGAGTTGTAGTGCTCAAAAAATGTATTGTTCAAATGAACTTTATGATTTGTAAAATGATGTTTATAATATAAGCGCTTTTTGTACTTGTGCGTTCAACTATTGAAATATCTCCTGTGCGGCCGTTAATGTATACTTGTGTATAACCTGAAAGATGGCAGTCTTGACTTAGCCCCGCACATAGTGCGGGGTGTTTAATGAAATAAGCGATTTTCACACTTAATCCAACGTCTTGGTCTGTGAAGGAGGTGGTAGCGTAGCAAACGAGGCAACCTGACTATAATGCTTTATCACTTTCACGTAGCCATAGGAGTTCGAGGGTGGGGCTACGATATAGCCCCTAGGGGCATCGCGCTCTCCATATTTGGGGCGCGTGTGTACTGACAAGAGCGGTCCTTCGTCAAAGCGGAGAATTCTAAACATTCCGGAGGTTGATCGAGTGGTTGACGATCTCTCGCTACATCATGATGATCGGTTTTGGCTTTCTCTCTTGAGGTGCTCACCGGCGAACAAGGCACAATCGCGATAGTTCTCCGGTGCGCGTTAGCCGATGATCTGAGCGTAAGGCAGCAAAACACAGAGCCGAGCAAACCCAACATTTGACCAAAGACATGATTGAGCTGATGCATATAAGGCCTAACTCGAGGCGCGAACACTCCATGAGGTGTTCGGTCTTTATGATGATGGGCAGATCAATGCCCTAAGCCCCTAGTGTCCAGGTACACGCAAGGTCCTCTGACGCGGCCGATGCCAAAACGCCAGCCTCCTTGTTGGTTATGGTGAAAAATCGTGGGATGTGAATCAACAAAAGACAGTAAGAAAGGTTTACGCAGGGACTTAATCTGAAAAGAATCCTTGCGACGGGTCCCTGCTGCACGTCTGCGCTTGTGTCTCCGTTGTGCCGTATCCTGGATGGGTGTGCACGTTGTTCATCTATGAAAAGAGAGGAACTTAGCTTGAAAGGAAATCGTGCAAAAAATGTATTAAAAATCGAAACATGAATGAATGAATAAAGCTGAGCTTATATTAGCTCATTATTGCTCATATGCACAGCCCCTTGTAAAGGGGTGTGCGGCTAGGGAGCCCCTAGCTTATTTATGCCGGACTCGTCTAGCCATGTCCGGGGTCTTGAATGACCTTTTAATGAGATGATGCCGCGTGGACCGGGCATTTTAAGTGTAAGAGACGCGTAGTGTGGTATTGCGTTAAAGCGGACAAAAGCTTCACGTCCAATAGTGCTTGATGGCTACTTTTGAATGGGGTGACATGAAAGATTAGCTTTTCGCGTCGGAAGTTGTCGGGTGATCCGAACACAACTTCTAGTAGTAAGGAGCCCGTGCACTTGGCGTAAGGGCCTGGCGTCACTCCTTTGAAGGAAGTGCGGCTATGTCGAATTTTAGTAAGGTCTATCCCCAACTTGCGGATTGTGTCCGGATATAGCAGGTTTAAATTACTGCCGCCATCCATCAGGACTTGTGTAAATTGTAGTCCGTCGATTATAGGATCCAATATCGAGCAGTCCATCCTACGTTTGAATACTTCGGAATAGTCCGGTGGTGAAGGTAATTGGTTTTGACATCCAATCTCGAGGTTCATTGGGGTGGACCGTGCGACACCTACTTTGGCGGGTGCCGCATTGTTGTTACAGATATTATCACATGAAGTGAGTTTACTATTTTGACTTCTTGTGGGAAAGTCTTTTGTTTTCGGTGCTCTGCTTGGTGGGGTTAAATCGTCATCCTCACTTGGCGCGTCGAGCCCCTTGTGTTCGCCGTTGAGTGGCGGACTGTTTGAAGACCCAACAATCTCGGTGGGTGTGGTTTGCGAGCCTTACGGAGGTCTTTGTGGATTTGACATAGCCGATCCAAAATTTTGTTTAAGTTGGATAGCTCGTCCTTTGTTGTCCTTAAGAGGCGGTGTTTTGTTGTTGACATGAGCTTTTGAATCTGGCGTTGACCGCCGTGTTCTTTGGGCTTTTTCTTTATTTGGCGCCGGGTCCTTTACGCACCGTAATTTTCCATTTCCATCTCGATCTCGGATGTACTCGGTCGCTGGTGCTGCATCTTGCTAGCGATTGTCTTCCCTAGCATAAGCGGGTCATGAGGCTTGTTAGCGCAGCCATTGTTCTCGGCTTCTCTTGGCGAGGTGTACAGCGAGCCATTCGTCTCGGACATTATGTTTAAAAGCTGCTAAGGCTTGGCGTCCGGACGATCGACTATTTGGTTCTTTTGGTAAGAAACATGTTCCGAATTTGCTGTGCTGACTCTCTGGGCTGTTGAGTTATGTGACTTAAATCGCTCGCATCCCGAGGGCGGACATAAGTCCCTTGAAAATTTGCTCTGACGCGTCCTCGAGCTCTTCCCAACTTCCAACAGTATTTTACGGGAGGCTTTTGAGCCAATGCCGAGCTGGCCCTTTGAGCTTGAGGATAGATATTTTATGGCGTGGAGATCATCTCCTCTAGCCATGTGTATGTGCAATATGTAATCCTCAATCCGGACTCAAAGTGCATTGTTCCATCGTATGCCTCTATGTTTACGGGTTTGAATCCATTTGAAATTCATGATCCAAACCTCATCGGTGAAACATAGTGGGTGTCTGGCGCCCAGTATTTAGGCGTACCGTTATCTTGAACATGCGGCTTGTTGTGTTGCTTCCGGGGCCCTCTTTTTGGCCCATAAATGGACTGACCGGGCCATCATTTCTGATGATCATGTGTCGACTTGTGTGCGGCGCGCTTGTCGTTTTGGCTTTGTCATCTGTCATCTATCCGCCAGCGACCTCTTTGCTTTTTGACTGTGGGGCTCTATGGCCTCCTCGTCGAATCTGGCAAGCGGCTTAACGCCGGGTAGCTCTTTGTTTGGTGGCCATTGTCATATTTGTCCGCGGTCTTGAGTACTTTGCTCCACCTCATTACGAGTATGTCTTCCGCTGTTTTGAGCTTCCGTTTTCCTTTTTGGACTTCTTGCGGTGGCGACAAGTCTTTTGTGAAGGTTCTTATGCTTCGGTGGTGTGTCCAGTGTGAGATCGTCTGGATTGTTGTTTTCATGGGCATGGATTGATTATCTGAATAAATCTGTTCGATGGTTGCTTGGTTGCATGTTAAATAGCCTTGGTTTGCCCTACTCTATTGTTGGGTCATTAGGAGTGCTGTTTTTGTTGAGGCGGGACTTAGGGCGGCGTCTGCTGTCACAGCCCTAGATTATTGCTTGTATTAGTTGCATCATAGAGCACTCATGAATCATGTCTAAATTTCTGAAACTTGAACTGAGGAAATTAGAAAGCCTCAAAAACTTTTAAAAGAAGGGCAAGAACCCTTCAAATTGCATTCGGTGATTCCAAAATGTCCTAAAAATCATTTTGGTAATTTTGGCAAGAGATATATATATCAAACCAAAATTCTGGAACATTTTTTTGGAATATTTTGGGACATTGAATTTAAATCATATTCTATTTGAATTTCGAATTATATTCATAATATATAATGAATATATTTTAAAATGCCTTGAGATATTTTATGTATATGAGGAGAAGTCCATTAAGTGACTTAAAAATATCCAGGGAAGTTTTGGCACTGTTTTCAAATTTTGTTTGAATTCGAATACAGTGGCAATTAAACAAAACAAAACAGAAGAAAAATAAAAAAAAGAGCAGAATACCTACTTGTCGCTTACCTGGCGCCCACCAAGCCCACAGGCCTCACTGCTGGCCCACCCACTGCCTTCTTACCACCATCTCCTAGCTCTGCCGGAGGGCGACGTCGTGTCGCCCACAAGACGCACTGAGGTTTCCACCTCTGCCCGTCTTGGCGGCCTCCCCTTGAGCTTTGTCGCGTGGAGGCATACGACACCCCTAATCCTCTCGTTCCTTCCCCTCCTCTCCCTCGCTCTCTCTCACCGCGCCCGAGCGCTGCCGTCGCCGCTCGTCGTCGTTGCCGTAGCCATGGCCACCGCCTCGCCTCGCCAGCAAGTCCACGAGCCTCGCCTCCGCCGCCTACGCCTTCTGCACCGAGCCAAGCGGCGCCAGAAGCCCAGAATCGCCGTCCCCAACATCTCCTCCTTCCTCGGTCGCCGGAGATCCGCCTCGCTGCCTCGCTCGCTCTGGCGCATCCCCGAGCCGGCTGACCATCCCTACGACCCCCCTGTGAGCTCACGAATCGATCCCCCCTCCTCCCCTGCTCGCGCTCATACTCTAGCTCCGTTCCCCACCTCCGCTGAAACTTGCCGCCGTTGCGAATGTCGCCGTCGTCGTTACGGTGGGCCAACGCCGCGTATGAGCACCTGGTTGAGTTCCTGCTGCCCCGTAGCCTCTGCCATGCTATTTGTTCGCTCTAAATCGAGCTGCAGCCCAGCGCCGTGCTAGCCGAACTCCGGCCACCGCCATGAGCTTGCCTCCGCGAGCTCGGGCCACCTCAGCCCCGCTTGCAGATGGATGCGGGCGAGTTCGAGCTCCACGTAGATGTCCTCGGCGCACCTGCTGCTGCTGTGCGCCGCCCGACCAACTCCGGCGAGTTTAGCCACTGCCGTGGTCGCCGGCGTCACCTGGCGGCGTGGCGCCCGGTTAGTTAGTGCTAATGACCACTATAAGCACCCCATGAGGCGCTGCCGTGTGGGCCTGAGCTTAATTAGGTTAGTATAATCTTTACATTAGATTAGTGCTAATCTTGTGGACCCCACGTGTCGATTTTGACTTAGTCAAGTCGGCGTTGACCGGTCCCACATCATACACCCAAACCAGCTGAGACAGCGACCCGGCGGACCCCACCGGTCGGGTTTGACTGAACCGCCTGGCCGACTGATGGCGTCGGGGTGATGTCATGCTGACGCAGTAAATCTATATCTGGATTTAGTTTAATTTTAAATAAATCAGGAATTCCAGAAAATACCACAAACTTCAAAAATTCATAGAAAATCAACCGTAGCTCCAAATCAAATAAATTATATATGAAAAATGATCAGAAATATCCAATCTATCCATCTGTACCATTTTCATGCATGTTAGAACAACTTATAGCTGCTGTATAAGCACAAATCATATGAATGGCATTTAAATAATCACATGTGGAGTTTGAATTTGAACCTAGGGTTCAAACCAACTCCATTTAACTTCTTGCTAGTTGCATTAGCTCAAATCACAGCATATTGCCATGTCATGATCATGCATCATATTGTGCATTGCATTGATTGTGTTCTTCCTTGTTTGCGGTGGTTATCCCTCTCGATGAGCGGCGTTCGACGATGAGTTCGATGACACCGATGAAGAACTATATTATCTTGAAGTGCGAGCAAGCAAAACCCCTTGTTCATTCGATACAATCCCACTCTCTCGCTCCTGCTCTCTTTTCTGCATTAGGACAACAACGTTTCAATTGTTACATCTGCGGTAGTTGAACCCTTTATCCTTGCATGACCTGTCATTCCACAGTAAATAGATGAAACCCACTAGCATGAGTAGGAGTTGTTTGAGACCTGATGTGCCTACTCATTCATGCTTGTTTGTCATTCCTGCTATTGCTTAGAGTTGAGTCAGGTCTGATTCATCGGGAATGAATCAGAGGCGTGTGAACATGTCCTACTGCTAAGAGCTAAATTTGTGAACACGATTTGGTAAAGGTAGCGGTGAGAGGCCATGTAGGAGTACATGGTGGGTTGTCTCATTGCAGCCGTCCTCAGGAACTGGGTTTTGTGTTTGTGATCCATGAACAGCTACTACCACTCATTGGGATCCTTAATTGACCCTCTCGGCTTCTTAATCACCCTTGTTCTCTGTCCAGGAGTTGCAACTAGTTTCTGGTGTTTGTAGGTAGTGTTAGTAGTCTACCAAGTGGCACCGATGCAGGTGGGCTTAGGACGGACTAGGCACCGTGTACGGTGTACCAAGTGGCACCGGATGGTGGGCTTGGGAACCCTGCTCACATCGTTTGGGGCCGTGGCGACACCCGGCGGATCTCCTTGCGGATGGAACCGAATAGGCGATAAACACAGACGAGAGACTTGAGTGTTCGGGTAGGCGTGGCGACTCCTCGCCCGACTTCGCTTGAAGGTTGCCGAGGTACATGGCGTGTCTGAGGCGATAAGTGGCGAGGCGTGTGTGAAGAAGTACACCCTGTAGGGTTATCATTATCTATTGAATAGCGGATTCCTCGGATATGGAAACTGGACCCTTGCATAGTTCATAGACAAGTGAAAGTGGATACTCTAAAATCGCAAGATAAGCGTGAGTGCTATGGATGGCGTTCTCGTGGGGAGGCGAGGCGGATCCATAGTGGAGTATTGATATGGTGAATATGTGGACTCGTGTGCGCCACCTCAAAAGAGTTACTTGCGATCGTGGTTCAGGGATAGCCACCGAGTCAAAGATGGCTTCTTTGAGATTAAACTCCACCATCCCTTTGTTGATAATGATGCATATGTAGTTAGTTCTGATGTAAGTCTTGCTGGGTACATTTGTACTCACGTTTGCCTATTTTATGTTTTTGTAGAGACTTCTATCTCACTAGTTGTTTCTCATGGACTTCGACGTTTAGCTTGTTACCTCAGCTACGATCTTGTGCCCTCGGCAGGATCTGGTAGATAGTCAGGCTTCTCAGCCTTTTTCATTTGTAGATGTCTGTACTCAGACATGATAAGCTTCCGCTTGTGCTTGACTTGTATGCTCTGAATGTTGGGTCGTGAGACCCCTGTTTGTAATATCTCGCTCCTCGAAGCCTAATGAATAAATACTTGAGTCGTAGAGTCATGTTGTGATGCCATGTTGTATTTGCACATATCGAGCATATTGTGTGTATGTTATTGAAATGCTTGGTATGTGTGGGATCTGACTATCTAGTTGTTTATCTTTAGTAGCCTCTCTTATCGGAAATGTCTCCTAGTGTTTCCACGAGCCATGGTAGCTTACTCTTGCTCCGGAACACTTAGGCTGGCCGGCATGTGTCCTTCTTCGTTCCTATATACATCCCTTGAAATGTCACGCGATGAATCTAGGAGTCTGTTAGCACACTACTGACCGGTTCACGAGTCTGCTAGCCAGTGCTACTGACTGGATTCACTCGTGATGACCGACACGTTCGATCTTTGGGTCATGGATGCATGTCCTGTAAGTCTGTGCCACTTTGGGTTTCGACTAGCCATGTCGGCCGGGCTCCTTATCATATGGATGCTAGCGACACTATCATATCGTGTGCCAAAAGGCATAAGCGGTCCCGGCAAGGTAAGGCGACACCGTGGGAATACCGTGCGTGAGGCCGCAAAAGTGATATGAGGTGTTACATGCTAGATCGATGTGGCATTGAGTCGGGTCTGACAGTTTTGGTATCGAGCTTGTTGCTGTGGGATTACCAAGCCAAAGCGGTGAAGTTGAGTCTAGAAATGCTTTAGTTATATGTAGGGAATTGATTGTGGGATGGAGCGTAAGGCTCTTTTTACTCCTTTACCTTATGCCCTTGATCTGAGTCATCTTATCTTTCCTCACGGGTTAAGAACTAGGCCTTCTCTTCTTTCTATTAGGATCACGTGTTACTAATCCGTAGACTTATAGGATTGTTGGATTTAAGCCCGATTCGGTTTCTACTACTTAGTATGTTAGCTGTTGATCTCGAATCCTTGATATGATGTTGTTGAGTAGTTATGCCACCATTTTGTATGATGTCTCAAATCTTTTGAGCATTTACAGCCGTTATCTTTGTCAAGTCATCGAGGTTTCTAAACAGTCTGATGCATTTGCAAATCCCTTCCTCCCGTTCCTGATGTCCTTATAGGCCAAGTTAATCACACTAATTGTTGAGTTGAGGTATTCTATTGCCTCGACATATATGTTGGAGTTATTATTATGACCCTAGGTGTCTTAGAGGATCACCTAGTAATTTAGCCATGCTTTGTGTTCCTAGTGTGATGATTTTGGCCATCATTCTCGAAAGCATCCGTGATGCCATTTAGTTGGTAGGTATTCTACTCTGGGTTTTGAACCGAGATTCACCCTACTTACTTCATGTTGATAGTAATTTCTAGCTCCCTTAGGTTATTAGTAACCTTTGCATTAGTCCTCGAGGTCCGTGGTATTTCCTTCTTCCAAATACTATGAACGCTTATGGCGAAGTTCTCGTTGAACCAAAGGATCACAATCAGTACTCTTGAGGAGTTCTCCATTCATAATTGTGAACTGCCGGTTCTACCTTTTCGCATGGGTTATCCGGAAGAAATGTTGAGCTTAAACTCGACATATTAATCCATGCATCCACAACTCAGAAAGTTATATGTTCCTTTGAGTTGTCCCTCTTTAGTTGTATTCTGACCTTCGTCTATCAATTGATAGTCAGGAGTAATTGTGCATTCGTGTTATCGATGCTTATTATTCTTGTGGTCCGTCAAGCCAATCTATTCAGGATGACTAGGAGAAACAAACTCCAGTATCTCATCCATTTCTAGGATTGGGTCAAAGCAATTGTACTTCGCAGATCAAAATGCCAATCCACTTTTGTTACATTCTATCTGAAGTATTACCCACTTTAAGTCGGGAATGTCATGAGAATTGCACCACCTCTTATGGATTCTTGGCGCGATAATACTTCTTGCCATCATTGTTCATTCCTCGGTTTCCGTGATATTGTACCGGAATGCCGACAAGTGAATCGTGGTGTGTGAAATCAATACTGCTGGCAACTCCGTTGCTTGGTAGTTAAATGGACGATAACCTCATTCTTAGCGTGTTGATTTTTGAATCATCATTCTAAGATTGATTGTGCTACCTACTCCATATTTCCTGGTGCACTCTTCGATCAATGAGTTAGGATTGTGTCAATCCCTCGCTCTTTTGATTATATCGTCTTGCCCTGAAAAGCAAGATTGTTCTCGAGCTTAGTGACATATCGGTGGTTCGTGATTTTCCGTATATCTTCTCGGAAGTATTACGAGGTTGTCACTGACCGCTATGTTGAGTTAAGTGATCAAGTTGGTTCCTTGTAACCACCCCTTCTCCAAGAATCTGTGTTGGATACCCCTGAGCTAGTTGGTTAAGCTAAACAACAACTTGGAGAGTTGGAAGATAACAGCTTGTCCGACTCAGTTCATTCCAAGGGATATCTTTGTGTGTGTGTGTGTGTTGAAGAAAGATGATATCTTCATTGATTGATCCTCGTGACCAGTTGTTGGACCTATTGTCATGCCAAAACTTTGATTTGAGTGTGGGCTATCCTCAAATCAAATCAGAACCAACGATATTCGTAATGTTGTCTTACTCGTGGTTGTTTCTTCGAGCATACACCATTATATCTTTGGGTCTGACCAATGCTATGTCCTTCTTCACATAATTATGGAATTCCATTTATATGGTCATCCCTATGACTTGTTGTTGAACCCATCAGCAGCATTTTATCTTCTCCATGATCATGTTGAACATCCATCTAGTGTTGGAAACTTTTGTAAACATTACCTTCATGTTCCATTCATGAGGTGTATGTTCGGATGAAAGCAGTGACTTTCTCTAATTCATGTGCATTTGGTGCAAGTTGCCGTCGTGGATTCGAGAAAGTTTGTTTTTGCTTCCTTTGGAATCATCCCAAGGCAGTCACGCATGTGCGAAGTACTCTATGGTTTGATAGGTTGGCCGCCTCCATTCTATATGTGTCCCTAGCACGCCAAGCCACTGATTGACTTGTTCTAGGTAAAGAAGTCTAATTTAAGTGCACAAGACTCCGATATCCTCGATGATGGTTCCCAACTAGAATTCGATAGTGTTTTATTATAAGACTACCATGTGGTCATGCTTGTCTTGGACAACGTGTTTACATGTTGTAGCAGAACCAGCTCATGTTTTGGAGCTTGCTATCGTAGTTCATTTCGAGAATCTATAGCGTCATCTAAATCGATTTGTGTTGCAAACTTTCTTTTCGGACATGTAGTCCGAAATATTCTACTACCAACGGATCTGAATCTCGGCGAGATATGATGGTTGGAACTATTCAAGGTCTATGATGTAGGTCCCGACAAGGTTGATGTTGGCCGACACACCTAGTCGGAAGATCTATTATTGTAGTATCTTGAATGAGCAATTCGACCATCTTCTCCATGAGGATTTGGTATGACTTATTCCACAAGTTGTTCCTTATGGATTTTTGGTGTTCCCGAAGTCCGACCTTTACTTGATGTTGTAGATATCAAACCATATCTATGAATGGGTTACACTAGCACATCAAGGAGAACATTAGAAGCGGAGTGCTAAATGTCTCTCGGTCGATCATCCATTTTGTTCCTTGGCCCGCTAAGGTGAAATCTGAAAAGTGTTATCTTCCTTTGCATCGCATCGTCCACCACTATTCATCATGGTAGTATGATGTGTTGCGAGGATCCTCGGCTTGGATGTTGGTGAAACCTTGATGAATATGGAAATGCTCAAGTTCTTGAGAGCACATTCAGTCACTGGGTTAAATCCTCGGTGACAATCGTAATGTGCCTTCCATTGCCGAGTTGTCTCAAACCCTAGCTCCTTTCCAGCTGATCGCTATTTCCTAGAACTCCTTCAAGCGATCATTTGTGAATTGCCATAGGCTGGTATGTAGAGATTCAATGATGCTTTTCGATAGAGTTTCTTTACGTAAATCATCATGTTGGATGAAGATCTCAAAGCTAAGGCGTCAAGATCAATATGAAGCAATGAATCAACACCCTTGAGAAATGCAATGGATCATGAAGGCTATGTCGATTCCATGTCCCCTCGTCTTCTTACCTCCGTCTTGAATCTCGGGCGAGATTCACATTTAATGGGGGTGAGTTGTCACACCCTAGATTATTGCTTGTATTAGTTGCATCATAGAGCACTCATGAATCATGTCTAAATTTCGAAACTTGAGCGAGGAAATTAGAAAGCCTCAAAACTTTTAAAAGAAGGGCAAGAACCCTTCAAATTGCATTGATGATTCCAAAATGTCCTAAAAATCATTTTGGTAATTTTGGCAAGAGATATATATATCAAACCAAAATTCTGGAACATTTTTTTGGAATATTTTGGGACATTGAATTTAAATCATATTCTATTTGAATTTGGAATTATATTCATAATATATAATGAATATATTTTAAAATGCCCTGAGATATTTTATGTATATGAGGAGAAGTCCATTAAGTGACTTAAAAATATCCAGGGAAGTTTTGGCACTGTTTTCAAATTTTGTTTGAATTTGAATTCAGTGGCAATTAAACAAAACAAAACAGAAGAAAAATAAAAAAAGAGAATACCTACTTGTAAACTTACAGCACCCACCAAGCCCACAGGCCTCACTGCTGGCCCAGCCCACAGCCTTCATGTCATCTCCTAGCTCTGCCGGAGGGCGACGCCGTGTCGCCCAGCAAGCCTCCGAGTTTCCACCTCTGCTTCGTCTTGGCGGCCTCCCCTCGAGCTTTGTCCGTGGCGTGGAGACGCCAGACACCCCCGATCCTCTCGTTCCTTCCCTCCTCTCCCTCGCTCTCTCTCCACGCTGCCGCTGCTGCTGCCGCCGCTAAATCGTCGTTGCCGTAGCCATGGCCACCGCCTCGCCTCGCCAGCAAGTCCACGAGCCTCGCCTCCGCCGCCTACGCCTTCTGCACCGAGCCAAGCGGCGCCAGAAGCCCAGAATCGCCGTCCCCAACATCTCCTCCTTCCTCGGTCGCCGGAGATCCGCCTCGCCGCCTCGCTCGCTCCGGCGCCTCCCCGAGCCGGCTGACCATCCCTACGACCCCCCTGTGAGCTCACGAATCGATCCCCCCTCCTCCCCTGCTCGCGCTCATACTATAGCTCCGTTCCCCACCTCCGCCGAAACTTGCCGCCTTGAATGTAGCCTTAAATCGTTACGGTGGGCCAGCGCCAGCGTATGAGCACTGGTTGAGTTCTGCTGCCCGTAGCCTCTGCCATGCTATTTGTTCGCTCTAAATCGGCGACCCAGCGCCCGTGCTAGCCGAACTCCGGCCACGCCCATGAGCTTGCCTCCGTGACTCGGGCCACCTCAGCCCTGCCGCTTGCCTGAGATGGATCGGGCGAGTTCGGCTCCGTAGATGTCCTCGGCGCACCCGCCATGCGTGACTGTGTGCGCCCCGACCAACTCCGTGAGTTTCGCCCCATTTGCGTGGTCGCCGGCGTCACTGGCGGCGTGGCGTCGGTTAGTTAGTGCTAATGACCACTATAAGCACCCCCATGAGACGCTACCCGTGTGGGCCCCTGAGCTTAATTAGGTTAGTATAATCTTTCTATTAGATTAGTGCTAATGTTGTGGACCCCACGTGTCAGATTTTGACTTTGTCAAGTCAACGTTGACCGGTCCCACCTGTCATACACCCAAACCAGCCTGAGACACTGACCAGCGGACCCCACTGGTCAGGTTTGACCTGAACCCGCCCTGCTGACCTGATGACGTCAGGGTGATGTCATGCTGACGCAGTAAATCTATATCTGGATTTAGTTTAATTTTAAATAAATCAGGAATTCCAGAAAATACCACAAACTTCAAAAATTCATAGAAAATCAACCGTAGCTCCAAATCAAATAAATTATATATGAAAAATGATCAGAAAAATCCAATCTATCCATCTGTACCATTTTCATGCATGTTAGAACAACTTATAGCTGCTATATAAGCACAAATCATATGAATGGCATTTAAATAATCACATGTGGAGTTTGAATTTGAACCTAGGGTTCAAACCAACTCCATTTAACTTGCTGCTAGTTGCATTAGCTCAAATCACAGCATATTGCCATGTCATGATCATGCATCATATTGTGCATTGCATTGATTGTGTTCTTCCTTGTTTGCCGGTGGTTATCCCCTCTCAGTAGACGATGTTCGACGATGAGTTCGATGACACCGATGAAGAACTATATTATCTTGAAGTGCCGGCAAGCAAAACCCCTTGTTCATTCGATACAATCCCACTCTCTCGCTCCTACTCTCTTTTCTGCATTAGGACAACAACGTTTCAACTATTACATCTTTGCGGTAGTTGAACCCCTTTATCCTCTGCATGACTGTGATTCCACGGTAAATAGATGAAACCCACTAGCATGAGTAGGAGTTGTTTGAGCCCTGATGTGCCTACTCATTCATGCTTGTTTGTCATGCCTGCTATTGCTTAGAGTTGAGTCAGTCGATTCATCGGGAATGAATCGGGCGTGTGAACATGTCCCTCTTCTTTGAGAGCTAAATTTGTGAACACGATTTGGTAAAGGTAGCGGTGAGAGGCCATGTAGGAGTACATGGTGGGTTGTCTCATTGCAGCCGTCCTCAGGAACTGAGTTTTGTGTTTGTGATCCATGAACAGCTACTACCACTCATTGGGATCCTTAATTGACCCTCTCGGCTTCTTAATCACCCTTGTTCTCTGTCCAGGAGTTGCAACTAGTTTCTGGTGTTTGTAGGTAGTGTTAGTAGTCTACCAAGTGGCACCCGGTACAGGTGGGCTTGGGACAGACTAGGCACCGTGGCACGGTGTACCAAGTGGCACCCGGATGGTGGGCTTGGGAACCCTGCTCACATCGTTTGGGGCCGTGGCGACACCCGGCGGATCTCCTTGCGGATGGAACCGAATAGGCGATAAACACGGGCGAGAGACTTGAGTGTTGGGTAGGCGTGGCCGACTCCTCGCCCGGCTTCGCTTGAAGGTTGCCGAGGTACATGGCGTGTCTGAGGCGATAAGTGGCGAGGCGTGTGTGAAGAAGTACACCCTGCGGGGTTATCATTATCTATTGAATAGCGGATTCCTCGGATATGGAAACGGACCCCTTGCATAGTTCAGAGACAAGTGAAAGTGGATACTCTAAAATCATAAGATAAGCGTGAGTGCTATGGATGGCGTTCTCGTAGAGAGACGGGCGGATCCATAGTGGAGTATTGATATGGTGAATATGTGGACTCGTGTGCGCCACCTCAAAAGAGTTACTTGCGATCGTAGTTCAGGATAGCCACGAGTCAAAGCTGGCTTGCTGCGGTTAAACTCCACCATCCCTTTGTTGATAATGATGCATATGTAGTTAGTTCGATGTAAGTCTTCTTGGGTACATTTGTACTAACGTTTGCCTATTTTATGTTTTTGCGAGACTTACGTCTCACTAGTTGTTTCTCATGGACTTGACGTTTAGCTTGTTACCTCACCACGATCTTGTGCCCTCGGCGGATCTCAGTAGATAGTCGGGCTTCTCGGCCTTTTTCATTTGTAGATGTCTGTACTCAGACATGATAAGCTTCCGCTTGTGCTTGACTTGTATGCTCTGAATGTTGGGTCGTGAGACCCCTGTTTGTAATATCTCGCTCCTCGAAGCCTAATGAATAAATACTTGAGTCGTAGAGTCATGTTGTGATGCCATGTTGTATTTGCACATATCGAGCATATTGTGTGTATGTTATTGAAATGCTTGGTATGTGTGGGATCTGACTATCTAGTTGTTTATCTTTAGTAGCCTCTCTTACCGAGAAATGTCTCCTAGTGTTTCCACCGAGCCATGGTAGCTTGCTACTGCTCCGGAACACTTAGGCCGGCCGGCATGTGTCCTTCGTTCCTGTGTTTGTCCCTTCGGGGAAATGTCACGATGAATCTGGAGTCTGTTAGCCGCTTCTGCCCGGTTCACGAGTCTGCTAGCCCAGTGCTACTGACTGGATTCACTTTCGATGACCGACACGTTCGATCTTTGGGTCATGGATGCATGTCCTGTAAGTCTGTGCCACTTTGGGTTTCTGACTAGCCATGTCGGCCGGGCTCCTTATCATATGGATGCTAGCGACACTATCATATCGTGTGCCAAAAGCGCGAGCGGTCCGGGCAAGGGTAAGGCGACACCCGTGGGAATACCGTGCGTGAGGCCGCAAAGTGATATGAGGTGTTACATGCTAGATCGATGTGGCATTGAGTCGGGGTCCTGACATCTGCGTTGCCGTTTTGGTTGTTTGTCGATGGATTTATCCTTTGCCGTGTCCCGTTGTTCCTCGTTATCGCTTCCTTTTGGTGTGTCCACCATATATACGTCATGGGTTGGGGTGGCCTTCCAGTGCTCGGTAGGCGCTGGTTCTTGGTAGTCTCCGGCATCGTCGTCCATACTGTCGATGTCTTTGGAGTCGTAGTCTAGCATGTCGGTTAGATCGTCGACAGTGGCTACAAAGTGGGTGGTGGGTGGGCTTTGAATTTCTTCGTCGTCCACATCCCAACCATCGACCCGATCCGGCGAGGGCTCTCGATAACGAGAGATGCTTGGCGAATTGAGGATGTCGCCAAAGGGTGAGTCTTGAAAGATGTCGTGGCGGTGAACTCCATGATCGGCGCCCAATCGGATTCGATTGGTAGGGGCGTAGGATGTTCGGAGTCCGGCAAGGAGTCCGGCACCTCGGAGTCACAGGCTTTGCAAAGGACAAGGTCGGTATTCGGCTCCATCGACGTAGAAGTTGCAGCTCGGCGGTGTCAACCACACCCTCGATCTGTCGCGGTCGGTTCGAACTATGGGTTGGAGCGGTTTGTGTGCGGCCTCAAGGTTACGTCCGTGTGAGCTAAATCATGCCCATCGTGGCGGTCGCGGCACGCTTTCTGTGGCTCGAATCCATCGAAGATCAAGTCTCCGCGGATGTCGGTAGTGAAGTTTAGGCTTCAAATCGACTGATGTTGAGGGCGTAGCTTCGATCTACTCGGATGGCCAAGTGAATTGGCCGCGATGCAAAACCGCCGAACACGAAAATCTGTCCGGGAGAAAATTCTCACCTGGACTGTGTTGTTGATTGAAGAAGCCATCAAGCCTATCGGTGGCGACACGGAGGAACTCTCAATAAAAGCACCAATGTCGGTGTCAAAACCGGCGGATCTCGGGTAGGGGTCCCGAATCTGTGCGTCTAGGCGGATGGTAACGAGGAGACAAGGGACACGATGTTTTTACCGTGTTCGGGCCCTCTCGATGGAGGTAAAACCCTACTCTGCTTGATTGATATTGATGATATGGGTAGTACAAGAGTGGATCTACCACGAGATCAAGGAGGCTAAACCCTAGAAGCTAGCCTATGGTATGATTGTTGTAATGGTTGTGTCCTACGGACTAAGGCCCTCTGGTTTATATAGACACCGGAGAGGGCTAGGGTTACACAGAGTCGGTTACAATGGTAGGAGATCTACATATCCGTATCGCCAAGCTTGCCTTCCACGCCAAGGAAAGTCCCATCTGGACACGGGACGAAGTCTTCAATCTTGTATCTTCATAGTCTTGGAGTCCGGCTGACGATGATAGTCCGGCTATCCGGACACCCCCTAGTCCAGGACTCCCTCACACGGGATACATCAAGATCGTGCCATAGAGGGAACACGAGAGAGAATACGAGAGAGAGAGAGAGAGAGATCAAACACATAGCTCTTGGTACATACCCTCGGCCCGAGGGTGAACTACTCCCTCCTCGTCATGGAGGCGCGGGATGATGAAGATGGCCACCGGTGATGGATTCCCCCTCCGTGGTGCCGCAGCTCCGGGAGGTTTTGGTGGCTCTGAGGCTTGCGGCGGAACTCCCGATCTATCTTGATTTCTGATGGTTTTAGGGTACGTAGGCATATATAGGCGAAAGAAGTCGGTCCGGGGGTGCTCGAGGGGTCCACGAGACAGGGGGCAGCATACAGAAGGCGCGCCCCTATCTCCTGGGCTCCTCGAGGGTCTTCTGACTTGATTTCCAAGCCTCCAGGATGATATTCTTCCAAAAAATCACGATGCCGAAGGTTTCATTCCGTTTGGACTCCGTTTGATATCCCTTTTCTTTGAAATACTGAAACAGGCAATAAAACAACAATATGGGCTGGGCCTCCAGTTAGTAGGTTAGTCCCAAAAATGATATAAATGTGTAAAATAAAGCCCATAAACATCCAAAAGTGGTAATATAATAGCATGGAACAATCGAAAAATATAGATACATTGGAGACGTATCACATATGACGATGTTAAAATATCAATTTGTAAGGTGTTCAAAAGAAAACAAAAAAGTAAAATGTTCTCACCCAGGCGCGACTTTGAAGAGAGGAATTTGAGTCTCCGTTCAGTCGCCAAAAGATGAATGAGAAGTTCCCTGATAATTTGAGTGGATGAATTAAGCGGCTGACGAATAAGACCCACTTTAGGAAAGGAGAGGGGTGAAGTTTGTAGCACCTCTTTTTAGCATTTCCGAGGAACCGGCGTGTTGGGTAAACTGGAGGAAAGGTTTCCGCAGCCGCTATTCCAGGTTGTGCACTGGCCTTCATGTTGTTGTTTCTTCAAAATAAAGTTTGGATCCAAGTAAGCTAAAGGGGGGACCTTACTTTCTGGCTCACTTGTTGAACTTTTTGTCTTGGCAAAGGCTCTGAGTCGGAGGAAATGATAGTTACCTCTTCACCGTCTGCGTTGCTGGCCTCCGCGTCATCCTGACAACAATTAGTGTCAATAAGTAATTAAAAAAGGAGCCAAGGGTGTCAAGGTCTACCTCCGGCTCATCATCATTCAAAGCAAGCAATTCTTAGGTGTTTGTTTTTTTCTTGGTAGGTTTCCTGACAGCTTTGTTCTTTCCCCTAGCCTTTTTGGCCACCTTGTCTTGAAGCTTTTTGTTCCACAAGGGGGAGTCAGCTTGCAGAAATCAAGTGATGGTGAGAAGACAATTTATGTAAATAAGGAATGAGTTAGAAATTGCTCAAAATACTTACAGCTGGAGGCTTGTTAAGGGTGCAGAAGGGATTCAACCCCGTCTTGTTGCAAGTTTCCAAGCTCTCGTTAAGCAGCGTTTTGGTCATCCTGTTGATCTCATCATCGTTCAGTCTCACTTGGCAATGACATTGTGGATCTTTGGCATCACCGGTGTATTTGCACATTAAGCCGGACCGGTGGCTCAGTGGTAAAATTCTCCAAGTGACCCAACATCGGATTAAATCAACTCCGGTCATCCCGTTGGCCATTAAGGCTCTTGTCTTTGAAAAGATGGGCATATACTTAGCCCATTCTTTGGCGCTGATCCGGTCTGGGAGGGGATGTCTTGAGCAAAGCTGGTTTTCACGGAAACCCGGCAGAGGATTTTCACCAGCTGGAGAGGTATCTTGGCAATAAAACCAAGTTTGCTTCCAGTCCTTCGGGTGACTGGGAAGTGCGGCTGCAGGAAAGACAACTTCTTTTCGTCTTTGAATAGAAATTCTGCCCAGTTCTAAGTTGGGTCTGTCTGTGAACTCAGTTTGTCAGTTCAAGTAATAAAATTCTTTGAACAAATCCACAGTGGGTTCTTCTTGAAGGTACACTTCGCAGAAAACTTGGAAGTTGCAGATATTAGAAACGAAATTGAGTCTGATGTCTTGAGGGTGGAGTTGAAAGAAATGCAACATGTCACGGAAATTTTTTGAGCCGGGTGGCAAGAAACCCCAGAGCATATGATCAGCAAAGACCATGACCTTGCCTTCCTTTGGGGCGGGTATAGCCTCGTTTCCCGGAGCTCTCCAGTGGATAACATTTTTGGGTGCTAAGACGCCTACTTGAACGTGTTCATTGAGAGATTGCTCCGTAACAGTGGAGACGACCCAGTTGCATGAAGTGATGGTTTTGGTCATTTTTGTTGATGGAAAACCTACAAAGAGAGGTATTTTTGGGTCAAGGTTATGATGTTAAGCCGTCTAGTGATCAGAAAGCAAGTGTATCAGGCAAAGTCAATTCGTATGCAGAGAAAATGTGCTATAAAGGTTGGCATGATTAAACCGGCAAGACACCACCGGGTTATACAGATACTGGATATACACTGGCGGTTTAAAACGGGCCTAACAGTGTTTGGCGGGTTACGTCCTATCAGGTAAGTCGCCCATGTGGCTGCAGTGCACAGGTATTTGTAGATCTATAAGTGAAATTTTGCTAAGTACTAAACAAACAAGTTCCACGAATCAGTTCTACGATTTTGGATCTACTGTAGTTCAAAAATAGAAGGAGATTGTTGACGTTCTGGGAACCAGGGTACCCAGACCTGCCTGCTTGCGGCACACAACGCGGCTCCATCGACGGCTTGGTACGGCCCAACTTCAACTACGGCAAGACAAGACCCTCGCGAGGCGGGCGACATCAAGACCTCCCGAGGGAGTGGCCTCCTTAGGAGGCCTCCTGAGCGGAGTGGAGATTTCTATGCAAGACCCATCCTCACGAGGCTAAAATGACATCAGCCATGACGACCAAGGCTAGGCGTGCGCCAACAGGCGCAAAGCAACAGGTTTCCTCTTTGGTGCAAAGGAGGCAAGCACAGGTGTGGAGTCCCAAGGAATCAGCCAAAGGTTGCCATTTGCATGCAACGAGACCAAGACCGTCAGAATGGCAGGATGGATGTCATCACCGAGCCCACCACGACGTCACGCTCAGAGGCTTTGCAGGCGAAGACCACCTTTCATCAGAATTAGATGTACTTCTTGACTCTTGTTCCCTTTCAAATTTGACCGTTGTGGGATCCCTTCCCGCCTAAGTTTTGAAGGAAGAGGACCTAGGCCATTATAAATCTAGCCTAGCCACCACCATAGAGAGGGATCAACTCATCAGGTGATCAGCTCATCGAACCACCGATAGCTCATCACAAGAACAAGTCTCCTGAGGATGTTCTTCCACTTGTACTAGTTCACCCACAGTGCAATGACTAGGCCGAGCACGCCAATGCGGAGGTCTTGAGGGGACTCAAGGCAAGGGGCTTCAAGAAATTGCTCGAGGCCTGCGACAGAGGCTGGCTCGACGAACTTCCGTCCGTGCTATGGTCCATCCGCACCACCGCGACCAAGCCTATAGGCGAGACCCCGTTCTTCCTCGTCTACGGAACCGAGGCGGTCCTCCCTCACGAGGTCAGGCATCCCTCCCCGCGGGTTCTGGCATTCGACGAGGCGCGTCAAGACGTCGCGCGGGAGATGGACCTCGTGCTGGGGGAGGAACACCGTCGCCAGGCCTCGCTCCGAGCTGCGAGGTACCAGCAGGCACGGCGGTACCACTACCGCAACATCCGTTCCAGGACCCTTGAGATGGGTGACCTTGTCTTGACGCGGGTGCTCTCCAGGGAAGGGCTTCACAAGCTCTCCCCCATGTGGGAGGGCTTGTTCAGGATCGCCCATGTCTCCAGGCTTGGCGCCACGCGCCTGGAGACGCAGGACGGGTCCCCGTTCAAAATGTCGGGAACATCCAGCACCTCCGGAAGTTCTACCCATAAAGAAGGCTCTGCGCCTATGAAGGTCTCCGCTCGTAACACTTTCACGTAATAATGAGTGGGGTTGTACCCGCCCCAGAGTCTCCTGAGCATATCCCTTGGTCCTCACGCGGGTTCCCTCCCACGTCCTAGTGGCAGCACTTAGCTCCGCGCTGGTGAGAAGACTAGTATAGGTGCCGAACGCGATTGTTCTTTTGCTTGCTTTCTGTATCTGATTTGCGACTTCTTGAATAGATTGGAGTTTCAGCGTCTCTTTCTTGGGGTTGGGAATCTTTCTTCTTGCTTCGTTCATTTCTCTCAGGCCTGCCTCAACAGACCTCAGGAGGAACGACAGTTGCCCATCGCTCCTCCTCGCGCGTCCCGCGCGAGGGGGCTGGGCAGGTGTGCCCGCTTAGGCTTTCCCACGAGCACACCTCGACAAAGCCTCAGTCCCTGGCCCTTTGGCGTATCTGTCCTTGCGCGACGCTCTCGGACGAGCTTGCAGGCACTGCGCGCCCGAGGCCTCCTAGTCCCACAACTATGAGGACCCCCCCCTCCCGAAGCGTGGCAACCGCAAGGCAATCCCTTGACAAGGAGCGCCCTCGTGGTGTCGAAGTTCATCACATGAATTCTAAGAAAAGTTACCTGTCAAGACCCCGACTCAATGCCACATTGATCTAGCATGTAACACCTCATATCACTTTGCGGCCTCACGCACGCTATTCCCACGGGTGTCGCCTTACCTTTGCCCGGGACCGTTTGCACCTTTTGGCACACGTATATGATAGTGTCGCTAGCATCCATATGATAAGGAGCCCGGGCTGACATGGCTAGTCGTAAACCCAAAGCGGCACAAACTTACTGGGACAGGCATCCATGACCCAACATCGAACGTGTCGGTCATCACGTGAGTGAATCGAGTCAGTAGCCTTTGGGCTAGCAGACTCGGTGAACCGGCATGGCGCGGCTAACAGGACTCGGTATTCATCGCGTGACATTTCGAAGGGACGCAGACACAAACGAAGAAGGACACATGCGGCCAGCCTAAGTGTTCGGAGCGAGCAAGCTACCATGGCTCGGTGGAAACACTAGGAGACATTTCCCGGTAAGAGAGGCTACTAAGGATAAACAACTAGATAGTTAGATCCCACACATACCAAGCATTTCAATAACATACACACAATATGCTTGATATGTGCAAATACAACATGGCATCACAACATGACTCTACAACTCAAGTATTTATTCATTAGGCTCCGAGGAGCGAGATATTACAAGCATGGGTCTCATGACCCAACATTCAGAGCATACAGATCAAGCACATGCGGAAGCTTATCATGTCTGAGTACAGACATCTACAAATGAAAAAAAAAAAAGTGAAAAGCACGCCTATCTACGAGATCCTGCCAAGGGCACAAGATCGTAGTGAGGTAACAAGCTAAGCGTCGAAGTCCACGTGGAACTACTAGCGAGGCCAAGTCTCTCGCAAAAACATAAATTAAGCAACGTGAGTACAAATGTACCCAAAGAAGACTTACATTAGAACTAACTACATATGCATCATTATCAACAAAGGGATGGTGGGGTTTAAGCTGCGACAAGCCAGCTTTGACTCGGTGGCTATCTGAACTACATTGCAAGTAACTCTTTTGAGGTGGCGCTACGAGTCCACATATTCACCATATCAATACTCCACTATGGATCCGCTCCCGTCTCCCTACGAGAACGCCATCCATAGCACTCACGCTTATCTTGCGTACTTTAGAGTATCCGCTTTCACTTGTCTATGAACTGTACAAGGGGTCCGAGTTTCCTTATCCGAGGAATTCAGCTATTCGAATAGATAATGATAACCCTGCAGGGGTGTACTTCTTCACACACGCTCTCGCCACTTACCACCATGTACACCACGTGTATCTCGGCAACCTTCAAGCGGAAGCCTAGCTAGGGAGTCGGCCACGACCTGACTAACCACACAAGTCTCTCATCCAGGTTTATCGCCTATTCGGGTTCCATCCGCAAGGAGATCCGGCCGGGGTGTCGCTCACGGCCCCAAACGATGTGAGCAGGGTTCCCAAGCCACCTCGACGGGTAGATCTACGCTTGGTACACCGTGCCATGGTGCCTAGTTTGTCCCAAGCCCACCTGTACCAGGTGCCACCTGGTAGACTACTAACACTACCTACAAACACCAGAAGCTAGTTGCAACTCCTGGACAGAGATCAAGTTGATTAAAGAGCCGAGAGGGGTCGAGTTACCAGAACCCAATGTGTGGTAGTAACTGTTCATGGATCACAAACACGTAACTCGGTTCCTGAGGGCGGCTGCAATGAGACAACCCACCATGTACTCCTACATGGCCTCTCACCGCTACCTTTACCAAATCGTGTTCACACATTTAGCTCTCAGCGGTAGGACATGTTCACACACCTCCGATTCATTCCCGATGAATCGGACTGACACAACTCTAAGCAATAGCAGGCATGACAGACAAGCATGAATGAGTAGGCACATCGGGGCTCAAACAACTCCTACTCATGCTAGTGGGTTTCATCTATTTCTTGTGGAATGACAGTCATGCGAGAGGATAAAGGGTTCAACTACCGAAGATGTAACAGTTGAAGCGTTGTTGTCCTAATGCGAGAAAAGAGAGCAGGAGCGAGAGAGTGGGATTGTATCGGAATGAACAAGGGGTTTTGCTTGCACGGCACTTCGAAGATAGTATAGTTCTTCATCGGTGTCATCGATCACATCGCGGTACACGCCTCGAGAGGGACAAACACCGACAAACAAAGAAGAAACACAATCAATGCAATGCACAATATGATGCATGATCATGACATGGCAATATCTTGTGATTTGGGCTAATGCAGACTAAAACAAAAAGGTTTGAGCTTATTTGAACCAAAGATTCAAATTCAAACTCAAACTATGAATTCATAAAGTGCATTATCATGTTTTGATATGAACAGCAAGGTTAAGTTGCTTAAACATGCATGAAACCAAAGCAGATGGATAGATTGTATTTTTTGATCATTTTCATATATAACTTGTTTCATTTGGAGCTACGGTTGAATTTCTATGAATTTTAGAAGTTTGGAATATTTTACGAATTTCCTATATCGGAAGAAATCCGATAAATGATTAGCTAACGTCGACATTAAATCCTTTGTGGCGTCGGCAGGTCAGCAGGCTGCCGGGTCAAACTCGACGTGTGGGTCCCGCATGTCGGTGTCACGGTGATGTCAGGTCCGAACCGCGTGGTTGGGTCAGCGATGGCGTGGCGGTCAAACCGACACGGGACCAGCGAGGTTAGTTTAACGATGGCTAATTAAGTTTTAGCAATTAAACTAAACTAGTTTAATAGGGTGCCCCACTGTCATTGACTCGGGGAGGTCAAACCCTGGTCACCGAGGCTATCTGGCCGTGCTCGTCGCCGGCTTCTGAAGAGCGGCGGAGGGTTTCGGGTTAGCTCCTCCGGCGACCAAAACGACGGTGGAGAGGCTCTCGTGGTCTTTGGGACTTCGCGCATCCAACACGACTAGCGGCGGCAGCAGGGGTGGGCTGAGCTCGCGGAAGCGAGCTTCGCAGCGGCCGGAGTTCGGTGGGTGTGGGGTTGGCGCTAGGGGCACGTGGGGAAAGGCTGGTCTTGCTACGGGCTCTGGAGAAGTGTTGGCGGTGGTGTGCTCGGCCGAGCTCTGGCAGCTCCAGCCACAGCGGTGACGAGGCACGCGGCGGCGAAGCTTCGGCTCTGATGGAAAAAGCGGATCTGATGAGAAAAACGCCACGGGGTTAGGGGAAGCGGCAGGAAGCTCACAGGCGCATCCGATGGAATAGTTGGAGAGCTCGGGGGCGGTCCAGCGCGGCGAAACAGCGGCAGCGATCTCCGTCTTTGGAGGTTGAAGACGACGGCGATGGCGGCTCCACAGGCGTCCGGAGACGCACGGCTTGGCGGGGAGGGCGAGGCTACGGGCGCGAGCTTTGGACTCGTCGGAGAGGCGAGGCCGTGGCGGTGGGCGCGCAGCGGCGGCGGCGGCGGCGACTGGCGCTTCGAGCATGGGAGGAGAGAGAGTAGAGGAGGGGAAAGGGTCGAGAGAGCGAAGCGAGGGAGAGAGAGGGGTGTGGCGTATCGAGGCGCGTCAGGCGCCTCGGTGGCAGCAGGAGGTGGCGAAGCAAGACGCTGCCTGCCACGCCTCTCCTCGCCCTCTTGGTGAAGGAAGAAGACGGGCATGCCCCTGGTGGGCTGGGCCGCACAGTAGTGGGCCTCTGGGTTGTAGGTAAGCGACGGGTACTAGCTCTCTCTCTCTCTTTTATTTTCATTTTCTATTGTTTGTAATTGTGTTTCGCTTTAATAAAAATGCCAGGGCTTTTCCAAAAATCATGAAACTGCTCAATATCACTGTTTGGAATATTTCCAACAGCAAACACTTCAGTTTGTGATTATTTGAGCATTTAAAATATTATTTAGCAATTAAATGCCCAAATGCAAATACCATATGATTTAATTCAAAAATCCAGAATGGCCTAGAAAAATGTGCACCATTTTTGGGAGATGTTCTAGACTAATCCAAAAATGATGAACTTTTCTGAAGAGCATTTTGGGTTCTTTGAGAATATTTTTTATTTGAACCTAGTTGATTTGATCTGGTGCTAGGGTTTGAGCAATCCCCATTTCAAATTAAAATGAAATTTATACATGATGCAGCAACCAAGCTAGTCCAAGTGCATGGCAAGGCTAGGGATGTGACAACTCACCCCCACTAAACAAGAATCTCGCCCCGAGATTCAAGACGTGAGGTAAGAGGAAAGGGGGGGTCACAAAACTATCACAATCTTCATGATCCATTTGCCCTTCTCGAAGTTGTTGATTTGTTGACCCAAATTGATCTTGACGTCTTTGCTTTTGGAATCTTCATCCAACTCGATGACGTCGGAAAGAAACTCTATCGGGAAGGATCATTGAAACTCTCCATACCAGACTAAGGCAATTCTCAAACGATGGTTTGAAGGAATTCAAAGAAATGGCATACTCGATTTTGGAATGGAACTATGGGTATAGAACAATCGGCAAATGGAAGGCACAATCCGACCGATACCGAAGATATAACCTAGTGTCTGAACGTTCTCTCAAGAACTTGAGCATTTCCATATTCATCAAGGTTTTACCAACATCCGTGTCAAGGATCCTGGCAACACAACATACTACCATGATGAACAGCGATGGACGATGCAGATGCAAAGGAAGATAACCTTCTCAGATTTCACCTTAGCGGGGGCCAAGGGGACAAAATCTGGATGATAGACCGAGAGACATTTAGCACTCCGCTTCTAATGTTCTCCTTGATGTACCAGTTTAACCCAATACCAGTTGGTATCTGGAACATCAAGTAAAGGTCTGACTTCGGGAGAACAAAGGATCCATAAGGAACAACTTCTAAAATAAGTCGCACGACATCCTTATGGAGAGGATGGTCAACTTGCTCAGTTAAGATGCTACAATAATAGATCTTCGGCTAGGTGTGTCGGCCAACATCAACCTTGTCGGGACCTACATCATAGATCTTAGAATAGCTTCAACCATCATATCTGCCTGAGATTCAGATCTGGTTGGTAACAGGACATTTCAGACATCATGTCTGGAAAAGAAATTTTGCAACACAAATCGACAAGACGATGTTGCGAGATTCTCAAGAAATGAACTACGATAGCAAACTCCAAGGCATGTGCTGGTTCTGCTACACACATGTGACACAATGTCCCAGAAAAGCATGACCACGTGGTAGTCTTACAATAAAACACTACCGAGTTCTGGTTGGGAACCATCGTCGAGGATATCAAAGTCCTTGTATAAGCCCCGGGTCTTAAGAAGGAGCTTCTTTCCTTGAACAAATCAATCAGTGGCTTGGTGTGCTAGGGAATACATATGGAGTGGAGGTAATTAATCTACCAAACCATAGAATACATTCGCACATGCATAACTGACTTGGGATGGTACCAGAGAAAACAAAAACAATCCTTCTCGAACTCACGGCGGCAACTTGCACCAAATGCACATGAGTTAGAGAAAGTCACTTCTTCCATCCAAGCATAAGCTTCATGAATGGAGCACGAAGGCATTGCTTACAAAGTTTCCAACACTAGATTGATGTTCAACATGGATCATGGAGGAGACAAAATGCCGCTGATGGGCTCAACAGCAACTCATCGGAATTTCCATATCACTGGACTTCCACCATTATGTGAACAATGTGATAGTATTGGTCAGACCCAAAAGATATAATGGTGTATGCTCGAGGGATCAACCACGAGTAAGACAACATTACGAATATCGTTGGTTCTGGTCTGATTTGATGATAGCCCATACTCAAATCAAAGGTTGGAAAAAATGATAGATTCAACAACCGATCATGAGGAACAATCGATGAAGATATCATCTCTCTTCAACACACACACACAAGGATATCCCTTTGGAAATTAACTAAATTAGACAAGCTTTTATCTTCCAACTCTCCAAGTTGTTGTTTAGCTTGACCAACTAGCTCAGGGGTATCCCACACAGATTCTTGGAGAATGGGTGGTTTGGAGAAAAACCAGCATGATCACGAACTCAACATAGCGGTCAGGTGACGACCTGGTGATACTTCCGAGAAGATATCCGGAAAATCACAAACCAACGATATGTAACTAAGCTCGAGAACAATCTTGCTTTTCAGGGCAAGACGATATGGTCAAATAAACAAGGGATTGGACAATCCTAACTCATTGATCAGGAGTGCACCAGAAATAAGGACTAGGTAGCATAATCTATCTTAGAATGATGATTCAAAACCAACACGCTAAGAATGAAATTATTGTCCTTTAACTACCAAGCAACAGAGTTGCTAGGAGTATAGATTCCACACATCATAGTTCACTTGTCGGCATTCCGGTTCAACAACACGGGGACCGAGGAATGATTAATGATGGCGAGAAGTATCACTGCACCATGAATTCATAAGATGATGTGTAATTCCTATGACTTTCTTGACATAAAGAGGGTAATACTTCAGGGTAGAACATAACAAAAACTGGATTAGCATTTTTATATGCGGAATACAACTGCTTTGACCCAATCCTAGATATGGATGAGGTACTGGAGTTTGTTTCTCCTAGTCATTCCAGAATAGAATGACTTGACGGACCACAAGAGTAGTGGGCATCGAGGAACACGAAAGCATAACTACTCCTGACTATCAATTGATAGACGAGGGCCAGAAAACAACTAAAGAGGGACAACTCAAAGGAACATATGTTTTTCTGAGTTGTGGCTGCATGGATTAGTATGCCGAACAAATTCAACATATTTCTTCCGGATAACCCATGCGGAGAAGGTAGGACTGACAGAGTCACATCTTAGAATCGAGAACTCGTCAAGAGCACTCTGGTTGTGATCTTTTGGTTCAAAAGAACTCCTGCCAAGAATGGTTCATGGTATTTGGAAGAACGATATACCACGGACCTCGAGGACTATCGCAAAGGTTACTAATATCCTAAAGGAACTAGCAAACACTATCAACACGATGTAAGTAGGGTGAATCTCGGGTTCAAAACCCAGAAGTGGAATACCTACATACTAAGTGGCATCACGGGATGCTTTCGAGACTGATGGCCAGAATCTTCACACTGGGAACACAAAGCATGGCTAAATTACTAGGTGATACTCTAGACATCTAGGGTCATAATAATAACTCCAACATATATGTCGAGGCAATAGAATACCTCAACTCAGCAATTAGTGTGATTAACCTGGCCTAAAAGAACATCGAAACTAGAGGGAAAGGATTTGCAAATGCATCAGACTATTTAGAAACCTGGGATAACTCGGACAGCATAACGGCTGTAAATGCTCAAAAGAATTTAGACATGCTACAAAAATGGTGGCATCGCCACTCAGAAGCACAATATCAAGGTTTCGAGATCAACAATTAACATACGGAAGTAGTAGGAACTGAATTGAGGCTTGAAACTATCAATTCTATAAGTCTATGGATTAGTAACACGTCATCCTAATAGATAGATGAGAAGGCCTAGTTCCTTAACCCCGTAGAAAAGATAAGATGACTCGGATCAGAAGGCATAAGGTATAAGGAGTAAAAAGAGCCTTACGTTCCCATCCCACAATCAATTCCCCTACATATAACTAAAGCATTTCTAGACTCAACTTCGACCAGTTTGGCTTGGTAATCCTCAGCAATCAAGCTCGATACCAAAGTCGGGACCCGACTCAATGCCACATTGACCTAGCATGTAACACCTCATATCACTTTGCGGCCTCACGCACGGTATTCCCACGGGTGTCGCCTTACCTTTGCCCAGGACCGTTTGCACCTTTTGGCACACGTATATGATAGTGTCGCTAGCATCCATATGATAAGGAGCCGGTGACATGGCTAGTCGTAAACCCAAAGCGGCACAAACTTCTTTGGGACAGCATCTATGACCCAACATCGAGCGTGTCGGTCATCGAAAGTGAATCCAGTGTAGTAGCACCGGGCTAGCAGACTCGGTGAACCGGACAGTGGCGGCTAACGAGACTCCGGTATTCATCGCGTGACATTTCGAAGGGACGGACCACAGAACGAAGGACACATGCCGCCACCCTAAGTGTTCGGACGGTAGCAAGCTACCATGGCTCGGTGGAAACACTAGGAGACATTTCCCGGTAAGAGAGGCTACTAAGGATAAACAACTAGATAGTCAGATCCCACACATACCAAGCATTTCAATAACATACACACAATATGCTTGATATGTGCAAATACAACATGGCATCACAACATGACTCTACAACTCAAGTATTTATTCATTAGGCTCCGAGGAGCGAGATATTACAAGCATGGGTCTCATGGCCCAACATTCAGAGCATACAGATCAAGCACATGCGGAAGCTTATCATGTCTGAGTATAGACATCTACAAATGAAAAAAAAGCTGAAAAGCCTGCCTATCTACCAGATCCTGCCGAGGGCACAAGATCGTAGCTGAGGTAACAAGCTAAACGTCGAAGTCCACGTGGAACTACTAGCGAGACTGAAGTCTCTCTGCAAAAACATAAATTAAGCAACGTGAGTACAAATGTACCCAAAGAAGACTTACATCGAACTAACTACATATGCATCATTATCAACAAAGGGATGGTGGGGTTTAAGCTGCGACAAGCCAGCTTTGACTCGGTGGTTATCTGAACTACATTGCAAGTAACTCTTTTGAGGTCGCGCACACGAGTCCACATATTCACCATATCAATACTCCACTATGGATCCGCTCCGTCTCCCTCACGAGAACGCCATCCATAGCACTCACGCTTATCTTGCGTATTTTAGAGTATCCGCTTTCACTTGTCTATGAACTGTACAAGGGTCCAAGTTTCCATATCCGAGGAATTCGCTATTCGAATAGATAATGATAACCTGCAGGGTGTACTTCTTCACACACGCTCTCGCCACTTACCACCATGTACACCACGTGTATCTCGGCAACCTTCAAGCGGAAGCCTGGCGAGGGAGTCGGCCACGACCTGACTAACCACACAAGTCTCTCATCCAGGTTTATCGCCTATTCGGGTTCCATCCGCAAGGAGATCCGGCCGGGGTGTCGCTCACGGCCCCAAACGATGTGAGCAGGGTTCCCAAGCCACCTCGACGGGTAGATCTACGCTTGGTACACCGTGCCATGGTGCCTAGTCTGTCCCAAGCCCACCTGTACCGGGTGCCACTTGGTAGACTACTAACACTACCTACAAACACCAGAAACTAGTTGCAACTCCTGGACAGAGAACAAGGGTGATTAAGAAGCCGAGAGGGTCAATTAAGGATCCCAATGAGTGGTAGTAGCTGTTCATGGATCACAAACACAAAACCCAGTTCCTGAGGACGGCTGCAATGAGACAACCCACCATGTACTCCTACATGGCCTCTCACCGCTACCTTTACCAAATCGTGTTCACAAATTTAGCTCTCAACAGTAGGACATGTTCACACACCTCCGATTCATTCCCGATGAATCGGACTGACACAACTCTAAGCAATAGCAGGCATGATGCACAAGCATGAATGAGTAGGCACATTAGGGCTCAAACAACTCCTCTCGATGCTAGTGGGTTTCATCTATTTATTGTGGAATGACAGTCATGCAGAGGATAAAGGGTTCAACTACCGCACATGTAACAGTTGAAGCGTTGTTGTCCTAATGCAATAAAAGAGAGCAGGAGCGAGAGAGTGGGATTGTATCGGAATGAACAAGGGGGTTTTGCTTGCCTGGCACTTCTGAAGATAGTATAGTTCTTCATCGGTGTCATCGATCACATCGCCGGTACACGTCTACTAAGAGGGGACAAACACCGACAAACAAAGAAGAAACACAATCAATGCAATGCACAATATGATGCATGATCATGACATGGCAATATGCTGTGATTTGGGCTAATGCAGCTAAGAACAGAAAGGTTTGAGCTTATTTGAACCAAAGATTCAAATTCAAACTCAAACTATGAATTCATAAAGTGCATTATCATGTTTTGATATGAACAGCAAGGTTAGGTTGCTTAAACATGCATGAAACCAGTGCAGATGGATAGATTGTATTTTTTGATCATTTTTCATATATAACTTGTTTCATTTGGAGCTACGATTGAATTTCTATGAATTTTAGAAGTTTGGAATATTTTCTGGAATTTCCTATATCAGAAGAAATCCAGTAAATGATTAACTGCATCAGCATTGCGTCACTGTGACGTCAGCAGGTCAACAGGGCTGCCCCGGGTCAAACCTGACGCGTGGGTCCCGCATGTCAGTGTCACGGTGATGTCTGGGTCACAAACATGTGGGGTCGGGTCAATAAGGCGTGGCGAGTCAAACCGACACAATGGGACCAGCGGGGTTAGTTTAACAGTGGCTAATTAAGTTTTAGCAATTAAACTAAACTAGTTTAATAGGGACTGGCCCCACCTGTCATTGACTCGGGGAGGTCAAACCCACAGTCACCGAGGCTAATCTGGCCGGCTCGTCACGGCCATAAAGAAGCAGAGGAGGGGTTAGCTCCTCCGACGACCAAAACGACAAATGAGAGGCTCTACGTGGTCTTTGGGACTCATGCGCATCCAACACGACTAGCGGCAAGAATGGGTGGACCGAGCTCACGGAAAGCAGCTCTCGCCGGGCGGCCGGAGTTCGGGTGGGTGTGGGGTTGGCGCTAGGGGCACGCGAGGAGAAGCTGGTCTTGCTCTGGCTCTGGAGAAGTGTTGAGCGCGGTGGTGTGCTTGGCTTCGAGCTACAACGGCTCCAGCCACGGCGGTGACGAGGCACGGCGGCGGCGAGCTTCGGCTCCTATGGAAAAGGCGGCTACGATGATAAAAACACCACGGGGTTAGGGGGGAAGCGACGGGAAGCTCACAGCGCATCCGATGGAATCGTTGGAGAGCTCGGGGACGGTCCAACGCGGGCAGAACGGCGATGACGATCTCCGGTGCTAGAGGTTGAAGACGACGGCGATGGCGGCTCCACAGGGCGTCCGGAGACGCACGGCTTGACGGGGAGGACGAGGGCTACGGCGCGGAGCTTTTGGACTCGTCGGAGAGGCGAGGCCGTGGCGGTGGGCGCGGCAACGGCGAGCGGCGGCGACGGCTGCGCTCGGGCATGGGAGGGAGGGAGAGCAGAGGAGGGGGAAAGGGTCAAGAGAGAGTAGAAAGCAAGGGGAGAGACACAGGGGGCTGCGGGGCGTATCCAGACGCGTCGGGGGCACCTCGGTGGCAAGCAGGAGGTGGCCGAAGCCGCACGCGCGCGCGCCACGCCTCTCCTCTGCCTACTGGCTGAAGGAAGAAGACGGGCATGCCCCTGGTGGGCTGGGCCGCACAGTAGTGGGCCTCTGGGCTGTAGGTAAGCAACAGGTACTAGCTCTCTCTCTCTTTTATTTTCATTTTCTATTTTCTGTAATTGTGTTTCGCTTTAATAAAAATGCCAGGGCATTTCCAAAAATCATGAAACTGCTCAATATCACTGTTTGGAATATTTCCAACAGCAAACATTTCAGTTTGTGATTATTTGAGCATTTAAAATATTATTTAGCAATTAAATGCCCAAATGCAAATACCATATGATTTAATTCAAAAATCCAGAATGGCCTAGAAAAATGTGCACCATCTTTGGGAGATGTTCTAGACTAATCCAAAAATGATGAACTTTTCTGAAGAGCATTTTGGGTTCTTTGAGAATATTTTTTATTTGAACCTAGTTGATTTGATCTGGTGCTAGGGTTTGAGCAATCCCCATTTCAAATTAAAATGAAATTTATACATGATGCAGCAACCAAGCTAGTCCAAGTGCATGGCAAGGCTAGGGATGTGACATTACCCCAACCACACTCAATAGCAACACAAGCATAATGAGGAAGCATATAATCAATAACATAACGACGCGAGCGAACATAATCCATTACACGCCCCAGTAGGGCCTCCTACTTCTTGTTTTTTGCAGCAAAGGAAAGAAAGAAAAAAACACAGGCACGCGTCGACGACAGTTCTTGGTCTGGCTCCGGCAGCACCCGGGCTCACTCAGAGCCCTCCTCCTGCTTCACCGGGGCATGGCGGCGGCGCGGCCTGTCTCCCCTCCCCATCCGGGCTCGGTGACGCGGCGGCTCATCGGAGTCGTCGCCGCTGGAGCTTTTCGTGGAGGAGGAGCCGCATCTGCTGGAGGCTGCGCGGCCATCCCCAAGGGTGAGGTCATCACTGGCGACGATTGATACGTCTCCAACGTATCTATAATTTTTATTGTTCCATGCTATTATATTACCCTTTTTGGATGTTTATGGGCTTTACTTTACACTTTTATATCATTTTTGGGACTAACCTACTAACCGGAGGCCCAACCCATATTGTTGTTTTATTGCCTATTTCGGTATCTCGAAGAAAAGGAATATCAAACGGAGTCCAAACGGAATGAAACCTTCGGCAACGTGATTTTTTGGAAGAATATCATCCTGGAGACGTGGAGTTCAAGTCAGAAGATACTCGAGGACTCCACGAGATAGGAGGGCGCCCCCCTTACAGGGGCGCGCCCCCCTGTCTTGTGGGCCCCTCGAGCACCTCCCGACCAACTTCTTTCGCCTATATATGCCTACGTACCCTAAAACCATCAGATATGAAGATAGATCGGGAGTTCCGCCGCAAGCCCTCAGTAGCCACCAAAACCTCTCGGAGCCTGTTCGACACCTGAGGGGGAACCCATCACCGTGGCTATCTTCATCATCCCGCTCTCCATGACGAGGAGGAGTAGTTCACCCTCGGGCCGAGGGTATGTACCAAGAGCTATGTGTTTGATCTCTCTCTCTCGTGTTCTCTCTCGTGTTCCCTCTATGGCACGATCTTGATTTATCCCGAGCTTTATTATTGTAGTTGGATCTTATGATGTTTCTCCCCCTCTACTCTCTTGTGATGAATTGAGTTTCCCCTTTGAAGTTATCTTATCGGATTGAGTCTTTTATGAGAACACTTGATGTATGTCTTGCCGTGTTTATCTGTGGTGACAATGGGATATCATGTGCCACTTGATGTATGTTTTGGTGACCAACTTGCGGGTTCCGCCCATGAACTTATGCATAGAGGTTGGCACACGTTCTTGACTCTCTCGTAGAAACTTTGGGGCACTCTTTGAAGTACTTTGTGTTGGTTGGATGAATCTGAGATTGTGTGATGCATATCGTATAATCATGCCCACGGATACTTGAGGTGACAATGGAGTATCTAGGTGACATTAGGGTTTTGGTTGATTTGTGTCTTAAGGTGTTATCCTAGTACGAACTCTTTTATAGATTGATCCAAAAGAATAACTTTGAGGTGGTTTCGTACCCTACCATAATCTCTACGTTTGTTCTCCGCTATTAGTGGCTTTGGAGTGACTCATTGTTGCATGTTGAGGGCTTGTTATATGATCTATCTATGTTATTATTGTTGAGAGAACTTGCACTAGTGAAAGTATGAACCCTAGGCCTTGTTTCCTATCATTGCAATACCGTTTACGCTCACTTTTATCATTAGTTACCTTGCTGTTTTTATATTTTCAGATTACAAAAACCTATATCTACTATCCATATTGCACTTGTATCACCATCTCTTCGCTGAACTAGCGCACCTATACAATTTACCATTGTATTGGGTGTGTTGGGGACACAAGAGACTGTTTGTTATTTGGTTGCAGGGTTGCTTGAGAGAGACCATCTTCATCCTACGCCTCCTACGGATTGATAAACCTTAGGTCATCCACTTGAGGGAAATTTGCTACTGTCCTACAAACCTGTGCACTTGCAGGCCCAACAACATCTACAAGAAGAAGGTTGTGTAGTAGACATCAAGCTCTTTTCTGGCGCCGTTGCCGGGGAGGCTAGCTAAAGGGCACTCACTCACACCCCGTCAACTAAGCTCTTTTCTGGCGCCGTTGCCGGGGAGGTGAGTGCTTGAAGGTATATCTTTAGATCTTGCAATCGAATCTTTTTGTTTCTTGTTTTATCACTAGTTTAGTTTATAAAAGAAAGCTACAATAAAATGGAGTTAAGTTTGTCTCATACGCTTCATCTTTTTAATATCTTTCGTGAGAATGATGGGAAGGAAAATTGTGCTCAAGTGTTAGAAGAAGAATTACATAGAATGCTTGGCATGAAATATGTGAATGATGAGCATGATTGCAATGTTGTTAGTATGAATTCCTTGAATATCCACGATGCTAATGATATGCAAAGCCACAAGCTTGGGGATGCTATGTTTGATGAAGATGATATGTTTAGTCCCCCTTTTTGATGCTAATATTTATTTTGATGAAAGCATGCCTCCTATTTATGATGATTATTTTGATGAGAGTGGGTTTGGAAGAGTGTCAACTTTAGGAAGTAGTGATCCCACTACTTTGGAGGATGTTGAATCTTATTGTGATGAACATGAAAGTGGATTTGGAAGAGTGTCAACTTTATTTAGTGATGATTCCACTATTTCGGAAGAGGTTCCAATTGATTATGAGAACAAAGTTGCTATCTATGATGATTATTGTGATGACTTGTATGCTATTAAGAATAATGATAACCATGAAACTTGTCATCATGATTTTAGTTTTCAATTGGATTATGCCTCACATGATAATTATTTTGTTGAGTTTGCTCCCACTACTATTGATGAGAAGAATGTTGCTTATGTGGAGATTAGTAAATTTTCTATGCTTGTAGATCATGAAAAGAATGCTTTAGGTGCTGGTTATATTGTTGAATTCATTCATGATGCTACTGAAAATTATTATGAGGGAGGAATATATGCTTGTAGGAATTGCAATAATGCCAAGTTTCCTCTCTATGCGTTGAAAATCTTGAAGCTATGCTTGTTTTACCTTCCTATGCTAATTGATTATTGTTCCCATAAGTTGTTTGCTCACAAAATCCCTATGCATAGGAAGTGTGTTAGACTTAAATCCTTCATGATTCTCTCTTTATGTTTCAATTCTTATCTTTTATGTGAGCATCATTGTCATCATCATGCCTAGCTAGAAAGGCATTAAAGAAAAGCTCTTGTTGGGAGACAACCCAATATTTATCCTTACTGTTTTTGTGTGTTCACATGATTATGCTACTGTAGTAATCATTTTTTATAGCTTTTGTCTCAATAAAGTGCCAAGTAAGACCTTTAGGACAGCTTACGGTGATAGTTGTGTTGATCCTGCTGAAAATCAGAAACTTTTGCACCCAGTAAATTAGTTTTGTTAAATCACAGAAACGTGCTTCTGATATGATTCTTCTTGCTCTAAATTGGGACACAAATTTCTTAGGACTTACTAATTTTGTAGGATTATTGGAGTTCCTTAAGTATACATTTGATACAGATTACTACAGATTGTTCTGTTTTTGACAGATTCTATTTTCTATGTGTTGTTTGCTTATTTTGATGAATCTATGAGTAGTATCGGAGGATAACCATAGATAAGTTGGAATATAGTAGATATTACACCAATATTAATTAAGAATGATTTCATTACAGTACCTAAGTGGTGGTTTTATTTTCTTATACTAACAGAGCTTACGAGTTTTCTGTTGAGTTTTGTGTTGTGGAGTTTTCAAGTTTTGGGTAAGGATTCGATGGACTATGGAATAAGGAGTGGAAAGAGCCTAAGCTTGGGGATGCCCAAGGCAACCCCAAGATAATATTCAAGAATAGCCAAAAGCCTAAGCTTGGGGATGCCCCAGAAGGCACCCTCTTTTGTCTTCGTTCATCGGTAACTTTACTTGGAGCTATATTTTTATTCACCACATGATATGTGTTTTGCTTGGAGCGTCATTTTTCTTTTGTTAGTATTTGCTTGTTGTTATTTATAATAGTGTTTTGCATCTTTAGTTTCACTAAGAAGTCAAGGATAGCCTTTGTCATGCTTATTTTGCTAGTATACATGTTGCTGTTTGAAAACAGAAAGTTTACCGCTGTTGAAAAAATTCCCTAGAAAAGTCAGAGAATGATATAATGATGAAACCTTTTGCATAATGATTAATGAGCTCTGATAAATTTATTAGAGTGGGAATTTTATTTCATAATTTTTGGAGTTATGTAAGTATGATGAATCTTGCATTCTTTACAGACGGTACTGTTTTGACAAATTGCTGTTATGTTTGCATTGTTTGCATATGTTTGGTTGTTTAATGATTCTATTTGAGGATAGGAGTATTAAATATGCAGAGGCATTTAGTATTAAATGTTGAATAATAATTTTAGTGATTTGTTATAGTAGAAAATGATAAGCTTTTGCATTGGTTTATACTAACCTATCTCACGAGTTCTTGTTGAGTTTGGTGTGGATGAAGCTTTTGATAAAAAGAGAAACCATGATATGAGAGGAATTAAGGAGACACAAAATTTCAATCTTGGGGATGCCCAAAGCACCCCAAGATAATATTTCAAGAATTCTCAAGCATCTAAGCTTGGGTATGCCCCGGTAGGCATCCCACCTTTCTTCTTTAACAACTATCGGTTGAGCCTAAGTTTTTGCTTCTTCACATGAGTTGTGCTATCCTTGCATTGTCATTTTATTTTGTTTTGCTTGATGTTTGAATACAATACCAAGATCTGAATTTATTTAATGCTAGAGAGTCTTCACATAGTTGCACAATTATTCGACTACTCATTGATCTTCACTTATATCTTTCGGAGTAGTTTATCATTTGCTCTAGTGCATCACTTATATCTTTTAGAGCACGGTGGTGGTTATATTTTGTAGAAATTGCTAGTCTCTCATGCTTCACTTATATTATTTTGAGAGTCTTTTAGAACAGCATGGTATTTGCTATGGTTACAAAGTTGGTCCTAGAATGATGAGCATCCAAGTTGGGTATAATAAAAACTATCATAGAAAGTGAATTGGATGCTATGATCAACTTGATGCTTGATAATTGTTTTGAGATATGGAGGTTGTGATATTAAAGTCATGCTAGTTGGGTGATTATGAATTTAAAGAATGCTTGTGTTGAAGTTTGTGATTCCCGTAGCATGCACGTATAGTGAACCGCTTTATGATGAAGTTGGAGCACAATTTTATTTATTGATTGTCTTCCTTATGAGTGGCGGTCGGGGACGAGCGATGGTCTTTTCCTACCAATCTATCCCCCTAGGAGCATGCGCGTAGTGCTTTGATTTTTGATGACTTCTAAATTTTTGCAACAAGTATATGAGTTCTTTTGATTAATGTTGAGTCCATGGATTATACGCACTCCTTCACCCTTCCACCATTGCTAGCCTCTCTTGTACCGTGCAACTTTCCCCGGTACCATATACCCACCATTTACCTTCCTCAAAACAGCCACCATACCTACCTATTATGGCATTTCCATAGCCATTGCGAGATATATTGCCATGCAACATTCCACCGTTCCGTTCATATGACACGCATTACTTTTGTCATATTGCTCTTTGCATGATCATGTAGTTGACATTGTATTTGTGGCAAGGCCACCTTCATAATTTTCATACATGTCGCTCTTGATTCATTGCATATCCCGCACATCACGGAGGCATTCATATAGAGTCATATCTTGTTCTAGCTTTGAGTTGTAAATCCATAAAAGTGTGATGATCTTCATTATTAGAGCATTGTCCTAGTGAGGAAAGGATAATGAAGACTATGATTCCCCCACAAGTCGGGATGGGACTTCGGACTTTACAAAAAGAAAAGAAAAAGAAAGAAGAAAAAAAAGAGAAAGGCCAAAAAAAAAGGCCAAAGAAAAAAAAAGAGAAAAAGAAAAAAAAGAAAAAAAGGAAAAATAATAATAAAAAAATGAGAGAAAAAGAGAGAAGGGACAATGCTACTATATCTTTTTCCATACTTGTGCTTCAAAGTATCACTATGATCTCCATGATAGAGAGTCTCATATGTTGTCACTTTCATATACTAGTGGGAATTTTTCATTATAGAACTTGGATTGTATATTCCAATGATGGGCTTCCTCAAAAGTGCCCTAGGTCTTCGTGAGCAAGCAAGTTGGATGCACCCCACTTAGTTTCTTTTATTGAGCTTTCATATATCTATAGCTATGGTGCATCCGTTGCATGGCAATCCCTACTCACTCACATTGATATCTATTAATGGGCATCTCCATAGCCCGTTGATACGCCTAGTTGATGTGAGACTATCTTCTCCTTTTTGTCTTCTCCACAACCACCATTCTATTCCACATATAGTGCTACGTCCATGGCTCACGCTCATGTATTGCGTGAAAGTTGAAAAAGTTTGAGATTATTAAAGTATGAAACAATTGCTTGGCTTGTCATCGGGGTTGTGCATGATTAAATACTTTGTGTGATGAAGATAGAGCATAGCCAGACTATATGATTTTGTAGGGATAACTTTCTTTAGCCATGTTATTTTGAGAAGACATGATTACTTTGATTAGTATGCTTGAAGTATTACTATTTTTTATGTCAATATGAACTTTTATTTTGTATCATTTGGATTTGAACATTCATGCCACAATAAAGAAAATTACATTGAGAATTATGCTAGGTAGCATTTCACATCAAAAATTCTGTTTTTATCAATTACCTACTCGAGGACGAGCAGGAATTAAGCTTGGGGATGCTTGATACGTCTCCAACGTATCTATAATTTTTGATTGTTCCATGCTATTATATTACCCTTTTTGGATGTTTATGGGCTTTACTTTACACTTCTACATCATTTTTGGGACTAACCTACTAACCGGAGGCCCAGCCCATATTGCTGTTTTATTGCCTGTTTCAGTATTTCGAATAAAAGGAATATCAAACGGAGTCCAAACGAAATGAAACCTTCGGCAACGTGATTTTTTGGAAGAATATCATCCTGGAGACGTGGAGTTCAAGTCAGAAGATACTCGAGGACTCCACGAGATAGGAGGGCGCGCCCCCCTGTCTCGTGGGCCCCTCGAGCACCTCCCGACCGACTTCTTTCGCCTATATATGCATACGTACCCTAAAACCATCAGATATGAAGATAGATCGGGAGTTCTGTCGCCACAAGCCTCTGTAGCCACCAAAAACCTCTCGGGAGCCCGTTCCGGCACCCTGCCGGAGGGGGAACCCATCACCGGTGGCTATCTTCATCATCCCAGCGCTCTCCATGACGAGGAGGGAGTAGTTCACCCTCGAGGCTGAGGGTATGTATCAGTAGCTATGTGTTAGATCTGTCTCTCTCTCTCTCTCTCGTGTTCTCTCTTGTGTTCCCTCTATGGCACGATCTTGATGTATCCCGAGCTTTGCTATTGTAGTTGGATCTTATGATGTTTCTCCCCCTCTACTCTCTTGTGATGAATTGAGTTTCCCCTTTGAAGTTATCTTATCGGATTGAGTCTTTTATGAGAACACTTGATGTATGTCTTGCCGTGTTTATCTGTGGTGACAATGGGATATCATGTGCCACTTGATGTATGTTTTGGTGACCAACTTGCGGGTTCCGCCCATGAACCTATGCATAGAGGTTGGCACATGTTCTTGACTCTCAGGTAGAAACTTTGGGGCACTCTTTGAAGTAATTTGTGTTGGTTGGATCTTGGATGAATCTGAGATTGTGTGATGCATATCGTATAATCATGCCCACGGATACTTGAGGTGACAATGGAGTATCTAGGTGACATTAGGGTTTTGGTTGATTTGTGTCTTAAGGTGTTATTCTAGTACAAACTCTTTTATAGATTGATCCGAAAGAATAACTTTGAGGTGGTTTCGTACCCTACCATAATCTCTACGTTTGTTCTCCGCTATTAGTGGCTTTGGAGTGACTCATTGTTGCATGTTGAGGGCTTGTTATATGATCTATCTATGTTATTATTGTTGAGAGAACTTGCACTAGTGAAAGTATGAACCCTAGGCCTTGTTTCCTATCATTGCAATACCGTTTACACTCACTTTTATCATTAGTTACCTTGCTGTTTTTATATTTTCATATTACAAAAACCTATATCTACTATCCATATTGCACTTGTATCACCATCTCTTCGCCGAACTAGTGCGCCTATACAATTTACCATTGTATTGGGTGTGTTGGGGACACAAGAGACTCTTTGTTATTTGGTTGCAGGGTTGCTTGAGAGAGACCATCTTCATCCTACGCCTCCTACGGATTGATAAACCTTAGGTCATCCACTTGAGGGAAATTTGCTACTGCCTACAAACCTGTGCACTTGCAGGCCCAACAACGTCTACAAAAAGAAGGTTGTGTGGTAGACATCAACGATGTTGCCCTTCCGCCCGCCCTCGTCATTGCCATCGCCATCGCTATCGCTCTCCGGGCAGCACCCAATGTGCGGGCCATCTTCACCGAAGATACTCACGTAGAGGGTCGCGACGGCATCGTACCTGAAGTGGAGGATGCACCTCCTGCTCAGGTCCCGCGAGCGGGTGAACGACTGCCATCCGTGGTTCAGGAACACGTTGCTGGTGGCCGTGACCTCGGCCTCCACCCATTAGGCCTTGCTGCAACAACCGTCGCCCTGGAGCCAGAAACCACCAAGTCCCCCGGCCGGCAGCGCATCCGCGAAGAAGCGCGGGAGCTGGAGCCAGGCGCCGACATGCTTCTCCACGCACACCAAGAACTCCGGGGGAGAGTCGGCTGAGTGCGACTGCGGCCGTTGTGGCCGAATGGCCACCGCGTGCCTCACCTCCTCGTGGCGGCTCGCCTGACCGCGACGGCTTCCACCACAAGAAGACACACCCACAAGGCCGCCGGAGGTAGTGCTAGCCTTGGAAAGTAGGCGCCCACGCCCGCGGGGAGTCGTTGCAGGTGTTGCTGCATACTTGCGGGGACGACCGCGGGCTCTCTTGGGCGGGGGTGAGTCAGACCCCTCCTTAGGGGCCTCTCCCTTCTCCGCGGCCAAGGGCCTCCTCGACAGCGCCATGGGTGCTCTGGCAAGACGGTGAGGCAGGGAGAAGGAGAAGCAAGGACCAAGAAGGCGAAGATGGGCAGGGGCTCTGCCGCTCCCGCATTTAGACGGAGAAGATTAAACCATGGGCGTTGCTACAAATAAACCGTCTGATCCTAGAAAAGGATAAGCCGCCTCCGTAGCCATCCGATTGCACAAGCGTGCACTGTTGGATCCTTCAATTCATTACCTCTACTCTATCCCGTATCACAAGAGTCAGACTCGCATGCGAGGAGAGGAACAGCACCCGCGACTTGCGGTGACCACGCTGCATTGCTTCCAACACACCGGCCGCACTTGTAGCCTATGATCTCACACATCGACGAGGCTGTCTTGCAGCAAACACCAAAGAAGTCCCCGCCGTCCCTTGCAGCACCGCTCCCAGCAGTTTCTGCAACCCATCGGTACAGAAGGCCAGCTACGCCCGCCTCCGGCAACCACCATGTGATGCATTGCAGCAGTGAGCAGTGATCGCCGCCGGCCTCCCCCTGTATGCTGCGTTGCAGCACCAACAGCACGGCGCCCGCCTCCAACGACCACCGCGTGCTGCGTTGCAGCAGTGAGCAGCGCTCACCACAGGCCTCCCCATGCATGCTGCATTGCAGCACCGCAGTGAGCGGCGCCCGCTGCCAACAACTACCGCATGATGCTTCATTACAACTCTATTGTAGCACCAGCGCCACCCTCGACGATGCTCATTGGAGCTCCATCACGGCACCGCACGCCTCATGATGCTCCGTGGTAGGCACAATGATCCCTGACGCAACTCCATTGCAGCTCGCATCGTTAGGCACCCCCCAGTGATGCTCCATCGCAACACCAAAGGCCGCTGGTAGTGCTGCGACGCCGGACGCCGGTCTCTACGGCATCTGACTGCTTCAACTGAAGGAAATATGCCCTAGAGGCAATAATAAAGTTATTATTTATTTCCTTATTTCATGATAAATGTTTATTATTCATGCTAGAATTGTATTAACCGGAAACATAATACTTGTGTGAATACATAAACAAACATAGTGTCACTAGTATGCCTCTACTTGACTAGCTCGTTTATCAGAGATGGTTATGTTTCCTAGCCATGGACAAAAGAGTTGTCATTTGATTAACGGGATCACATCATTAGGAGAATGATGTGATTGACTTGACCCATTCCGTTAGCTTAGCACTTGATCGTTTAGTATGTTGCTATTGCTTTCTTCATGACTTATACATGTTCACTGTAACTATGAGATTATGCAACTCCGTTTACGGAGGAACACTTTGGGTACTACCAAACGTCACAACGTAACTGGGTGATTATAAAGGAGTACTACAGGTGTCTCCGAAGGTACATGTTGAGTTGGCATATTTCGAGATTAGGTTTTGTTACTCCGATTGTCGGAGAGGTATCTCGGGGCCCTCTCGGTAATGCACATCATTATAAGCCTTGCAAGCAATGTGACCAATGAGTTGGTTACGGGATGATGCATTACAGAACGAGTAAAGTGACTTGCCGGTGACGAGATTGAACTAGGTATTGGATACCGACGATCGAATCTCGGGCAAGTAACATACCGATGACAAAGGGAACAACGTATGTTGTTATGCGGTTTGACCGATAAAGATCTTCGTAGAATATGTAGGAGCCAATATGGGCATCCAGGTCCCGCTATTGGTTATTGACCGAGAATAGTTCTAGGTCATGTCTACATAGTTCTCGAACCCGTAGGGTCCGCACGCTTAAGGTTTCGATGCGATGTTATATTATGAGTTTATGAGTTTTGATGTACCGAAGGAGTTCGGAGTCCCGGATGAGATCGGGGACATGACGAGGAGTCTCGAAATGGTCGAGACGTAAAGATCGATATATTGGACGACTATATTCGGAGTTCGGAAAGGTTCTGAGTGATTCGGGTATTTTTCGGAATACCGGAGAGTTACGGGAATTCGCCGGGGAGAAGTATTGGACCTTATTGGGCCCTGCGGGAAAAAGAGAGGGGCTGCCTAGGGCAGGCCGCGCGCCCCCCCCATGGCCTAGTCCGAATTGGACTAAGGGGAGGGGCCGCACCCCCTCCTTCCTTCCCTTCTCTCTTCCCCTTCCTAGTCTCCTACTCCTAATACATGGAAGGACTCCTAGTTGGACTAGGAAAGGGGGAATCCTACTCCCGGTGGGAGTAGGAGTAGGACTCCCCAGGGCGCGCCATAGTAGAGGGTCGGCCTCCTCCTCCCTCCCTTCTTTATATACGGGGGCAGGGGGGGCACCCCATGACACACAAGTGTTGGGAAACGTAGTAATTTCAAAAAAATTCCTACGCACACGCAAGATCATGGTGATGCATAGCAACGAGAGGGGAGAGTGTTGTCTCGTACGCTCGTGAGACCAAGCGAAGCGTTGACACAACGTAGAGGAAGTAGTCGTCGTCCTCCGGTCCAACCGATCCAAGCACCGCATTACTCGGCACCTCCGAGTTCTTGACACGCGTCAGCTCGATGACGCACCTCGATCTCCAATCTAGTAGAGGCTCGAGGGGAGTTCCACAAGACGACGGCGTGGTGGCGATCTTGATGTTCTCTGTCGCAGGCTTCGCCTAAGCACCGCTACAATATGATCGAGGTGTAATATCATGGAGGGGGGCACCGCACACGGCTGAGGAACGATCAATGATCAACTTGTGTGTTCTAGGGTTCCCCCCTACCCCCGTATATAAAGGAGGGAGGGAGAAGGAGGCCGGCCCAAGGGGGGCGCGCCATAGAGGAGGGGGGAAGAAAGAGTACTAGTATTAGGAAGTAGTACTAGTAGTAGTATTAGGAAGAGGGGGAAGGAGAAAGGAAAGGGGGGGCCGGCCCCCCTCCCCAATTCGGTTTGGGCTTGGGGGGGCGCGCCCCCCCTCCCTTGTACCTTCTCCCTTCCTCCTACATGGGCCCAATAAGGCCCATATACCTCCAGGGGTTCCAGAACCTCCGGAGCTCCAAACTTCTCCGGAACCTTTCCTGTCCAAATATATCCGTCCAATATATCAATCTTTATGTCTCGACCATTTCGAGACTCCTCGTCATGTCCGTGATCATATCCGGACTCGAACAACCTTCGGTACATCAAAATACATAAACTCATAATATAACCGCTATCGAAACCTTAAGCGTGCGGACCCTATGGTTCGAGAACAATGTAGACATGACCGAGACATGTCTCCGGTCAATAACCAATAGCGGGACCTGGATGCCCATATTGGTTCCTACATATTCTACGAAGATCTTTATCGGTCAAACCGCACAACAACATACGTTGTTCCTTTGTCATCGGTATGTTACTTGCCCGAGATTCGATCATCGGTATCCAATACCTAGTTCAATCTCGCTACGGCAAGTCTCTTTACTCGTTCCGTAATACATCATCTCACAACTAACTCATTAGTTGAAATGCTTGCAAGGCTTAAGTGATGTGTATTACCGAGAGGGCCCAGAGATACCTCTCCGACATTCGGAGTGACAAATCCTAATCTCAAATACGCCAACTCAACAAGTACCTTCGAGACACCTGAGAGCACCTTTATAATCACCCGATTCGTTGTGACGTTTGGTAGCACACAAAGTGTTCCTCCGTAAACGGAGTTGCATAATCTCATAGTCATAGGAACATGTATAAGTCATGAAGGAAGCAATAGCAACATACTAAACGATCGTGTGCTAAGCTAACGGAATGGGTCATGTCAATCGATCATTCAACTAATGATGTGACCTTGTTAATCAAATAACAACTCCTTGTTCATGGTTAGGAAACATAACCATCTTTGATTAACAAGCTAGTCAAGTAGAGGCATACTCTTGACACTCTGCTTGTCTATATATTCACACATGTATTATGTTTCCGGTTAATACAATTCTAGCATGAATAATAAACATTTATCATGATATGAGGAAATAAATAATAACTTTATTATTGCCTCTAGGGCATATTTCCTTCAGTCTCCCACTTGCACTAGAGTCAATAATCTAGATCACATCATCATGTGATTAACATCGATAGTTCACATCATCATGTGATTAACACCCATAGTTCACATCGCCATGTGACCAACACCCAAAGGGTTTACTAGATTCAGTAATCTAGTTCACATCGCTATGTGATTAACACCCAAAGAGTACTAAGGTGTGATCATGTTTTGCTTGTGAGAGAATCTTAGTCAACGGGTCTTACACATTCAGATCCGTTATGTATTTTGCAATTTTTTTTATGTCTACAATGCTCTGCACGGAGCTACTCTAGCTAATTGCTCCCACTTTCAATATGTATCTAGATTGAGACTTAGAGTCATCCAGATCGGTGTCAAAACTTGCATCGACGTAACCCTTTACGACTAACCTTTTGTCACTTCCATAATCGAGAAACATATCCTTATTCCACTAAGGATAATTTTGACCGTTGTCCAGTGATCTACTTCTAGATCACTATTGTACTCCTTGCCAAACTCAAAGGTCAGGGGTATATAATAGATCTGGTACACAGCATGGCATACTTTATAGAACCTATGGCCAAGGCATAGGGAATGACTTTCATTCTCTTTCTATCTTCTATCGTGGTCGGGTTTTGAGTCTTACTCAATTTCACACCTTGTAACAGGCAAGAACACTTTCTTTGACTGTTCCATTTTGAACTACTTCAAAATCTTGTCAAGGTATGTACTCATTGAAAAAACTTATCAAGCATTTTGATCTATCTCTATAGATCTTAATGCCCAATATGTAAGCAGCTTCACCGAGGTCTTTCATTGAAAAACTTTTATTCAAGTATCCCTTTATGCTATCCAGAAATTCTATATCATTTCCAATCAATAATATGTCATCCACATATAATATTAGAAATGCTACAGAGCTCCCACTCACTTTCTTGTAAATCTGAGCTTCACTACAAGTCTCAGATAAACTATATGCTTTGATCAACTTATCAAAGCGTATATTCCAACTCCGAGATGCTTGCACCAAATCCATAGATGCACATTTTGTTAACACCTTTAGGATCGACAAAACCTCTTGGTTGCATCACATACAACTCTTCTTTAATAACTCCATTAAGGAATGCAGTTTTGTTTATCCATTTGCCAGATTTCATAAAATGCGGCAATTTGGTAACATGATTCGGACAGACTTTTAAGCATCGATACGAGTGAGAAAATCTCATTGTATTCAACATCTTGAACTTTGTCAAAAACCTTTTTCGACAAGTCTAGCTTTGTAGATAGTAACACTACTATCAGCGTCCATCTTTCTCTTGAAGATCCATTTATTTTCTATGGTTTGCCGATCATCGGGCAAATCCATCAAAGTCCACACTTTGTTCTCATACATGGATCCCATCTCAGATTTCATGGCCTTAAGCCATTTTGCGGAATCTGGGCTCATCATCGCTTCCTCATAGTTCGTAGGTTCATCACGGTCTAGTAACATGACTTCGAATAGGATTACCGTACCACTCAGTGCGGACCGTACTCTGGAAGACCTACGAGGTTCTCAGTAACTTGATCTGAAGTTTCATGATCATCATCATTAGCTTCCTCACTAATTGGTGTAGAAATCACTCGAACTGATTTCAGTGATGAGCTATTTTCCAATTCGGGAGAAGGTACAGTTACCTCATCAAGTTCTACTTCCTCCCACTCACTTCTTTCGAGAGAAACTCCTTCTCTAGAAAGGATCCATCTTTAGCAACGAATATCTTGCCTTCGGATCTGTGATAGAAGGTGTACCCAGCATTTTCCTTTGGGTATTCTATGAAGACGCACTTCTTCGATTTGGGTTTGAGCTTATCAGGATGAAACTTTTTCACATAAGCATCGCAACTCCAAACTTTAAGAAACGACAACTTGGGTTTCTTTCTAAACCACAGTTCATACAGTGTCGTCTCAACGAATTTAGATGGTGCCCTATTTAACGTGAATGCAGCTGTCTCTAATGCATGATCCCAAAACGATATTGGTAAGAAACATCATAGATTGTATCCAATAAAGTACGGTTATGACGTTCGGACACACCATTATGATGTGGTGTTCCAGGTGGCATGAATTTGTGAAACTATTCCACATTGTTTTAATTGAAGACCAAACTCAGAACTCAAATATTTGTCTCCGCGATCGATCGTAGAAACTTTATTTTCTTGTTACGATGATTTTTCACCTCACTCTGAAATTCTTTGAACCTTTCAACTATTTCGGACTTATGTTTCATCAAGTAGATATACCCATATCTGCTCAAATCATCTTGTGAAGGTCGAAAATAACGATACTTGCCACGAGCATCAACACTCATTGGATCGCATACATCGATATGTATTATTTCCAATAAGTCAAGAGCTTGTTCCATTGTTCCGAGAACGGAGTTTTAGTCATCTTGCCCAAAAGGCACGGTTCGCAAGCATCAAATGATTCATAACCAAGTGATTCCAAAATCCATCTTTATGGAGTTTCTTCATGCGCTTTACACCGATATGACCCAAACGGCAAGTACACAAATAAGTTGCACTATCATTATTAACTTTGCATCTTTTGGTTTCAATATTATGAATATGTGTATCACTACGATCGAGATCCAATGAACCATTTTCATTGGGTGTGTAACCATACATGGTTTTATTCATGTAAACAGAACAACAGTTTGTTCTCTTACTTAAATGAATAACCGTATTGCAATAAACACGATCAAATCATATTCATGCTCAACGCAAACACCAAATAACATTTATTTAGGTTCAACACTAATCCCGAAAGTATAGGGAGTGTGCGATGATGATCATATCAATCTTGAAACTACTTTCAACACACATCGTCACTTCACCCTTAACTAGTTTTTGTTTATTCTGCAACTCCCGTTTCGAGTTACTACTCTTAGCAACTGAACCAGTACCACATATCGAGGGGTTGCTATAAACACTAGTAAAGCACACATCAAACACCTGTATATCAAATATACCCTTTTTCACTTTGCCATCCTTCTTATCCACCAAATATTTAGGGCATTTTCGCTTCGGTGACCATTTCCTTTGCGATTAAAGCACTTTCGGTTTAGTGCTTTGGTTCAGCTTTGGGCTTCTTCGTGGGAGTGACAACTTGCTTGTCAATCTACTTGAAGTTCCCTTTCTTTCCTTTGCCCTTTTCTTGAAACTAGTGGTCTTGTTAATCATCAACACTTGATGCTCTTTCTTGATTTCTACCTTCGTCGATTTCAACATCACGAAGAGCTCGGGAATCGTTTTCGTTATCCCTTGCATACTATAGTTCATCACGAAGTTCTAGTAACTTAGTGATGGTGACTAGAGAATTCATCAATCACTATCTTATCGGAAGATTAACTCCCACTTGATTCAAGCGATTGAAGTACGATAAATCGAGCACATGCTCACTAGTTGAGCGATTCTCCTCCATCTTTTAGCTATAGAACTTGTTGGAGACTTCATATCTCTCAACTCGGTATTTGCTTGAAATATTAACTTCAACTCTGGAACATCTCATATGGTCCATGACGTTCAAAACGTCTTTGAAGTCCCGATTCTAAGCCGTTAAGCATGGTGCACTTAAACTATCAAGTAGTCATCATATTTAGCTAGCCAAACGTTCATAACGCCCGCAGATCCGCTCTGCAATAGGTCCATCACCTAGCGGTGCATTAAGGACATAATTCTTCGTGCGGCAATGAGGATAAACCTCGATCACGGATCCAATCCGCATCATTGCTACTAACATTTTTCAACACAATTTTCTCTAGGAACATATCAAAAACAAACATATGAAAGCAACAACGCGAGCTATTGATCTACAACATAATTTGCAAAATACTACCAGGACTAAGTTCATGATAAATTAAAGTTCAATTAATCATATTACTTAAGAACTCCCACTTAGACAGACATCTCTCTAGTCATCTAAGTGATCACGTGATCCAAATCAACTAAACCATAACCGATCATCACGTGAGATGGATTAGTTTTCAATGGTGAACATCTTATGTTGATCATATCTACTATATGATTCACGCCGACCTTTCGGTCTCCGTGTTCCGAGGCCATATCTGCATATGCTAGGCTCGTCAAGTATAACTCGAGTATTCTGCGTGTGCAAAACTGCTTGCACCCGTTGTAGATGGACGAGAGCTTATCACACCGATCATCACGTGGTGTCTCGGCACGACGAACTTTGGCAACGTGCATACTCGGGAGAACACTACTTGATAATTTTAGTGAGAGATCATCTTAAAATGCTACCGTCAGTCAAAGCAAGATAAGATGCATAAAAGATAAACATCACATGCAATCAATATAAGTGATATGATATGGCCATCATCTTCTTGTGCTTGTGATCTCCATCTCCGAAGCACCATCATGATCACCATCGTCACCGTAGCGACACCTTGATCTCCATCGTAGCATCGTTGTCGTTTCGCCATCTATTGCTTCTCGACTATCGCTACCGCTTAGTGATAAAGTAAAGCAATTACTGTATGCGTTGCATTTCATACAATAAGCGACAACCATATGGCTCTCGCCAATTGCCGATAACCGTTTACAAAAGATGATCATCTCATACAATAAAATATAGCATCATGTCTTGGCCATATCACATCACAACATGCCCTGCAAAAACAAGTTAGACGTCCTCTACTTTGTTGTTGCAAATTTTACGTGGCTGCTACGGGCTTAAGCAAGAACCAATCTCACCTACGCATCAAAACCACAATGATAGTTTGTCAAGTTGATGCTGTTTTAACCTTCGCAAGGACCGGGCGTAGCCACACTCGGTTCAACTAAAGTTGGAGAAACTGACACCCGCTAGTCACCTGTGTGCAAAGCATGGCGGTAAAACCAGTCTCGCGTAAGCGTCTGGCGTAATGTCGGTCCGGCCGCTTCATCCAACAATACCGCCAACCAAAGTATGACATGCTTGGTAAGCGGTATGACTTATATCGCCCACAACTCACTTGTGTTCTACTCGTGCATATAACATCAAACCATAAAACATAGGCTCGGATGCCACTTGTTGGGAAACGTAGTAATTTCAAAAATTTCCTACGCACACGCAAGATCATGGTGATGCATAGCAACGAGAGGGAGAGTGTTGTCTCGTGCCCTCGTGAGAGCGAAGCGAAGCGTTGACACAACGTAGAGGAAGTAGTCGTCGTCCTCCCGGTCCAACCGATCCAAGCACCGCATTTCGGCACCTCCGAGTTCTTGACACGCGTCACTCGATGATGACGCACCTCGATCTCCAATCCAAGAGAGGCTCAGGGGGAGTTCCACAAGACGACGTGGTGGACGATCTTGATGTTCTCTGTCGCAGGCTTCGCCTAAGCACCGCTACAATATGATTGAGGTGTAATATCGTGGAGGGGGGCACCGCACACGGCTGAGGAATGATCAATGATCAACTTGTGTGTTCTAGGGTGCCCCCTACCCCCGTATATAAAGGAGGGAGGGAGGAGGAGGCCGGCCCAAGGGGGGCGCGCCATAGAGGAGGGGGAAAGAAAGAGTACTAGTATTAGGAAGTAGTACTAGTAGTAGTATTAGGAAGAGGGGGAAGGAGAAAGGAAAGGGGGGCTGGCCCCCCTCCCCAATTCGGTTTGGGCTTGGGGCGCGCCTCCCTTGTTCCTTCTCCTTCCTCCTACATGGGCCCAATAAGGCCCATATACCTCCCGGGGTTCCAGTAACCTCCGAAGCTCCAAACTTCTCCTAAACCTTTCCTGTCCAAATATATCCGTCCAATATATCAATCTTTATGTCTCGACCATTTCGAGACTCCTCGTTATGTCCGTGATCATATCCGGGACTCCGAACAACCTTCGGTACATCAAAATACATAAACTCATAATATAACCGTCATCGAAACCTTAAGCGTGCGGACCCTACGGTTCGAGAACAATGTAGACATGACCGAGACATGTCTCCGGTCAATAACCAATAGCGGGACCTGGATGCCCATATTGGTTCCTACATATTCTACGAAGATCTTTATCGGTCAAACCGCACAACAACATACGTTGTTCCCTTTGTCATCGGTATGTTACTTGCCCGAGATTCGATCATCGGTATCCAATACCTAGTTCAATCTCGTTACTGGCAAGTCTCTTTACTCGTTCCGTAATACATCATCTCACAACTAACTCATTAGTTGAAATGCTTGCAAGGCTTAAGTGGTGTGTATTACCGAGAGGGCCCAGAGATACCTCTCCGACATTCGGAGTGACAAATCCTAGTCTCGAAATCGCCAACTCAACAAGTACCTTCGGAGACACCAGAGAGCACCTTTATAATCACCCGATTCGTTGTGACGTTTGGTAGCACACAAAGTGTTCCTCCGTAAACGGAGTTGCATAATCTCATAGTCATAGGAACATGTATAAGTCATGAAGGAAGCAATAGCAACATACTAAACGATCGTGTGCTAAGCTAACGGAATGGGTCATGTCAATCAGATCATTCAACTAATGATGTGACCTTGTTAATCAAATAACAACTCCTTGTTCATGGTTAGGAAACATAACCATCTTTGATTAACAAGCTAGTCAAGTAGAGGCATACTAGTGACACTCTGTTTGTCTATATATTCACACATGTATTATGTTTCCGGTTAATACAATTCTAGCATGAATAATAAACATTTATCATGATATGAGGAAATAAATAATAACTTTATTATTGCCTCTAGGGCATATTTCCTTCAACAAGTTGATCTACGGATCGTTCCTTAGCCGTGTGCGGTGTCCCCCTCCACCATATTCCACCTCGGTCATATCGTCGCAGAGTTTAGGCGAAGCCCTGCGCCGGTAGCACATCAACATTGTCACCACGCCGTCGTCTTGTGGAACTCATCCCCGCTTTCTTTGGATCGGAGCCGGGGATCGCCATCGAAATGAACGTGTCTTTGAACTCGGAGGTGTCGTGCGTTCGGTACTTGGATCGGTCGGATCGTGAAGACGTACGACTACATCAACTGCGTTTGTCATAACGCTTCCGCTTACGGTCTACGAGGGTACGTGGACGAACACTCTCCCCTCTCGTTGCTATATCATCACCATGATCCTGCGTGTGCGTAGGAAATTTTTTGAAATTACTACGTTACCCAATAGTGGTATCCGAGCCTAGGTTTTTATGGTTTGATGTTATATGCACGAGTAGAACACAAGTGAGTTGTGGACGATATAAGTCATACTTGCCTACCAAAGATGTCATACTTTGGTTGGCGGTATTGTTGGATGAAGCGGCCCGGACCGACATTACGCCTACGCTTACGCGAGACTGGTTCTACCGACGCGTCGTTGCACAGTGGGTGGCGGGTGTCAGTTTCTCCAACTTTAGTTGAACCGAGTGTGGCTACGCCGGTCCTTGCGAAGGTTAAAACGGAGTCTATTTGACAAACTATCGTTGTGGTTTTGATGCGTAGGTGAGATTGGTTCTTGCTTAAGCCCGTAGCAGCCACGTAAAACTTGCAACAACAAAGTAGAGGACGCCTAACTTGTTTTTGCAGGCATGTTGTGATGTGATATGGTCAAAACGTGATGAGATATAAGTTGTGTATGAGATGATCATGTTTTGTTGAAGTTATCGGCGATCGGCGTAAGCTCTATGGTTGTCTCTTTGTTGCATAAGATGCAAGTGCCAAATAATTGCTTTACTTTATCGCTATGCGATAGCAATAGTTGCAAGAGCAATAGTTGGTGAGACGACCATGTGATGACACATTGATATAGATCAAGATGATGAAGATCATGGTGTCATGCCGTGACAATAGAGATCATGACAAGATACTTTGGAGATGGAGATCAAAGGCGCAAGATGATCATGGCCATATCATGTCACATATTTTGATTGCATATGATGTTTATCTGTTATACATCTTATTATGTTTTGTTTGACGGTAGCATTTTAAGATGATCTCTCACTAATTATCAAGAAGTGTTCTCCCGAGTATGCACCGCTGCGAAAGTTCTTCGTCTTTGAGACACCACGTGATGATCGGGTGTGATAGGCTCTACGTTCAAATACAACGGTGCAAAACAGTTGCACACGCGAATACTCAGTTATACTTGACGAGCCTAGCATATACAGATATGGCCTCGGAACACGGAGACCGAAAGGTCGAGCGTGAATCATATACTAGATATGATCAACATAGCGATGTTCACCATTGAAACTACTCCATCTCACGTGATGATCGGACATGGTTTAGTTGATTTGGATCACATGATCACTTAGATGACTAGAGAGATGTCTGTCTAAGTGGGAGTTCTTAAGTAATATGATTAATTGAACTTAAATTTATCATGAACTTAGTCCTGGTAGTATTTTGCAAATTATGTTGTAGATCAATGGCTCGCGTTGTTGCTTTCATATGTTTATTTTGATATGTTCCTAGAGAAAATTGTGTTGAAAGATGTTAGTAGCAATGATGCGATTGGATCCGTGATCCGAGGTTTATCCTCATTGTTTGCACGTAAGAATTATGTCCTTAATGCACCGCTAGGTGATGACCTATTGCAGAGCGGATGCGCGTTATGAACGCTTGGCTAGCTCAATGTGATGACTACTTGATAGTTTAGTGCACCATGCTTAACGGCTTAGAATCGGGACTTCAAAGATGCTTTGAACATCATGGACCATATGAGATGTTCCAGGAATTGACGTTAATATTTCAAGCAAATACCCGAGTTGAGAGATATGAAATCTTCAACAAGTTCTATAGCTAAAAGGTGGAGGAGAATCGCTTAACTAGTGAGCATGTGCTCAGATTGTCTGGGTACTACAATCGCTGAATCAAGTGGGAGTTAATCTTCCGATAAGATAGTGATTGATGAATTTCTCTAGTCACCATCACCAAGTTACTAGAACTTCGTGATGAACTATAGTATGCAAGGGATGGCGAAAACGATTCCGAGCTCTTCGTGATGTTGAAATCGACGAAGGTAGAAATCAGAAAGAGCATCAAGTGTTGATGATTGACAAGACCACTAGTTTCAAGAAAAGGGCAAAGGAAAGAAAGGGAAACTTCAAGTAGAATGGCAAACAAGTTGTCACTCCCATGAAGAAGACCAAAACTGAACCAAAGCCCTAAACCGAGTGTTTACACGCAAAGGAAATGGTCACCGAAGCGGAAATGCCTCAATATTTGGTGGATAAGAAGGATGGCAAAGTGAACAAGGGTATATTTGATATACAAATTATTGATGTGTGCCTTACTAGTGTTTATAGTAGCCCCTGAGTATTTGATACTTGTTCGGTTGCTAAAGATTAGTAACTCGAAACAGGAGTTACAGAATAAACAAAGACTAGTTGAAGGGGAAGTGACGATGAGTGTTGGAAATAGTTTCAAGATTGATATGATCATCATCACACACTCCCTATATTTTCGAGATTAGTGTTAAACCTAAATAAATGTTATTTAGCGTTATGCTGAGCATGAATATGATTTGATCATGTTTATTGCGATACGGTTATTCATTTGAAGTTAAAGAATAATTGTTATTCTGTTTACATGAATAAGACCTTCGATGGTTATACACCCAATGAAAATAGCTTGTTGGATCTCGATCATAGTGATACACATATTCATAATATTGATGCCAAAAGATGCAAAGTTAATAATGATAGTACAACTTATTTGTGGCACTGCCGTTTGGGTCATATCGGTGTAAAGCGCATGAAGAAACTCCATAAAGATGGATTTTCGGAATCACTTGGTTATGAATCATTTGATGCTTGCGAACCGTGCCTTTTGGGCAAGATGACTAAAGCTCCGTTCTCCGGAACAATGGAACAAGCTACTAACTTATTGGAAATAATACACACCGATGTATGCGATCCAATGAGTGTTGATGCTCGTGGCAAGTATCGTTATTTTCTGACCTTCACAAGATGATTTGAGCAGATATGGGTATATCTACTTGATGAAACATAAGTCTGAGATAGTTGAAAGGTTCAAAGAATTTCAGAGTGAAGTGGAAAAATCATCGTAACAAGAAAATAAAAGTTTCTGCGATCTGATCGCGGAGACGGATATTTGAGTTACGAGTTTGGCCTTCATATAAAACAATGTGGAATAGTTTCACAGTTCACGCCACCTGGAACACCACAATGTTATGGTGTGTCCGAACATCGTAACCACACTTTATTGGATATGGTGCGATCTATGATGTCTCTTATTGATTTACCATTGTCGTTTTGGGGTTATGCATTAGAGACAATGCATTCACGTTAAAAGGGCATCATCTAAACCGCTGAGACGACACCATATGAACTGTGGTTTAGCAAGAAACCCAAGTTGTCGTTTCTTAAAGTTTGGGGCTACGATGCTTATGTGGAAAAGTTTCATCCTGATAAGCTCAAACCCAAATCGGAGAAGTGCGTCTTCATAGAATACCCAAAGGTAACTATTGGGTACACCTTCTATCACAGATCCGAAGGCAAGTTATTCGTTGCTAAAAATGGATCCTTTCTAGAGAAGGAGTTTCTCTCGAAAGAAGTGAGTAGGGGGAAAGTAGAGCTTGATAAGGTAATTTGTACCTTCTCCCGAATTGGAAAATAGTTCATCATCAAATCAGTTCCAAAGTGATTCCTACACCAATTAGTGAGGAAGCTAATGATGATGATCATGAAACTTGAGATCAAGTTACTACGTAACCTCGTGGGTCTTCCAGAGTACGGTCCGCACCAAAGGTGGTACGGTAATCCTGCTCGAAAGTCATGTTACTAGACCATGATAAACCTACAAACTATGAGGAAGCGATGATGAGCCCAGATTCCGCAAAATGGCTTGAGGCCATAAAATCGAGATATGATCCATGTATGAAAAAAAGTATGGACTTTGATTGACTTGCTCGATGATCGCAAGCCATGTTAAATAAATGGATCTTCAAGAGGAAGACGGACAACGATAGTAGTGTTACTATCCACTAAGCTCGACTTGTTGCAAAAGGTTTTCAACAAGTTCAAGGGGTTGAATACGATGAGATTTTCTCACTCGATCGATGCTTAAGTCTGTCTCAATCATGTTAGCAATTGCCACATTTTATGAAATCGGCAAATGGATGTCAAAACTGCATTCCTTAATGGATTTATTAAAGAAGAGTTGTATATGATGCAACCGAAGGTTTTGTCAATCCTAAAGGTGCTAACAAAATGTGCAAGCTCCAATGATCCATCTATGGACCGGTGCAAGCATCTCGAGTTGGAATATACGCTTTGATAAGTTGATCAAAGCATATAGTTTTATATGGACTTACGATGAAGCCTGATTTACAATAAAGTGAGTGGGAGCACTACAGCCTTTCTCGATTAGTATATGTGAGTGACATATTGTTGATCGAAATGATGTAGAATTTTTCTACGCAAAGCATAAAGGAGTGTTTTAAAGGAGTTCTTTAAAAGAAAAGACCTCAAGAAAAGCTACTTACATATTGAGCATCAAGATCTGTTGAGATAGATCAAGACGCTTGATAAGATTTTCAATGAGTACATACCTTGGCAAGATTTTGAAATAGTTCAAAATGGAACAGTCAAAGAAAGAGTTATTGCTGTGTTGCAAAGGTATGAAATTGAGTAAGACTCAAATCCCGACCACAAAGAAAAATAGAAAGAGAATGAAAAGTCATTCCCTATGCCTCACCATAGGTTCTATAAAGTATGCTATGCTATGTACTGCACCCATTGTATACCTTGCTCAAATTTGGCAAGGAGTACAATAGTGATCTAGGAGTAGATCACTAGACATTGGTCAAGAATATCCTTAGTAAGGACTAAGGAGATGTTTCTCGATTATGGAGGTGATAAAAGAGTTTGTTGTAAAAGTTACATCAAGCAAACTTTTACACCGATCCGATGACTCTAAGTCTCAACCTGGATACATATTGATAGTGGGAGCAATTAGCTAGAGTAACTCCATGCAGAGCATTGTGGACATAAAATATTTGCAAAATACATACGGCTCAAATGTGATGCACCCGTTGACTAAGCTTCTCTCACGAGCAAAACATGATCACACCTTAGTACTCTTTGGGTGTTAATCACATAGCGATGTGAACTAGATTATTGACTCTAGTAAACCCTTTGGATGTTGTTCACATGATGATGTGAACTATGGGTGTTAATCATATCTGAGATATGAATATTGGTGTTAAATCACATGGCGATGTGAACTAGATTATTGACTCTAGTGCAAGTGGGAGACTGAAGGAAATATGCCCTAGAGGCAATAATAAAGTTATTATTTATTTCCTTATTTCATGATAAATGTTTATTATTCATGCTAGAATTGTATTAACCGGAAACATATTACTTGTGTGAATACATAAACAAACATAGTGTCACTAGTATGCCTCTACTTGACTAGCTCGTTTATCAGAGATGGTTATGTTTCCTAGCCATGGACAAAAGAGTTATCATTTGATTAACGGGATCACATCATTAGGAGAATGATGTGATTGACTTGACCCATTCCGTTAGCTTAGCACTTGATCGTTTTGTATGTTGCTATTGCTTTCTTCATGACTTATACATGTTCCTGTAACTATGAGATTATGCAACTCCCGTTTACCGGAGGAACCCTTTGGGTACTACCAAACGTCACAACGAATCGGGTGATTATAAAGGAGTACTACAGGTGTCTCCGAAGGTACATGTTGAGTTGGCATATTTGAGATTAGGTTTTGTTACTCCGATTGTCGGAGAGGTATCTCTGGGCCCTCTCGGTAATGCACATCATTATAAGCCTTGCAAGCAATGTGACCAATGAGTTGGTTATGGGATGATGCATTACGAGCGAGTAAAGAGACTTGCGGTGACGAGATTGAACTAGGTATTGGATACCGACGATCGAATCTCGGGCAAGTAACATACCGATGACAAAGGGAACAACGATGTCGTTATGCGGTTTGACCGATAAAGATCTTCGAGAATATGTAGGAGCCAATATGGGCATCCAGGTCCCGCTATTGGTTATTGACCGAGAATAGTTCTAGGTCATGTCTACATAGTTCTCGAACCCGTAGGGTCCGCACGCTTAAGGTTTCGATGACGCTTATATTATGAGTTTATGAGTTTTGATGTACCGAAGGAGTTCGAGTCCGGATGAGATCGGGGACATGACGAGGAGTCTCGAAATGGTTGAGACGTAAAGATCGATATATTGGACGACTATATTCGAGTTCGGAAAGGTTCCGAGTGATTCGGTATTTTGAATCTGGGAGAGTTACGAGAATTCGCCGGGAGAAGTATTGGGCCTTATTGGGCCTCAAGGAAAGAGAGAGGGGCTGCCTAGGCAGGCCGTGCGCCCCATGGCCTAGTCCGAATTGGACTAAGGGAGGCCGCACCCTCCTTCCTTCCCTTCTCTCTTCCCTTCCTAGTCTCCTACTCCTAATACATGGAAGGACTCCTAGTTGGACTAGGAAGGGGAATCCTACTCCCTGGGAGTAGGACTCCCAGTATGCGCCATAGTAGAGGTCGACCTCCTCCTCCCTCCCTCCTTTATATACGAGGCGGGGGCACCCCATGACACACAAGTTGATCTACGGATCGTTCCTTAGCCGTGTGCGGTGCCCCCCTCCACCATATTCCACCTCGGTCATATCGTCGCAGAGTTTAGGCGAAGCCTGCGCCGTAGCACATCAACATTGTCACCACGCCGTCGTCTTGTGGAACTCATCCTGAAGCTTTGCTGGATCGGAGCCGGGGATCGCCATCGAGTGAGCGTGTCTTGAACTCGGAGGTGCCAGACGTTCGGTACTTGGATCGGTCGGATCGTGAAGACGTCGACTACATCAACCGCGTTGTCATAACGCTTCCGCTTACGGTCTACGAGGGTACGTGGACGAACACTCTCCCCTCTCGTTGCTATATCATCACCATGATCTTGCGTGTGCGTAGGATTTTTTTTTGAAATTACTACGTTACCCAACATCAACGACCGCAACGATGCTACGATACATGTTGCAATGGTCGCGGTGATGACGCGACCACATGCTTCGAACGCCTATGGTGTACTTCGACGGTCATGACGATGCCGCGACGACATCCCGATTGCTTCAGTGACGTTGTGACGGGTGGGACATGGGCGCGACGACATGCTCGAACACCTGTTGTGTGCTTCGACGGCTGTGGTGATGCTACGAGGCGTGCCACGATGGCATCCCGACTGCTTTGATGGTGCCGCGGCGTTGGCACGATGACATGTGTTTCGAACAATCGTGGTGTGCTTCAGACGGCCATGACGATGCTTCGACGGCTGTGGTGATGCTACGAGGCGTGCTTCGACGACTGCGGCGATGACGCGACGACATGCTTCTAATGCTCGTGTTGTGCTTCGACGTCCGCAAATGTTGCTTTGACGACATGGTTTGACGGCCAAGACGATGCTGCAACGGTGTGCTTCGAACAATCATGGCGAGGTTGCGACGTCGTTCTTCGATAACCGCACGATGCTATGCCCAACTGCTTTGACGATGCCGCGATGACATGTTTCACAACCCCGGTAGTCTTGCGATGATGGGCATGGCTGCTTAGATGATGCTGCGACGACCGCAGTGGGGCTGCAATGGCGGCCGGCTGCTCCGATGATGTTGGGATGACATGCTAGCTAGTTTGGTTGGTTATGTGGTGATTGATGAGGCTGCTGAACTTAGCTGTGCATGTAGTTAGTTAGCTGCATGTTGAGGTGGTTAGCTGCATGAAAATTACAGGCCTGGTCATTAGGATTCTTCAAGCAATCGAGCTTATCTAGGAGTAGGATTAGATCATGGGTAAGTGGGTGTGTTAGTGGCACAAAACCAAGGCAGTTTGAGAAAGAGAAATGAGAGAGAAATACGAAGGCAAGGAGAGACGTGAGAGCTACAGGAGGAGCTGCACGCGGGAGGGCGGAGCCTTGGTCAGGGCGAAGAGCGCGCGCGTAGTGAGCGAGGCCAGACGCGAGAGGAGGATACTAATGGACGTCCGACACTAATACGGGGAGAAGAGAGATGGAGATTACTGGATAAGTGTTGGCCTTGAGTTTTTCGCCCCTTTGCCTTAGGATTCGTTAATTCTCTTTCTCGATGGGACGGGGAAGGGATATAACTCAGGGTAGCCGCATGATCCTGAGAGATCGGACGGTGTCGGACGCGGTTGATGCTGAGCCAAAATCATCCGGTTGAATAGAAGTGTTTTCCTTAAACCATTGCTAAAAAGAATATTGAAATGAAAAAGAAAATCGCTCGGCCTTCGAGAAAACACGGCACGTCTGTAGCCCACTCAGCGGGCCCACCGGCAGTTCCCCTAGGTCACGCACGCTCAGGCGCACTCTGGCCCCGACGAGGGTTTCACTTGAAAGCCCAAACCCGAACAAACCCTCGAGCTCGAGAGATCGCGCGGCGCAGCAAGCATCCGCCTTCCCATTCTCTTCTCCCTCCCACCCCTCGCCGCCGCCTCCCCGTCGTCTCGCTTCTCGCCAGATCGCCATGGCATTGCACGCCCCCGTCCTCGTGCTGAGTAAGCGCCCTTCGCCCCTCGCCTCTCCGGCCCCACTTCTCCCCGCCCCCCTAGGGTTCCCGCGCCTCCCCTTCCCCCTTATTTTCCGGTAGCATCCGTCCGTTCTCGCTTCTAGGTTTTGGGATAGGCAGCGCCTTGAACTCCTGGTGTCGAAGTTTATTACTTGATCACACGACATGAATCCACGATTTGGCTTTGCCTGTTCAGCTATACTGTTTCTTTGCTCTGATCTGATCTATGTCGTTTCTGTTTATGCGCATTTCTTTCTAATGTTGTGCGTTTTTGTTTCGATTTGAGCAGAGGACTCTTTGAAGAGGGAATCCGGCGCCAAGGTTCAGCATGGCAACATCCAGGCTGCCAAGGTTTGTGCTCTTGAGTCTTGAGCTTTGTTTCACTTCGTCACTTGGGTGCTGGTGTTGTCGTTGATGCCTCTCAGGCAGTACTCGCTAGATCGTAGCCAATCAGTTCACCTTAGGATGCACGTTTCACCGTTGTCGTTTCCACAGTATAGATCTGCGCAAGTGATCCTAGCCAAGATGTCTGAGTAATCTGTTATCTCCTTGCCCTGGGCGTCACATAGGTCAGGTGTCTTATTAGCTTAGTCTGAGGGTGCGAATGTGGGAACCTTCAATTGACGATCTGGCAGTTCGGTTTTGGTTTGCCACTGTTCTAGCCCAACAATCAAGAAGTTTTAAATTTGTGTCTTGTGAGGACTAGTTGATTCATTTACCTGTATCTCCTCCTAGTGTTGGGTAAATCTAATGGTTTTATGTGCAGGCTGTGTCAGACATCATCCGCACCACGCTCGGTCCCAGGTCCATGTTGAAGATGCTTCTGGATGCCAGTGGAGGTACTTGCACATACCCTTAACATATTCTCTGCACTTTAATATGCCAGCTGATGTTACACTCTGTTGTCCATACATAGTTCTACTTGTTATCAGAGTACATGATAGCAAGTTTATCTGTTAAAGAACTTGCTTCATTTTGTTTCATGTTGGATAATGTTTGCATGATTCCACTTGTTTAGCAGGCTACACTATTTAGTTTTCAAAAGGCTGACTATCTTAATTTTCTTTGGAAATTAAATGTATCAACAGCAGCTTGAACTCATTGTATTTTATCTCCCTTAATTGCACAACTGTCATTAATGCATTTGGGACGATACAGTGCTCCATATAGTTTAACAGATGCCGTAGACAAATGTGTCGAGGGTAGATCCTTATGAACTGGTTTTGCTTAATTGATAACCAGATCAAGCTTTGCCCTCCACTAGGCTTTTTGTGTGGGCTCTTGGCTTATTTGTGTCAAAATGCTCGTGTCTTGTACTTTTGTTTGCTTATAACTTCACATCTGAAATTAGCATGAGTAATTGCTTGCTTTTCTGTAATACTGAGAATTGTTATTGGAGATAATTCATTGTCTGTTTACACCACTCTGGAGTTAATTTTACATTTATGTTTGCATTGCATAATTTGTTTTTACAAGGTTATTGTATCTGAGTTATTCTTATTTTGCAGGTATTGTGGTTACCAACGATGGCAATGCTATACTGCGGGAACTAGACATTGCACATCCTGCTGCTAAGGTGTGTGGAGTATTTGTTTTCTCTCTCTCTCTCTCTCTCTCTCTCTCTCCCCCCCCTCCCTCTCTCTCTCTCTCTCTCTCTCTCTCTCTCTCTTGTTTATGTCTTGTGTGGTTAGAATTGGTTGTCAATCTGTAATATTTGTCATAAAGTGGATGAAACTATGTTCAATCTAACTCTCCCTTTTCAATCTGTGCAGTCTATGATTGAGCTAAGCCGCACACAGGATGAAGAAGTGGGAGATGGGACAACGTCTGTCATTGTTCTAGGTATGATGTTTTCTGTGATGCATTCCTTTCTGGTAATTACTTTGCTATTGATGAATATCAAGATCATTATTTACTTGCGTCCAAGTTTTATTATTTTCATAAGCATGTCATCCAAGGTCAATAAACTTTGCTATAACTGTCAATTCGGTTTCTGGTCAAATTAAGCATATGGCTACCAAGTACACTAATATTTTTGCACTTCAATTGTCAAATTCTGTTTCTGGTCTGTCATTATTTCTTTGTATCTAAGTGTACTAAATTGTTGCACTTCAAAGTATAAGCTAGCAAGAATGACTAAAAATCAGTTTTCAGTAGCCAGGAAGCTTATTTGGTTTGGGACTTTATTCTTTTGTACTAACTTTTCGTTTTTTTAGCTGGTGAGATGCTGCATGTTGCAGAAACATTTATTGAAAAGAACTACCATCCCACTGTCATTTGCCGAGGTAGTTACTTGATGCTCAGCTTTTATATATATATATATATATATTCTTTGGTGATTTATGTTCCTGTTCTTAACCTTTTATTCTTTCTTGGTTTCAGCATACAGCAGAGCTCTTGAGGATGCCATAGCTGTCCTTGACAAAATTGCAATGCCTGTTGATGTTAATGACCGTAAGTCTGCATCCAGCATGTTGCAAACATTGTCACTGTTCTTCTTGAATTTGGTTCTCTTGCATAGATCATGTTCTGTTTTGTAATCTGATTCAGTTGTGATGTACCATGATGTAGGTGAGGCGATGCTAGGGCTGGTGAAGAGCTCCATTGGAACAAAATTCACTGGCCAGTTTGGTGACCTAATTGCTGTAAGTATCATTCTTGTATGGCAAGTTGGCTACTACGTAGATTCACTTGATGGGATAAATTTATGGATTATGTGATACCTTCTCATGCTGTTCTTAGGACCTTGCCATAGATGCTACCACAACAGCAGGTGTAGACCTGGGTCAAGGAATGCGTGAAGTCGATATCAAGAAATATATCAAAGTAGAGAAGATTCCTGGCGGCCAGTTGGAGGATTCAAAGGTTCTTAAAGGGGTCATGTTCAATAAAGATGTTGTGGCTCCTGGAAAAATGAGAAGGAAGATAGTAAATCCACGCATCATCCTTTTGGATTGCCCTGTTGAGTACAAAAAGGGAGAAAATCAGACAAATGCTGAGTTGATGAGTGAAGAAGATTGGTAAGTGATGTCTAGATTCAAATTCTCCTTCCCATATGTACTGCGAACTAGACTAATCCTGTTGAGTTGCTATCGGTCAGGAGTAATAATTTGGTAAATATGCTATTACAGGAAGGTTCTGCTAGATATGGAGGAAGAATACATAAAGAACCTCTGTGTGCAAATTTTGAAATTCAAGCCTGACCTGGTTATCACAGAGAAAGGACTCAGTGACATGGCTATGCATTATTTAAGCAAGGCTGGCGTTAGTGCAATCCGTAGGCTTAGGAAGACAGATAACAACAGGATTGCTAAAGCCTGTGGTGCAGTTATAGTGAACAGGCCAGAGGAGCTTCAAGAATCAGATGTGGGGACACGAGCTGGTCTCTTTGAGGTTAAGAAGATCGGTGATGAATTCTTTTCCTTCATTATTGAATGCAAAGATCCTAAAGCATGCACTGTTCTGTTGAGGGGAGCAAGCAAGGACATCTTGAACGAGGTGGAGAGGAACCTTCAGGTATTGTTCTGCTCGTTTTGTCCTATTTATTATTTTATTTCATAGTAAGAACTGCTCTCACCTTTCCCTCTTTTTTCTGCATTCACAGGATGCCATGTCTGTTGCAAGGAACATTTTGAAAAACCCAAAACTTCTACCTGGAGGTGGTGCTTCTGAATTGACTGTATCGGCAACACTAAAGCAAAAGAGTTCTTCAGTTGAAGGTGTAGAAAAGGTATTGCCTCAGAAGTATTAATGCTAGCATTTATGAGTAATGAAGTCATTTACGAGGAGGCCTATTAGTGCATTCACACAAGTCCATGCTACCACAGCATACTGAATAAAATGTGTTTTTGTGTGTGTTTGGGGCATTGCACATATAGCTTTCTGTTGTGATTATCTTATGATTTGAGTATCTAATTACCCTCTGTTTATTTTTATCAGTGGCCTTATGAAGCTGCTGCTTTAGCATTCGAAGCGATCCCAAGAACTTTGCTTCAAAATTGTGGTTTGAATGTTATCAGGACGATGACACAGCTCCAGGGAAAGGTAATCACTCTTCTTCTAGATATTGAACTCTCCAGCGACCTTGTTAAAAAGTTGATGAAGAAAGGGAGTCCATCATTTTATATACAGGGATCCTTTTTGACATGTTTTTGTTATATAGCTCGAAGTGTCGCAGCTTTACCCTTAGACTTAGGCCCTGTTTGGTTCATAAGTCCTAAAACTTTTTATAGTCCCAGCTAAAAAGTCCCTAGTCCCTAAAAAGTTCCTCCCTGTTTGTTTCCAGGGACTAAAAAGTCCCTAGTCCCTCCCTAGAGGTTATTAAATGACCATGTTACCCCTAGTATACAGAAAAATAACAACCAAACAACACCATGGAGCGGCGGGGCAATGTGTGTAGGGAGGGGCATTGTTGAAAAAGTCCCAAAAAGTCCCAAAAAAGACTCTCCTTGAGAGTCTTCTTCATTTAGTCCCAAAAAGTAACTTTTAGTCCCTAGTAGTCCCTCCTGTTTGGTTAAAATGTCTCTGAGAGGGACTTTTTCTAGTCCCTACACCAAAAAGTCCCTGGAAACAAACACCTCAAGATCCTTGACATGTTTTTCTTATATAGCTGGAAGTGTCACAGCTTTACCATTGACTTGAGCTGTGGAAATTGCTTAGCTGTAGGTTTTAGACTTTTTCAATAAACCACCCTTTATAAATTGAGCCAGTTGTAAGAAGGCTTGGTTTGGCAGTTTGGCACTGCAACGGCTTTTGATACAGTACCTCAAGAATCGTTTTTGAGCTATTATGGATGACTATGGGATTATCTACAACAACTGCATTCCTAAATACAGTGCAGCACATAACTTTTAACTGCGAATTGGTGCTTACAGTAATTAAAGCTTAAGCATAATTTCCCACAACAAAACCAGTTAATACTTTATCTGTATGATCCTGTTTTTTTTCAATTTTAAAATATTACACTTGTATTTTCGTGAGTGTTGGTCAAATTCCATTGTTTTGCTTCAGCATGCGAACGGTGAAAATCCTTGGGTTGGCGTTGATGGAAGGACTGGTGATATTGTTGACATGAAAGAGCGGAAGGTAGTATTCTTACTCTGCATGAATATTCTACTGTCCCTTCACTTGTATTGTGTGCGTGCATGTCTAAGCACCCCACCTTTTGTTGTTGGTGTTGTAGATCTGGGATTCTTACAGCGTGAAGGCACAGACCTTCAAGACAGCTATCGAATCAGCTTGCATGCTTCTAAGGATTGACGACATTGTCAGTGGAATCAAGAAGAAGCAGGCTCCTGGTGCCGGTGCTCCCAAGCAACCCCAGATTGAAACGGGTGAAGATGCAGACACTGAACAGATGATCCCGGAGTAGAACTATTGTGCTGTTGGAGTGAGCAAGCACCGGCGATGTTATCTACCGATGCTAGAAAAGTGCGCCTGCGGAGCAGAATGTTTTATAAACACGTGAAAAGGCGTCGCCTGGTTGCATTTCTTGAATGTTTGATGGTCGCCAGGCCTCCAGGGTCGTCTAGTATTAGTTTGGTTTGTAGCTTTTTCATATGTTCGGACGATGAGGGGTACGAGGGTTTCAGTTGTGTATTTGTATCAGCGTTTTGGGATCTGACTATTGCATGGATGGTTGCTGTTCGTTTTTGTTTTTGGACTTTGTACTGAACGGATATCAGAACCTGAATTTAACAGCAAAACTAGCTTTGTGACGACGTCAGTTTTTTCTTTTATTAAAATTGATATAGCAAGGCGATGCCAGTTTCTCGATGCTGCTGTGGCACTACCTGAATTTTCTTTTTTGTAAGTTCTCTAATTCACTTTCCTGTTCTATCCAACTCAAAGTTCTCTTAAGTCAGGGAAATCTTTGAACATGCCGCCATTATTTGTTTTGTTTTGAATGCTTATCTACCATGCACTAAAAAAAAACCGTCTGCACAAAAACCTTAAAAATGCCTTGCAAAAACTAAACAATTTCATTTTTGTAGATGTAAAGTTGAATCTACCCAAGCCGAATTGTGTGAAGCATATATGAATATTGTGTCAAAGTTAATATCTTGCTTATTCGCAAAAAAAAAAGTTAATATCTTGCTGTATATTACCCCCGTCCCAAGTTACTTTTATTAGATCTGTCCCTCTAGTATACATCTGTATCTAGACAAATCTAAGAGAAGTAATTGCCTAAAAAAACTAAGAGAAGTAATCGTGGCAGATGAGTATATACAGTATTTATTTGATTTGGCAATTATGTCATTTTGACATAATGGTTGTTCGATTTTGGCTGGGGAAACACAATACTGCTATCCTTTTGTGAACACACCCAAATACAACCCCAATAGATGAAAATCTGACAAAAATGAACCTTCACAAATATATAAATACTTCATTTTGCTTATCTGTCTTGAAAACCGTTTAACCTACATTCTCAAATTCTAATACCAGAGTACTAACCCCTGAACATGTGAGGAGAAATAAGGCAATTGAGGATGTGGCAAAAAAAATATTTACTAATTGATGAATAAATTGTTTTGTCATGAGATGCTCACCTTCGATGCAGTGAATCCATTAGCATAAAGATAGCTTGAAAGTCAAAACAAATACTACAGATCTTTGTTTACAACGGCAAAAGCACATATAAAAGGCATATCAAGCCAAAGCGCAAAATATATTTTTCCCCACAAAAAACAAAGAAGGGTGAAATATATTAAGTGTCTCAAACACAATACGAAATATTGAATTCCCATTTGAAAAAAAGAAAGAATCACTATGTTTTTTCTAGGCAAAAAGAAAAAGATTAGTTTTTTCCAGGCCAGAAGAAAAAGAAAGAAACCCAGCGGTATATCTGTTTGAATTTGGTGGCGCTCCGTTGGGCAGTTTGGCGGTTTTGACGTCATATCTGCGCCCGATATCCGATATATATGGCGATGTAGACCTGGGGGGACGGCGAGAGGGGAGACCTGGGGCTGGGAGGCATTTTTTTCCAAGAAGAAGAAGACCCGTCCAACCCTTCTCTCCCCATCCCTCCCCCAACCCCCCCGAGTCGATATGCCTCCCAGACGCAAACCCCAACCGTCGGCGAAGAAACCCCTGCGGCGCTCCGGAAGGGTCAATTCCGCCGCGGCCATGGCCGATTCCGCCGATCCAACCCCGTCCCCGCCGCCGCCGGAAGCCGCCGCCAAGCCCGTCTCCGTCGATCCGGCCCCGGAGTCGGTCTCCCCCGCCGCCGCCAAGCCCGTCTCCGCCGATCCGGTCCCGCCCCAGGTCCCGGAGGCGGCCACCCCCGCCCCCGCCGCCAAGCCCGTCTCCACCGATCCGGTCCCGCCCCAGGCCCCGGAGGCGGCCACCCCCGCCGCCGCCGCCGCCGCCAGGCCCGATCTGGACGGGCCGCCCCGGAGATCCGCCACCACCGGCAAGCTCAAGAAGCCCTTCACCGACAAGCTCCGCGCCGCCGCGAAGGAGCGCCTCGCGCGCATCCCGGTCGACCTCCGCCTCCGCCCGCTGGACCCCCCGCCGCCCTCCATCTCCAACCACGAGGCCGCCCTCCGCGCCCTCGGCCTCCTCGACTTCGCGCGGTTTGACCCCGGATCTGAGCCCCCGCGCCCCGACCTCGTCGCGCAACTCATCGCCTATTACGACCGGATTAATCAACGCAGCTTCGTCTGGGACATCCGCATCAGTCTCAACCGCTCAGAATTGGCCAACGCCTTCTCCCTCCCCAAAAAGACAGCCGGGCCGCCCGCCCAGCCCCGAGGGTTCAAAACCGCGGCCTTGGTCTCCGCCGCCCTGGAGTTCATGCGCGTCTGCATCCATCCCTGGTTCACGGATTGCGCACTGCCGCATGAGGTGGTCAGCGCGGAACAGACTGTGAAGGATGGGTCACCGCATAAGGTTAACTGGGCCGCCATCATCTGGGGTATCATTGAGAAGGAGATTCACGAGCTGCCCGGGAGGGATGATGGGGTGTGCCAATACGGGGCGTATCTTCAGCGGCTCATCTGGGTGCAGAAGCCGCTGCTGTTTGACCTGCCGCAGAAAGAGGAGGCAGGGAAGCTTGTTCAGAAGGTGTCTTTTGATTTACTTAAGGACGAGCGGGGTGGGGACGCAGATGCCAGGGACAAGGGCTTGCAGGAGTTGGAGCCTATAGATGCAGATACGGATGCGAGCAGCAAGAGCCCGAAGGAATCAGAGATAGAGGGTGCGAGTCTGACCAGCAAGAGCTTGGATGAATCGGGACATGCAGGTGCTGATGCTAGTGGTAATGACTTGAAGGAGTTGGAGTCTGGGGATGTGAGGAGCAACATCTTGGAGGAATCAGAGACAACAGGTGTGGATTTGAGGAGCAATGACTTGAATGAGTCTGGGGATGCGACCGAGATCTTGGAGGAATCAGAGACAGCTGCTGTGGATTTGAGGAGCAATGACTTGAATGAGTCTGGGAATGAGAGGAGCAACATCTTGGAGGAACCAGAGACTGAAGGTTCGGATTTGAGGAACAATGACTTAAAGAAGTCAGATTCTGGGGATGCAGGGAGCAAGAGCATGGATGAATTGGTGGACGTGGATGCTAATGCATTGAGCAAGTCACTTGATACATCAGTGGTGGCGGATGGGGATGCAAAGGGCATGAGCTTGGATGTCGAGATGGAGTCGGGGGATGCGGATGCTAATGCAGGGAGCAAGTCACTGGATACATCTATTGTGATGGATGAGGATGCTAAGGGCTTGGATGTCGAGATGGAGTCAGGGGATGTGGATGCTAATGCAGGGAGCAAGTCACTGGATGCATTGAAGGTGATGGATGAGGATGCAAAGGGCTTGGATGTTGAGATGGAGTCGGTGGATGCAGATCCTAATGCAGGGAGCAAGTCACCGGATTCATTGAAGGTTATGGATGAGGATGCAAAGGGCTTGGATGTCGAATTGGAGTCGCGGGCTATGGATCCTGATGCAAGCAATAATTCGCTGGATACATTGAAGGTGGTGAATGAGGATGCAAAGGTCATGAGCTTGGATGTCCAATTGGAGTCAGGGGATGCAGATGCTAATGCAAGGAACAAGTCACCAGATACATCAAAGTTGGTGGATGAGGATGTAAAGGTGGACGTGGATGCTAATGCAAGCAGCAACAAACTGGAGACACCCAATGTGGCGGATGGGGACGTCAAATTGCTGTTGGGGTGTGTGGATGCTAATGCAAGCAGCAATAGACTGGAGCCACCAAATGTGGCTGATGAGGATGATGAATTGCAGTTGGGGGATGTGGAGAGATTGGAGACATCGAAGGTGGCGGATGAGGATGTAAAGGGCACGAGCTTGGATCAATCAAAGGCAGGGGATGCCATGGTGCTGGAGGAAGCTGTAGCTCGTACACATGAAATAAATACTGTGAATGGTGAGGTTTTGGCAGACTTTGCATGGGAGGAAGATGAAGACACAATTGTGGGTGCAGCAGAGAAGGATGCATGCCCATCGCCGGGTGTGGAACTGGTGACACAGGAGAAAGTGCTAGTAGTGCCGGAGGAGGATGAGGAGGCAGAAGAGGAAGAAGAGAAGGATGAGGCAGGGTGGAGCTCTGCCAATGATGACGATGACAGTATGGATGTCGAAGATCATGTATCTGTCCAAAATCTGGATAGTGATAATGAGGAGGCGGAGGAGTCAGAGCATGATGCATTTGAGGGGTGTAGCGGTGGAGTGGAGATGAACTGGGGTATTGGGGATGAGAAGGGGGGCGAGGGGACGACACATTGTTTACAGCAATGTGACTTTCCAGGGGTGGAGTTTGAGAATTTGAATAAAGGGAATGTTGGGATGAGGGATGGTGTGAGCTTTGATGATGGATTCAAAATGGGCTCCTTGCATGGGATGGAGTCAAACCTCCTCCAGGCTATGAACTCAGATCCTGCGGCATATAATGGCACGGAGAATGCACATGACCTGTCCTCTGGAAATTTCTTGGCTATGGGGGCTGATGCACATAAGAATGGAGTGGACCTGGGGGCTGGCAATTCATTTTTCTTTGGCAATAATAATGGGAAGAGGCATGTTGAGGATATTGATGATGGGTACGATGACCAGATGCAAACACAACAGCAGTTTCTGCAGGGCAATCAACATAAGCGGATGCGGAACTCCAGCAGTAGTGTACCACCTGGATCAGCATTCTTCAATGCAAACTATTCAGAACCCATACAGAACTTATTGGTCAATGCCAGCATGTTATATGAACAGAAAGAGAGAGAGATTCAAGAGGCGCTGTCACAGAAGCAATTTATGGCCAACTTGCTGCAGGAGAAGGAAGCACTTATCCACTCACTAAACTCAGCCAGGTTTGAGCAAGAGAATAAGTTGCAAGCAAAGCTTAGGTGCTTTGAGCATGATCTGAATGTGATGGGTCAGTTGGTCAGTGGGTATAAGAGGGCTTTGAAACAGAGTCATGCTTCTTTCAATGAGTACAGGAAGAAGTTCCCTTCTAACAAGTTCCGTTATCATGATGTTCCTAATGGTGGCGGTCTTGTCCTTAGCGTCAGGGAGTTGGAGAGGAAACGGTGGGAGGAAGAGCAGCAGAAACGGTGGGAGGAAGAGCAGCAGAAACTTGCAGTAAATGAGATGATTGAACGTTTCAAGCTTGAATGGGTTTCAAAGCCTGATGATTGGGAAGATCGCATCAACCATTTGTGGAGTAAAACTGAAGGGCTGGCTCGGGAGCTTGATCTTCTCAAGGAAAAAAGAAAAGCAAAGCTTGCAGCCCTTGCTAGGGAAGAATGAGTTCTCTGATAGTTAGAGGTACATGACCTACTTTCTTATGTTCGTGTACTGTGATTAAATTCAGTGGTTAGGAGATAAACTAGTTTCTTGTATTATGTAGGAATCCAAATGGTGGTTAGTAGACTGTCCTGTTTTCTATGGTTGGGAAATTCTTGTTTATTTTATGTATTCAAACTTTCTGTATGGTTGGGTTATCTTTGGGCCAGTAGAATGCTAAGCTACTGTTGGCACCACTTAACTAACAAACTACTAGAATAGTTAGTGAAACTAATAGGATCAATAATGAAATAACCCACTTAGCTCACCTTAATTTATTTGGTGGTACTTGCTATTATTCTTGCACACAACTTGGCATCACTCGGTGAAATATCAAATTTGGATACATATAACACACACACACACACACACACACAAGCACAGCTAAGAAGGCAGGATTTATCAAGTGGCCTTGTGGGGCTCTGTTTCATGTATGATAGTTAGCCTAGGATCATTCAGATCGCGAATATCCATGTTGATTATGGTTTTGGCTTGTTATTAGAACATGCTTTGTACTTGCTTGTTTATTATCATGTTACGGTATGTAATATGTCTGTGGGATTTTTATGGCAGGTTCTAATGTGAAGATGGAGAGCTCTCTTGGATGTTTGACGTCAAGAGCGAGACATGGCATTGGCAACTGTGGCTAGCTCGTCGTGCATTGTAGACTGTAGCGAAGAAGGCATAATTCCAGCTGTAAATCAAATGTTTTGTCATCCAAGGGTGTTCTAGTGACCATTACTAGTGCTTGCTTTATTTAGATGCCCTTTGGTTGAGTTCCTGCATGGAGTAAAATACTGGGTGGTGCCAGGTTAATCTTATATGTGTAGAACAGTTCACATAGTCTCTTACTTTTGCATCCAACTTTGCGTGCTTGGTAGTTGATTTATACCTTATTTTGCTTGCATATTGGAAGCTAACGGAGTGTAATTAGGCATTCTCTTGGTTCTAGTAGTTGTCAATGTTTGCTCTTTTTCTTCTGGATGATGCAGGTATATAAATTTCTTGCTTCTCTCACATGAAATCGAGGTTCGTTCTTGTGACAGCTTGAACCTATTGATTCATGGAGTACCTGACAGTTGCATCTCAAACGATCCAACCTATGTTCCAACACAGATAGTCAAACCTGTTTGGTAAATCTTACAGTGGTCTCAGAGTTGTGCTCAGTTTGAACTTAGAAGTATTGTTATTTGGGTAGTGGTGAAAAATCTCTGATGTGCCAATAGCTGCAGTAATCTAAGCTGCAATAATCTTCGCTTCACATTATTCGCATTCTTAAAAGATGAAGCATATATCTTGAAACTGATTACTGATCCAACACTTGAGTACAAGTTGGGTCTAGGTCCGCCTGCTTACCCCTTCCCGTCTACTATTGGATTCGATTACTCGGTTCTCATTACTCTGTGACCGTTCGTCCATTTATCTCTTACTTCATGACAGCCACACACTTGTAGTACTATATCGCTTGTTCCTCTATGTACTGCAATACACTGAAACACGAGATTTTATTCTTTGAAACACTTGATTTTCCAGATGCAGGAATCAAACTGTCGCCTATGAAATCGCAGTTCCATGATATTCTTAATTAGCAGCCCTCAGCCGAGTCTTACACTTTTGCCCTCTTCTGCTCTTGTATATCGGCGGATTTGACAATCATAAGTCTATGGCCGCGTTCTGCTCCCGGAGCGGTAGTTAAAATCCTTGGACCCAGCAAACAGCTGCTCCGCAGATTCTAGAATTTGAAGGAGTTGGTGGACTGCCGAACGCGCCCTATCTTTCCTACAACAGTTCTGATCTTTGACATGTTTTACATGTATTTGTTTTCCAAACGGAAAAGCTAACTGACAAACGTTTGCTGCAAGGGTTGGTATTTACTAACGTTTTCCTCGCAGTTTTAGCTATGTTAGAGGTGACAGTTTGTTCAGAACTGCATGATATTTTTCTGTCTCTGCCCAGAAATGCCATGCAGTTCTGAATAATCTGCCACCGTAACACAACTAAAAATACCATCAAAACATTTATGAATGCCACTCCCTCCTAGCGAACGGTCACAAGATAATTCCCCAAAACATAAGAACAAATGCACAGCTCAATTTGTCTTTCATAAGTTTCAGCACACAACCTCTTTTCTTCTCACGCGCATATTTCAACGCTCACTCCCACAGGCACAGGGGGCTGTACACCTGCTCAACGGCGGAGACCTCACCATAGGTGTAGTAGGATGGTTCCCTGAACTCGTACCCTGCCACGAAGCCCTCGCCGTCGACGTACCAGCCGCCCATGTCGCTGCCCATCACCGGCGGCACCTCCTCCCAGTACTCCAACGGCAGCACGGCGGCCAACGACGGCGCCTCGGCCCCCAGGCTACCGCCCAACTCCGACAGCACCTCCTCCAGCTCCCCGTCGTCGTAGTCGCTCATCGGCCCGTCCGCTGTGCTCTCGCCGTCCTCCGCCACAGCCGGCGCCGGCGTGGACCCGATGCCGAGCTCGGCCTCGAGGGATCGCATAACGCGGCTCAGCCGGTCGTCTGCGGCCTCCGGCGCGTGGTCGGCTGGCGCCGGCGTGTCCTCCATCAGCTCCATCAGGAACGCCCCGCCGGCGACCTCGGGCTGCTGGCTCCCGACGTAGCAGAACTCCTGCACGTCGCCGGCGCCACCGACTCGCAAGCCCTGGCGATCCATTATGAGCTGTTGCACGAAGTTTTTCTTTATGCGGTGTTGATCATTGTGGTTGCTAATGGCGGGAAGGACGTGGAGTTATATATAGCATCGGACGCGACAACCAAGGGGTCGACTTGAGGGAATGGCAGTGTGCATGTCGCGTGTATTATTGCTTCACACTTGTTCCCCATGTGCAACTGATCTGAGGCTCCATATGCACTCCAAACGTCGCTTTTCCTAGGTTGCTTTCTAGCTTTACCAAGAGAATTTTATTTTGGGGGCACCTATCACCACTTTTGAAGGCAGGGGTAGCCCTCCTTTGTTTTTTTTTTGGAATACTAATGATGGTACCTTAGGGCATCTCCAAAGCGATCCGCAATCTTCCGGACTGTATGATCTAAACGTGTTTAGCCATCCAACAACACGGGGTTGTATCGGTCCGCCGACCAGTTCGGATGCACTTTTTCCCGTGAACCGAGACAAACAAGAAGGGCTTTGCGGGAGCCCGGACAATAGCTACGTCGAACTTTGACACCCCCGACCTACCAAAAATCCATTAAAACCCCCATGGACCCCACGCCTCAATCCTCTCATTTTCTCTCCTTCTATTTTTCTCTTGCCATCGCCGCTGCTCCACCACCCCAGCCGCCCCCGCCACATCCCTGTCGGAACTCAACGAGTCCATCACCTCCAATGGTACACCACGGGCTCCACGCCGCTTCTTCCCCGTCGCCATTCCACACATCTCCTACCGCCACACAGGTACCATCCGCTCCTAGCATACTCACCATGCCTGGCAACTTTTCGGTGAAATGCCCGTGCAATTTTTTGTCCCTTCTTCTTTTAAGCAATGAGTTCATATATGGAGTGCATATACGAGCACTATGCCAAGTCATCCGACGAGGAGGACTGCACGGATGAGACGACGATGATACATGTGGTCCTTGCAGACACTTTTTCGAGAGTACGCCAAAGGCGTACCTTAGCTTTATAGAAGGGAGAAATATATGTACAAGATTACATGGTAGATCGTCACAAGTCGGCGATCCCACCCAACCCCTCGAACACATGAAGCAGACTATTCACAAAACCGTTGAACTCCTACTACCCCCGCCAGCTTCCATAGGTAGAGCTCCTGAAAAATCAGATTGGCTGTAGCGAGCTCATCCAAAATGGGGCCTGACTGAAAAACCCTGGCGTTCCTTTGCTTCCACAACGTCCAGCAAGTCAGCATGACAAAAGCATCAAAACCCTTCTTGTCCACTCTACTGACTTGCTTGCGCGAGTTCATCCACCATTGGTGAAGCCTATCCTGATGTGTGGGGGACAGATCAAGGTTGATTCCCGCCCTGGAGAAGCATCTAAACCAAACTTGTCGCGCGAAGACACACTGGATCATGAGGTGATCCACCTTGTCCTCCTCCTGATCACACAGGTAACAAGTGGAAACAGTCTCTTGCAGGCCATGCCTTAGCCTTCGATCGGAGGTCCAGATCCTGTGTTGAATCGCGAGCCACATGAAGATCTTGCAAGCAAGAGGTGCCCCGTTCTTCCAAATAGCCGCCGCTGGCTCAAACCTGATGCTCCCTCACAAAACATCTTATATGCCGAAGCAGCAGAGTATATCCCTGACTCGTGCCAAGCCCACCCCGCTTTGTCTCCAATCTCTGGGTTGATGGCAAACTGCATGAGAATCTCCAAAAGGTGTATGAATTGTGCGAGTTCCTCCGTGGATAATGACTCTGGAATGTCCTTTATCCAGTCCTGTTGGTGTAGACCCTCGCTGGCTAACCTGGAGTTGATCGTTCTTGTCTTCACTTTGGCAGGAGCAATCTCCGCGATCCTATAGCCATGCACCCATCTGTCCTTCCAAAAAAGGATCTTCTTGCCATCTCCAATTTCCCAAGACACCAAGCTATTAAAAGCGTGCTGGGCTTGCTTGTCGGGGACCAAACTTAAACCTTGCCATGGCCGATTCCCATCCACTCTGCGAAGCCATTCCCATCTCATCTGAAGGGCAAGCCCGTGCTTGGTAAGATCCCTAATACCGAGGCCACCGAACTGTTTTGGGCGACACACTCGTTGCCAGGAGACTGCACACTTCCCACCACTGACCGCATCCATACCCGCCCAAAAGAAGGCTCTACGACCTTTGTCCACTTTCTCAATCGCCCACTTGGGTGCTTCCGCCACAATAAGGTGATGGGTGGGTCTGGCTCTCCTGACTTGATTCACCAAGATGAGTCTCCCGGGACGAGTAACCAGCCATTATCGCCACCCTGGTAGGATCTTGAGAGCTCCATCCACCATGAACTGCCACTCCGATCGTGTGAGTTGTTTGATACTTAGTTGAAGACCCAAACATCTGCAAGGGAAGTGATCGATCTTCCACGGTAGGGCATTCCTGACAAGCTCTTCATCCTGCATATCTCCACGGATCAAGATCGCCGAAGACTTGGCAAAATTGACCCTCAGTCCCGACGCTATAGCAAAGATCCTCAGGGCCTCCTTGATGAAAGCAATGTCCGTCCTCGAGGGTATAATAAAGAGGACCACATCATCCGCATATAGGGAAAGTCGTTGCAGCGGATTGCATCCATTCAGTTTGTCCTGAACTCCAAGTTCATGTGCCTTGGTGATGATAGCAGTTAGGGTCTCCATAGCAATGACAAACAGCAGTGATAAGATCGAATCCCCTTGTCGAAGCCCACAGGCATGCATGAACTTGTCTGTCATGCGCCCGTTCACCACGATCCTCAAGCTGGCCGACGTGAGCATAGTCGCCAGCCAAGCTAACCACCTCTCCGAGAAACCTTTCGCGCGTAGCACCTCAAAAAGAAAGGGCCATGACAGAGAGTCAAAAGCTCTAGCGATATCGAGCTTGAGAAGAACTCCTTTGGCTTTTCTTTGGTGTAATCTTCTGGCCATTTGTCGCACCAGCAAGAAGTTATCATGCAGATTCCTACCGCGAATGAAAGCCGACTGATTGATGTTCACCAGTTCTCCCATCCTTAAGCACACCCGATTGGCCATCAACTTGGAAGCCAATTTAGGGATGCTATGGACTAGGCTAATCGGCCTCAAGTCATTGACACAGCAAGCTTCTGGGTTTTTGGGGATGAGAGTGATAAGCGCTTGATTAAGCCTTCCAAAACCCTGACGATTGTTGAGGACCAACTTGTGGAGTGCAGCCATGACATCGCCCTTGATAATACTCCAAGCTGTTTGAAAGAACACTCCTATGAATCCATCAGGCCCCGGGGCATGGTCCGCTGGCATGTCTTTGATAGTGGCCCACACTTCCTCCTCAGAGAAGGGCAGCTCTAGCTCTGCAAGCTCAACTGGTTGAATGTTGAGAAACTCCAAGTCCAGGGTGTGTTCTCTAGCCGATGAGACCCCCAACAGCTCTCTATAAGCCTGCAAGAACGCCTCCTCCTTCCCACATTGCTCTGTGATGGTCTGACCATTCACGACCATGGCCGGAATGAAATTCTTTGTCTTCCTTCCATTAGCAACTAGGTGGAACAGCTTAGTGTTAGCACCCCCCTCCTCGAGCTAGCGTATCCTGGATCTCTGTCGCGCGATTGTCCTTTCCAGCGAAGCGAGCCCCAACACCAATTGCTTTGAGCATGTTGCGCAACCATCTCTCCTCGGCGGTAAGGATCCGCGAGTCTTGAGCAGCATCTAGCCGAAGAATGACCAATCTCGCCACCCCAATTTGCAGCTTGATATTCCCCATCTTCCTTTGGCCCCAAGAAGTGAGAGCTCTAGCAATGTTCCTCAACAGTACGTCCAACCAGTGGAACGGCTCCACGATCGAGGGATCACAATTCCATGCCTCGTGAACCACCTCCAAATATCCCTCGAGCTTGGTCCAGAACAGCTCGAAACGAAATCTCCTCTTCTTGTCCATGCGCTCCTCCAACGAGAGATAAAGCGGGCAGTGATCAGATGAGTCGGTGGAGAGAGCTTGTAACAAGCAATCCGGATGCTCAAGCTCCCAATCCACCGACACAAATGCCCGGTCTATCTTAGTAAGTGTAGGCACCTCCCTCTCATTGCTCCACGTATACTTTCTGCCATGTAGAAACAATTCCTTAAGCGCGTTGTCGTCAACAAATCTCTTGAACTTGCCCATCATCCTACGGTCCAACAGCGAGTTGTTTTTATCCCTTGCATGTAAAATCATGTTGAAATCTCCCATCACCAACCACGGCCCCGGGCAAAGTATCCTTCTGGCCGCTAACTCCTGAAGAAATTGCAGTTTTAGCTGGTCCTCTTGTAGCCCATAGACTACTGATAACCACCACGGGTTTCCTTCACGTGGCGCAACATATCCAGACAGAGAGAACGAATCAAGGGCGAAGTTAGATAGCTGGACACGTGAGGAGTCCCACCCTACCAAGATCCCTCCCCTAGTATCGGAAGCCGGCAGGTACGCATAACCATCATACGATGGGCCTAAGCATTGCAATATAATGTACTGGTCCACGTGATCCAGTTTAGACTCCACAATACAAACAATGGCCACACGCAAAGAATCTACCAACTCCCTCAGCGCCTTCTTCTTGACAGGGCTGTTGAGTCCCCGCACGTTCCAACACACCACATCCAATGAGTTGTACGACATAGCAACGCAAGGCTCCATGTCCGTACCCACCAAAGCTCCTAACTATGCAGTAGCCAAAGCTGCAGACTCCAACTAGGCCGAGAGATTGGTAGGCACGGCCTTCCCAAAGATTGCCGCGATCGCCCTCAGCTGTTTCTCTTGAAGTGGTGAATCAAACACCAAACGGAGTAGGAAAAGTGTGTCATCCGAAACAGCCAACTCATCACTAGCCACACCCAACGCCTTCAAAAGCACCATTTCCGCCAGTGTCGCTTTGGACTTCCTGCCTCCCCCCATCGAGCTCACCACCGATCTAGTTGTGGGCCTAGGAGTGAAAGGATCTTGGCCCGGTCGAACACCACAGGCACCCTTGATTTCTTTAAGCAGCGGTGGGGCTAATTTCTTGAGCAGTCCGGCGCAGAAGGATTTGATGTTCCCCAGTGCCACCAGTTCTTTAGCCGTGACATTTGCGTGCACTCCATCCACTTGCACAGAATCCACCATCATCTCCAAGGACCGAGGCGCAACAGGGCCAGAAACCCCCGCGTACGTGGTCACATCCATGCAAGGCGCAACCGGATCCTCCTAGGGTGCCGTGCCCAATGGGACGGGGACAAGTAGCCCGGGCCCACAGAGCTCAGGGATCAGCGCCCATCCATCCGCCTGCACGACCGCCGCCGCACCCAACTGGGCCCGAGGCGATGGGATCCGCTGCTCCGTCTGCTGAGCAGGCTCACCTACCACAGCACTCTGCTCCCCAATCGTCGAAGTGTGCAGAAGATCCCGCACCTCATCCGACAGGCACCCCGCCTTCTCCACCGATTGGACCTCGACCACCGAGGCAGCCGGAGCCACAGAACCTCCTGCCGCCTCCCGAGCCCTCACTGGGTCCACTCTTACCTGCCCGACCAACACCAGAGCCGTGGGAGAAGAGCCAGGTACCGGACAGACCGTGGGATCCGAGGCCGTCTTCTTGTCCACCTGCCCGGCCTGATCCTATCCACCTCCATTCGTCCCTACCTTATCCCTGACCTCAGCTGCATCCAGAGAGCCCCTTTTGACCAGTTCAGCATCGCCATCTGCCGCCACATCGCCCTCTGTGCCCATATGCACCACCAACTCTGGCCTCGCCACCAAACCGCGCAGAGTACCGTTGGGGGCCCTGCTCTGCTCCCTGGCCACCACCGGATTGGCTACCAGCTGAATCGGTCCCCGCCTAACCGGCGACATCATGGGGGGTAGCCTCCAATCAGACGGGCCCACCCGCCCCACGAGCACCTGCCGGTACGACCGACCATCACCACCTGCCGCCGGAGAACTGCCTGAACGATCCAAACCACGGCGATCCCGGACCCCTCTCGTCCAAGATTGCACCGACCAGTCCCCTCTAGCGAACGAACCATGTGAGCTATCCGGCAAGCCGCTCTGCCCACTGTCACTGTCTGCATCCGAGCTCCACCTCCACATCTCCGACGGCGAGAAATCCTTGAGTCTACCAATGTGAATCAGAGTGGGATACTCCAACAGTTGTCTGAAGGCTGGCCGCCACGCCGCAGGATCCAACGACGCCGACTCCGGCACCCAGAGCCGGCGACTGACCGGGACCAAATCAGGATCCACACACCAAGCCCTCAACTTAAGCAGGGAAAGATCCTCTCGATTCTCAGTCTCCGGAGCCAGACTATCGATCAGACAAGAGCTGCCGAGCAGCTCCGCCGCCGTCTCCTTGGTCCATGCGTGCGATGGCACCCCCTCGATCATAATGTCAGCCTGGACCCTCATGCACCTCGCCGTCGCCTGAGCCTGACGTAACCACGGTTTGATGTGTAGCTGGACGCCCCGATGCGGCACCACCGGACGCGCCAAGGCCCTGTTCCTGAGATCGTGCGAAGCGAAGACGACGAGAAAGTCCTCCGGAAAGAACTTGTGCACCGAGAAACGATGCCTTCGAATGCCTAGTTCCGACGCCAGCGTCACCGTAGCCTCCTCGCACGACACCGGCGGCCGAGCTCCTCCGACATACACGACCACAGCTAACTGAAGGCAACGCTCCAGATCCTCCATGCCCGCCGAGCGCTGCACTATGCACACCTCCGACAGAGTCTCGACCATCGGGAGGGGAGGCGGCGTAGGAGGACGACTGGGCGCAACCGGCGAGAGCAGCGCACTGGGTGCGCTCTGCCTGGGCTCCGACAGTCGCCGCTCCCAGCCGTGATCCGACCTCGGTGCCGGTCTGTCCCTGGAGGCTTTGGCGATGACTGCCCGGCGAAGCTCTTCCACCGAGATGGGGCTGCGCGGACGTGAGCACTGCGACGAAACATGCCCCGACAGCCCACAGTGGATGCAAAGCGGCTCCTTTGTGCAGTCCTGGCGGCGATGCCCCTCCCCGAAGCAGCGAAAACATAGACCATACAGATCCGGGGGGATCAGTCGCCGCTCCGAGGATGATGATGACCCAGGGCGAGCCACCTCCTGTTGACGGCGAAGCGCCTTGCGCCGGCGCCACATGGCCTTGCGTGACGGGCCTTTCCGACTCCAGGGGCCTGCTGCCAATGGCATCTCCACCTCCTGGCCAGGCCCCGCCGCCGACAAAGAGCGGGCCGAGCCAGGCGAGCCGGATAGACCCAGACCAGAGACAACCGGTCGCTCTCCGCGGGGGGCAGAGACGGAGGGCGGGCTCCCCGAACCAGACGCCATGCGGGAGGCCGCCGAGAACCGAACGGTGCGGCGCGGAAAGTGGACGCCGGGGTCGGAATAACCGCCGGCGTGGGAGGTGGACGCCGGGGCCGGAGTGGCCACCGGCGGGGAGCAGAGGAGGGGGAGGGGGGTTGGAGAGGAGAGAGGTGCTACCAGGGAAGTACTCGTGCTTGCAGACACAAAGCATGCAGAAGAGCATGTTCTCAATTTCAGGGGATCAATCAAGGGTCATTGAGTGCAGTCAACCGCAACAGAGCGCACGCCCATTTGACGTTGATGGACGACTACTTTACCCAGATGCCCTCTTCACTGACAATTTTTGCCGGCGCTTTCGGGTGCACAAAGATGTGTTTGATCGTCCCTACCATGACGTCCAGTCCTTTGACGCCGTGGGAAGGATTGGGTTCTCTGCTTACCAGAAGTGCATGGCCACATTGCGGATGCTTGCATATGGCATGACCGCTGATTTGTGGGATGAGAACCTACGGATGTCTGAGAGCACATGCGGAGATGCCATGGTCATGTTTGCAACTGTCAGGGTCTAGGTGTTTGCCTCAATAACTAAAAGAACCAACTATCACAGACACTGAGAGGCTCTTGGTACTCTCAGAAGTAAGAGGGTGGCCAGATTTGCTCGGACCTCTTGACTGCATGCATTGAAAAGGAAAGAACTGCCCAAAAGCTGTACAAGGGCAATATCAGAGTCATGTTAAGAAGCCCACCATCATTCTTGAAGCAGTTGCATCACATGATCTTTGGATTTGACACGCTTTCTTTGACATGCCCGAGTCTCACAATGACATCTATGTGTTGCAACGATCCTCATTGTTTGCTAGGCTGACTGAAGGAAAAGCTCATCCTTGCCACTATACTATCAATGGGCACGAGTACAACATGTGCTACTATCTGGTTGACGGTACCTATCCTCCGTGGGCTACCTTTGTGAACACCATCTCTAATCCAATTGGCCAGAAAAACTCTTACTTTGCCCAAAGACAAGAAGCAGCTAGAAAGGATGTTGAGAGGGTATTTGAAGTTCTGCAGACATGTTTTGTGGTTGTTCGTGGACCTGCTGAACAATGGGATCCGGAGACATTGTGGGAGGTGATGACATGTTGTGTGATCATGCACAACATGATCGTGGGGGATGGGGGTGACGATGCTACTGTAGCTTTTGAATTTGAGAACATGAGTGATCCTAGCGAACTTCCAGACCAGAATTTAGCCACATTTGAAGAGTTTGTTCAAATGCATCAACAAATTCGGCATTGAGCAACTCATGAACAATTGAAGAAAGATCTGATTGAGTATCTGTGGGCGGTCAAGGGGGCAACAATGTTGGATTGTAATACTTAAACTTATTTGAATTAGAACTATCGCTACATTCGGACATTTAAACTATTCTAGCTATATATGCGGCTATTTGAGCATGTGGGCTTAATTTTTTTTGGGCCAGATGTATGTAGATAGCTTTGGATGACCGACTTCCACATCCCTGTCCACGGACGGGTACATGAGGAAATTTGTGGGTCAATGTTGGAGATACCGTTAGTCTAAGGGCATGTACAAAGACACATGACATCACTGGAATTTTAATTCAACCAAATGAAACGAAATGAGGGATACCAAAATTTTGATTCGATTTCATTTCTACCAAAGGAAATTAAATGAAACAAGGGGGTGCCAAACAAGAATTAAACTATCTTGAGTAAAGAACTTTAGAATGATTAACATTAATTTACATGCATAATTTTAAAATTTAAATATTTTGTTTGCATCTTGATGAATATTTATTGATGCGAAAATTTGGGGTAAAAACTATATTTGAATTTATGGCTAAACTTGAGATCCCAATATGTCCCGGGTGGACCTGAGTGACATATAGGGTCAGTTTTTTTTTTCTTCTGGAAGGGCACAAAGCCATATATGTTACATAAAACCAACCCTTACAAGGACTCTCATACAAAAATAAGAAGCTAAAGTCAAATCTTTGAAGAAAATAGCACCACTTTCCTCCTGCATCCCTCTGAGGCACACTATGAGCAAAGCTCGTTGCCATCTATGGGCCCACGTCTTATCGGAACAACCCTGTTGAAACATAGGAGTTTGTAGAAGCAATGACAGGGAAGTCGCCGATGTAAACCATAAGAGGTCGGCGACCGTGGTCTTCACACATTGTCGTTTTAGAGAAGCTGACGCCGAGAAGGGGCAAAGGATAGTTCAAACTCCAGACAGACAGAGCAAGGGGACATAAACCTCACAAATTCCCCGACGGAGCCGTTGGATGAGCTTCATCGGGTGGAGATGGAACTGAAGAATAAAGACACACCAAACACCACCCCCTTCGTAGGCCATCATCATTGTGAACAAACGTAAAGCACGCCCGAATGTCTGATGATCGACACAATCCATTGACTCATCGAGATAAGGTTAAATTATAATTAACCCCCTAAATGTTCGCTGTTCCAATTGAAATATCTTGGCCTGCCATTGTTGATCAAGAGAATAAATAGAATCCACTTTCAACCCTTCAAAGATAAGATTGCTGCCCATCTCACACCTTGGATGGACAAGCACGTTGCATCGCCTGGAAGGGCTGTGCTGTTCAAGTAGGTCATCACGACATTACTACATACTAAATGACATTGTTAAACCTCCATGTGGAGGTCATGAAGAAGATTGACTCCCTACGACGTGCATATCTTTGGGTAGGTAGTGATAAGGTCGTTAGTGGAAAATGCAAGATCAATTGGGAGCAAGTGTGCAAATCAAAAGTGCAGGGTGGCCTGGGTATTCTCAATTTGGAAAATCTTTCTACCGCCCTTCGCATTGGTTGGTTGTGGGCTGCTTGGATGGATACGGTCAAGCCAGGAGTCATGTTGTGGAACCCTTATGATGATAAGGATAAATATATTTTCATGGATGCCGCCAAGGTTTTTGTTGCAGACGGTCTTCGGGCCCCGTTTTGGGAATCTGCTTGGATGGATGTTATGAGACTGAAAGACATCACGCTAAATATTTTCGATCTTTCTAAAAGAAAAAATTGGTCCATCCCGAAGGCCTTGCGTAACAATTTTTGGATTTACCAAGTGGAAATTGGTGGAACCTCACTTATAACCATCTATTAGAGTTCATCAACCTTTGGGGGAAAGCTATCATATGCCCACCTCAATCTCGATGTGGCTGATACAATTTCATGGAAGCTCGCCAATGATGTCAATATTCTGCGGTATTGGCTTATCGCGCCCAATTTCTTGGGCTGGTGGACACGGACATGCCTCTGTTGGTGTGGAAGAACTGGGCTCCCCCAAGTGTAAATTCTTTAATTGGTTGGTCATCAACAATAGGATATGGACCGTTGACAGGGTTGAGCACCGGGGATGGCCAAACTGCAATATTTGCCCCCTCTGCAAGTAGGTCTAAGAATCGGCGGCCCACCTTCTTTTCCAATGCCGCCTGCTACTTTGAGGCATGATTAAATCCTGGCTCGAGTTACATGATGCCCATCCTACAAATAGGGGAGGCATGGCTTCCGTGAAGGAGTGGTTGTGCAGAAATGCTTCTAGGATGTCGCAATATTGAAGGGCGTTTGTTTCTCTTATGCTGCTTATCTCATGGGAAATCTGAAAGGAGCGAAATGCGCGTGTTTTCCGCAACATCGCGATTCCGGTGGGTGTCATTGTTTCTCGAATCAAACAGGAAGCACCATTGTGGTGCCCCCGGGGCCAAATATTTGTGTAATGTAATGTCACGAGAGTGATGCATGTAATTCGGCATTTGGCCAAAACTCTAAAAACCTTCTTCTTATTCAATGAAAATGGCAAGCCTTTTGCCTTGTTTCAAAAATAAATAAATAAAATTAACCTTATGCATAAATTAAGATAAGTGTCGTGGTTCTAAGTCTGACAGTAGAATATGGGGTAGGTAAGGAGAGGCGATGTCCTAGCTATGGAGTAGTTGTGAAGACAAACGATGTACGAGTTCAGGCCCTTCTCAGAGGAAGTAACAGCCTATGTCTCGGAGCCCTGAGGCGGTCGAGTGGATTATGAATACGGGTATTACAAGAGTGCGAACCCCTCTATCTGTGGAGGGGGGTGGCTTATATAGAGTGCGCGAGGACCCCAGCCAGCCCACGTATTGGAGAGGTTAAAGTACATTAAGTGCAGGCGTTCTTGTAACGCCCTCATAAAGTGTCTTAACTATCATTAAGTCTATTCAATAACAAGCCGTTGCGTTGCAGAGTGCCTTCTGACCTTCTGGTGGTCGAGTGAGTCTCCATGGTCGAGTGAGTCTTCCATGGTCGAGTCCCTCCAGCCAGTCGAGTGGGTCCCTCTTTGGTCGACTGGAAGATGATCTCTTTTGAGAGTGTCCTTGGGTAGGACATTTAGGTCAGGCCTATGACCCTACCCTAGGTACATGAATCCATCATTAGCCCCCGAATGGATTGAGGCTTGAGTGAAGGAGGAGTTGACGTTGTTTCCGATTGTCTTTTGCGTACTGGCTTAGCTGCAGTCTTGGATCAAGATCTTATCCGTTGATAACAAGCAACTTTTCTTCAGTCGACTTGATCCATTCTTGTTCTGTAGTTGAGTGACTTTCTTTCACTTGACTATTACCGAGCGACGGATCGCAGGAAATCTCGCATTTGACAGATGTTGGGGAACGTAGTAATTTCAAAAATTTTCCTACGCACACGCAAGATCATGGTGATGTATAGCAACGAGAGGGGAGAGTGTTGTCTACATACCCTTGTAGACCCGAAGCGGAAGCGATCACAACGTAGAGGAAGTAGTCGTCGTTCTCCTCGCGATCCGACCGATCCGGCGCCGTTACTCCGGCGCCCGAGTTCTTGACACACGTACAGCTCGATGGCGTCCCTCGTACTCGATCCAGCCGAGTGTCGAGGAGAGTTCCGTCGGACGACGGCGTGGTGACGATCTTGATGTTTCACCGGCGCAGGGCTTCACCTAAGCTTCGCGACGGTATAACCGAGGTGGAATATGGTGGAGGGGGGCACCGCACACGGCTAAGGAACGATCTAAAGATCAACTTGTGTGTTCCAAGGTGCCCCCCTGCCCCCGTATATAAAGGAGCCAGGGGGGAGGGGGCCGGCGGCCAAGAGGAGGCGCGCCAGGGAGTCCTACTCCCTCTGGGAGTAGGATTCCCCCAATCCTAGTTGGACTAGGATTCCTGGAGGGAAAGAGAGAGGGGCGGCCCTTCTCCTAGTCCTAGTAGGACTAGGGAAGGGGGAGGCGCCCTCCTAGGGCTGCCCTTCTCCTTTCCACTAAGGCCCATCGAGGCCCATTTACCTCCGGGGGTTCCAGAACCTCCGGTACTCGGTAAATTCCGTTTTACTCGGAACCATTCCGAACTCCAAACATAGGCTTCAATATATCAATCTTTATGTCTCGACCATTCCGAGACTCCTCGTCATGTCCGTGATCACATCCGGGACTCGAACTCCTTCGGTACATCAAAATACATAAACTCATAATAAGCATCATCGTAACCTTAAGCGTGCGGACCCTACGGTTCGAGAACAATGTAGACATGACCTAGAACTATTCACGGTCAATAACCAACAGCGGACCTGGATGCCCATATTGGTTCCTACATATTCTCGAAGATCTTTGTCGGTCGGACCGCATAACAACATACGTTGTTCCCTTTGTCATCGGTATGTTACTTGCCCGAGATTCGATCGTCGGTATCCAATACCTAGTTCAATCTCGTTACGGCAAGTCTCTTTACTCGTTCCGTAATACATCATCTCACAACTAACTCATTAGTTGTAGTGCTTGCAAGGCTTAAGTGATGTGCATTACCGAGAGGGCCGAGAGATACCTCTCCGACAATCGAGTGACAAAACCTAATCTCGAAATCGCCAACCCAACATCGCCTTTGGAGACACTGTAGTACTCCTTTATAATCACCCGATTACGTTGTGACGTTTGGTAGCACCAAAGTGTTCCTCCGTAAACGGAGTTGCATAATCTCATAGTTACGGGAACATGTATAAGTCATGGATAAAAGCAGTAGCAACATACTAAGCGATCGTGTGCTAAGCTAAGGGAATGGGTCATGTCAATCAGATCATTCTACTAATGATGTGACCTCATTAATCAAATAACAACTCCTTTGTTCATGGTTAGGAAACATAACCATCTTTGATTAACAAGCTAGTCTAGTAGAGGCATACTAGTGACATGTTGTTTTGTCTATGCATTCACACATGTATCATGTTTCCGGTTAATACAATTCTAGCATGAATGATAAACATTTATCATGAAATAAGGAAATAAATAATAACTTTATTATTGCCTCTAGGGCATATTTCCTTGATCTCCCACTTGCACTAGAGTCAATAATCTAGATCACATCACCATGTGATTAACATCGATAGTTCACATCATCATGTGATTAACACCCATAGTTCACATCGTCATGTGACCAACACCCAAAGGGTTTACTAGATTCAGTAATCTAGTTCACATCGCTATGTGATTAACACCCAAAGAGTACTAGGGTGTGATCATGTTTTGCTTGTGAGAGAGTTTTAGTCAACGGGTCTTTCACATTCAGATCCGTTATGTATTTTGCAATTTTTCTATGTCTACAATGCTCTGCATGAAGCTACCCTAGCTAATTGCTCCCACTTTCAATATGTATCTAGATCGAGACTTAGAGTCATCGGATCGGTGTCAAAACTTGCATCGGCGTAACCTTTTACGCATTTAACCTTTTGTCACTTCCATAATCGAGAAACATATCCTTATTCCACTAAGGATAATTTTGACCGCTGTCCATGATCTACTCCTAGATCACTATTGTGCTCCTTGCCAAACTCGGTCAGGGTATACAATAGATCTGGTACACAGATGACATACTTTATAGAACCTATGGCCAAGGCATAGGGAATGACTTTCATTCTCTTTCTATCTTCTGCCGTGGTCGGGTTTTGAGTCTTACTCAATTTCACACCTTGTAACACGTGCAAGAACTCTTTCTTTGATCTGCTCCATTTTGAACTACTTCAAAATCTTGTCAAGGTATGTACTCATTGAAAAACTTATCAAACATCTTGATCTATCTCAATAGATCTTGATGCTCAATATGTAAGCAGCTTCACCGAGGTCTTTATTTGAAAAACTTCTTTCAAACACTCCTTTATGCTTTGCGAATAATTCTACATTATTTCCGATCTACAATATGTCATTCACATATACTTATCGAAATGTTGTAGTGCTCCCACTCACTTTCTAGTAAATACAGGCTTCACCATAAGTCTGATAAAACTATATGCTTTGATCAACTCATCAAAGCGTATATTCCAACTCGAGATGCTTGCACCAGTCCATAGATGGATCATTGGAGCTTGCACACTTTGTTAGCTCCTTTGGATCGAAAAAAAACTTCGGTTGCATCATATACAACTCTTCCTCCGAAACCCATTTAGGAATGCAGTTTTTTACATCCATTTGCCAAATTTCATAAATTGTGGCAATTGCTAACATGTTTGAGACAGACTTAAGCATCGCTACTGCTTGAGAAAATTTCATTGTAGTCAACATCTTGAACTTTGTCAAAACCTTTTTCGACAAGTCTAGCTTTGTAGATAGTAACACTACTATCGGCGTCCGTCTTCCTCTTGAAGATCCATTTATTTTCTATGGCTTGCCGATCATCGGGCAACTCCACCAAAGTCCACACTTTGTTCTCATACATGGATCTCATCTCGATTTCATGGCCTCAAGCCATTTCGCGAATCTGGGCTCATCATCGCTTCCTCATAGTTCGTAGGTTCATCATGGTCTAGTTACATGACTTCCGAACAGGATTACCGTACCACTCAGTGCGGATCTCACTCTGGTTTACCTACGAGATTCGGTAGTAACTTGATCTGAAGTTACATGATCATCATCATTAGCTTCCTCACTAATTGGTGTAGTAGTCACGGGAACAAATTTCGTGATGAACTACTTTCAATAAGGGAGAAGGTACAATTACCTCATCAAGTTCTACTTTCCTCCCACTCACTTCTTTCGAGAGAAACTCCTTCTCTAGAAAGGATCCATTTTCAACAACGAAAATCTTGCTTTAGGATCTGTGATAGAAGGTGTACCCAACAGTTTCCTTTGGGTATTCTATGAAGACGTATTCTCGATTTGGGTTTGAGCTTATCGGGATGAAACTTTTTCACATAAGCATCGCAGCCCCAAACTTTAAGAAACGACAACTTTGGTTTCTTGCTAAACCACAGTTCATATAGTGTCGCCTCAACGGATTTAGATGGTGCCCTATTTAACGTGAATGCAGCTGTCTCTAATGCATGATCCCAAAAGCGATATTGGTAAATCGGTAAGAAACATCATAGATTGTACTATATCCAATAAAATACGGTTATGACGTTCGGACACACCATTATGATGTGGTGTTCGGTGGCATGAATTTGTGAAACTATTCCACATTGTTTTAATTGAAGACCAAACTCGTAACTCAAATATTCATCTCCACGATCGATCGCGAAACTTTATTTTCTTGTCACGATGATTTTCCACTTCACTCTGAAATTCTTTGAACATTTCAACTATTTCGGACTTATGTTTCATCAAGTAGATATACCCATATCTGCTCAAATCATCTTGTGAAGGTCGAAAATAACGATACTTGCCACGAGCATCAACACTCATTGGATCGCATACATCGGTATGTATTATTTCCAATAAGTCAAGAGCTTGTTCCATTGTTCCGAGAACGGAGTTTTAGTCATCTTGCCCAAAAGGCATGGTTCGCAAGCATCAAGTGATTCATAATCAAGTGATTCCAAAATCCCATCGACATGGAGTTTCTTTATGCGCTTTACACCAATATGACCTAAACGGCGATTGCCACAAATAAGTTGCACTATCATTATTAACTTTGCATCTTTTGGTTTCAATATTATGAATATGTGTATCATTACGATCGAGATCCCATGAACCATTTTCATTGGGTGTGTAACCATATAAGGTTTTATTCATGTAAACAGAATAACAGTTTATTCTCTTACTTAAATGAATAACCGTATTGCAATAAACATGATCAAATCATATTCATGCTCAACGCAAACACCAAATAACATTTATTTAGGTCCAACACTAATCCCGAAAGTATAGGGAGTGTGCGATGATGATTATATGAATCTTGAAACTACTTTCAACACACATCGTCACTTCACTCTTAACTAGTTTCGCTTTTCTACGCAACTCCGTTTCGAGTTACTACTCTTAGCAACTGAACCAGTACCAAATACCGAGGGGTTGCTATAAACACTAGTAAAGTACACATTCATAACATGTATATCAAATATACCTTTGTTTACTTTGCCATCCTTCTTATCCGCCAAATACTTGGGGTAGTTCGCTTCCGATAACCAGTTCCTTTGCAGTAGAAGCACTTAGTCTCAGGCTTAGGTCCAGACTTGGGCTTCTTCACTTGAGCAGCAACTTGCTTGCCGTTCTTCTTGAAGTTCCTTTCTATTCCTTTGCCCTTTTCTTGAAACTAGTGGTCTTGTTAACCATCAACACTTGATGTTCTTTCTTGATTTCTACCTTCATCAATTTCATCATCATGAAAAACTCGGGAATCATTTTCATCATCCCTTGCATACTATAGTTCATCACGAAGTTCTACTAACTTGGTGATGGTGACTAGAGAATTCATCAATCACTATCTTATCGGAAGATTAACTCCCACTTGATTCAAGCGATTGTAGTACCCGGACAATCGAGCACTTGCTCACTAGTTGAGCGATTCTCCTCCATCTTTTAGCTATAGAACTTGTTGGAGACTTCATATCTCTCAACTCGGTATTTGCTTGAAATATTAACTTCATTTCTGGAACATCTCATATGGTCCATGATGTTCAAAACATCTTTGAAGTCCCGATTCTAAGCCATAAAGCATGGTGCACAAAACTATCAAGTAGTCATCATATTGAGCTAGCCAAACGTTCATAACGTGCGCATCGCTCTGCAATAGGTCATCACCTAGCGGTGCATTAAGGACATAATTCTTACGTGCAAAGAATGAGGATAAACCTCCGATCACGGATCGAATCCGCATCATTGCTACTAACATTTTTCAACATAATTTTCTCTAGGAACATATCAAAACAAACATATGAAAGCAACAACGCGAGCTATTGATCTACAACATAATTTGCAAAATACTACCAGGACTAAGTTCATGATAAATTTAAGTTCAATTAATCATATTACTTAAGAACTCCCACTTAGAAAGACATCTCTCTAGTCATCTAAGTGATCACGTGATCCAAATCAACTAAACCATAACCGATCATCACGTGAAATGGAGTAGTTTTCAATGGTGAACATCTTATGTTGATCATATCTACTATATGATTCACGCTCGACCTTTCGGTCTCCGTGTTCCGAGGCCATATCTGCATATGCTAGGCTCGTCAAGTATAACCCGAGTATTCTGCGTGTGCAAAACTGGCTTGCACCCGTTGTAGATGGACGTAGAGCTTATCACACCCGATCATCACGTGGTGTGCAGGCACGACGAACTTTGGCAGCGGTGCATACTCGGGAGAACACTTCTTGATAATTTAGTGAGAGATCATCTTATAATGCTACCGTCAATCAAAGCAAGATAAGATGCATAAAGGATAAACATCACATGCAAATCAATTTAAGTGATATGATATGGTCATCATCATCTTGTGCTTCGTGATCTTCATCTCCGCAGCACCACCATGATCACCATCGCCACACCGCGCGACACCTTGATCTCCATCGTAGCATCGTTGTCGTCTCGCCAATCTTATGCTTCTCGACTATCGCTACCGCTTAGTGATAAAGTAAAGCATTACAGTAGCGATTGCATTGCATACAATAAGCGACAACCATATGGCTCCAGCCATTGCCGATAACCGGTTACAAAACATGATCATCTCATACAATAAAATATAGCATCACGTCTTGACCATATCACATCACAACATGCCCTGCAAAAACAAGTTAGGCGTCCTCTACTTTGTTTGTTGCAAATTTTACGTGGCTGCTACGGGCTTAAGCAAGAACCAGTCTCACCTCGCATCAAAACCACAGCGATACTTCGTCAAATAGACTCGTTTAACCTTCTCAAGGACCGGGCGAGCCACACTCGGTTCAACTAAAGTGAGAGAGCAGACACCCACCAATCACCTTTAAGCAACGAGTGCTCGTGGCGGTGAAACCAGTCTCGCGTAAGCGTCTGGCGTAATGTCGGTCCAGGCGCTTCATCTCACAATACCGCTGAACCAAAGTATGACATGCTTTGGTAGGTAGTATGACTTGTATCGCCCACAACTCACTTGTGTTCTACTCGTGCAAAACATCAAACCATAGAAAAACTGGCTCGATACCACTGTTGGGGAACGTAGTAATTTCAAAAATTTTCCTACGCACACGCAAGATCATGGTGATGTATAGCAACGAGAGGGAGAGTGTTGTCTACATACCCTTGTAGACCCGGCGAAGCGATCTGGCGTAGAGGAAGTAGTCGTCGTTCTCCTCGCGATCCGACCGATCCGGCGCCGTTACTCCGACGCCCCGAGTTCTTGACACACGTACAGCTCGATGGCGTCCCTCGTACTCGATCCAGCCGAGTGTCGAGGGAGAGTTCCGTCGACGACGGCGTGGTGGCGATCTTGATGTTTCACCGGCGCGGGGCTTCACCTAAGCTTCATGACGGTATAACCGAGTGGAATATGGTGGAGGGGGCACCGCTGCACGGCTAAGGAACGATCTAAAGATCAACTTGTGTGTTCCAAGGTGCCCCCTGCCCCAGATATAAAGGAGCCGGGGGAGGGGCGGCCAAGAGGAGGCGCTGCCAGTCCTCCTACCCTCCGGGAGTAGGATTCCCCCAATCCTAGTTGGACTAGGATTCCGGAGGGAAAGAGAGAGAGGGGGCGGCCCTTCTCCTAGTCCTAGTAGGACTAGGGAAGGGGAGGCGCGCCCTCCCAGGGCTGCCCTTCTCCTTTCCACTAAGGCCCATCGAGGCCCATTTACCTCCGGGGGTTCCGGTAACCTCCGGTACTCCGTAAATTCCGTTTTACCTCGGAACCATTCGAACTCCAAACATAGGCTTCCAATATATCAATCTTTATGTCTCGACCATTCGAGACTCCTCGTCATGTCCGTGATCACATCCGGACTCGAACTCCTTCGTACATCAAAATACATAAACTCATAATAACCATCGCCGTAACCTTAAGCGTGCATGGACCCTACGGTTCGAGAACAATGTAGACATGACCTAGAACTATTCACGGTCAATAACCAACAGCGGGACCTGGATGCCCATATTGGTTCCTACATATTCTACGAAGATCTTTGTCGGTCGGACCGCATAACAACATCGTTGTTCCCTTTGTCATCGGTATGTTACTTGCCCGAGATTCGATCGTCGGTATCAATACCTAGTTCAATCTCGTTACGGCAAGTCTCTTTACTCGTTCCGTAATACATCATCTCACAACTAACTCATTAGTTGTAGTGCTTGCAAGGCTTAAGTGATGTGCATTACCGAGAGGGCCCAGAGATACCTCTCCGACAATCGGAGTGACAAAACCTAATCTCGAAATCGCCAACCCAACATCGCCTTTGGAGACACCTGTAGTACTCCTTTATAATCACCCGATTCGTTGTGACGTTTGGTAGCACCAAAGTGTTCCTCCGTAAACGGAGTTGCATAATCTCATAGTTACGAGGAACATGTATAAGTCATGGATAAAAGCGGTAGCAACATACTAAGCGATCGTGTGCTAAGCTAAGGGAATGGGTCATGTCAATCAGATCATTCTACTAATGATGTGACCTCATTAATCAAATAACAACTCCTTTGTTCATGGTTAGGAAACATAACCATCTTTGATTAACAAGCTAGTCTAGTAGAGGCATACTAGTGACATGTTGTTTTGTCTATGCATTCACACATGTATCATGTTTCCGGTTAATACAATTCTAGCATGAATGATAAACATTTATCATGAAATAAGGAAATAAATAATAACTTTATTATTGCCTCTAGGGCATATTTCCTTCAACAGACCGATCTGTCCCTCGCGGATCTCGCGGGATACGAAATTTGGGGAAGCGCGCGAAGCGGAACGGACTGCGGCGCTTGGATGGGACATAACAGGAATGCCTCGATTTCTGCGCCGCTTTTTCCGCCACGTATCGTGCAGTGCAACTGTTCGGGATATGATTAGATTGTTCAGGTCCACCTGTCATCCACTCGGTAGGGATGCTATAAATGCGACTCGCGGGGGCTCCTGCACAGTACCCCGTTCTTCTTCCTTTGCACTCTTCGTCTCCGCCCTCCGAAACTGCTGCTGTTCCTGCTACCTCCTCTCCTCCGCATTCCGCCGGCAGCCATGGGCAAAGAGAAGACGGCGGTGTTGGAGCGTCTTGAAAGAAGGCGTCGGCGGCGGAGAAGGCGTCGGCGGCTGAGAAGGCGAAGGGGAGATCTACCGGCCGCGGTGGTTCCTCGTCGAGATCCAACTTGCCGAAGGGCTGGGTCCAGGGAGATTGGATCCAGTCGACCATCAAGGAGAAGGACCTCCTCGACATGGCCAACGACGGGTTGATCCCCCACGGCGCCGCGAGGCTTCCTGGCCGAGAGTGGCAGCCCCAGCCAGAAGAGGGTGAGTGCGTGCTCCTGGCCACCCATGTCGACCGAGGATTTTCGCCGCCGCGAGTGTTTTCTTTTCGAGGTTTTCTGAATTTCTTGAGCCCAGCTCCACCATTTTACTCCAAACTCCATCGCAGTATCTTGCTGCGTTTGTGTCTATGTCTGAAAACTTCTGGGCTGTCGACCGCGACCGGGTTTGTTCAAGTATATCTTCACATGTCGCTCTCGGATGTGAAGAAGGCAAGCTCCGTGACGAGAAGACCCAAGTAGTTCAGATGTGCGGTGGCCTTGGGGTCCAGATTGAGGAATAAGAGCACCTTCCCAGCTATGTCTTTTCCCGAGTCGGTCAGAGGTGGCGATCGACCTGGTTCTCTCAGCCGAATGAGACGCAGCCGGAGACGATCGACCGGCCTTCCAAATTCACCATGAGTCGAGTGAATGACCCTCCTCCCTAAAGGTGGTTCCAGAGGAGAGAACTGAGGTGAAGATGCTGATGGATCGCGTGGTGCAGCTGGTTCGGGATGGCGTGGTCGCATGGACCTCTTGGAGGTTTTTCTTCGAGGCGAATCCAGCCTCTTGATTCGAAGCCATGCATGTGGCTGTCTTCAAGGCATCGAAGAAGAGACTCGCGTCCACCCGGAGGCGGTCGGCGATGTCATAGTGGAAAGATGGATGGCGCGATCATCGGGAACAAGGACAACCTCGCGGATCCCGGAGGATTTCCCCACTTGACCACAACAGCGTTCGAAAAAGGTACATTTGCTCTGTTTTCCACTGTATCTCCGTCGAATGTGTTTCTGTGATTTGGTCGACTGAATTACGCTTGATATTTCCAGGCCCTTACCGAGCTATACTCAATGCCCAATGGCGCTCAGACTCGGCGAGGAGGGGGAGCCAGCGAGGCGAGAGCGAGAAGAGTGGGATTCAGACGCTGCAGAAGATGACGATGACGACGAGGATGAAGAGGAGGAGGAGGTACCACCGCGCTCGGAAAGGCGGTCCAAACTTGTGCACGACCCTTCGATTGAACGCGGTAAGGGAGTGGCGACTGCCTCACAGTCGACCAAACGCCCTCGGACCGCTTCTCCGGTGCCGACTGAGAAGGCGCCGAAGCAGTCGAAAGTAGCTCCGTCGAGGACGACCAAGCCTCTGCCAAAAATGAGGGTAGCCATCCCCACCATTTCAGCGGCTGCGACTTCCGAAACCTCAGGCAAGGCTGAGGACCATGAGATGGAGGACGCGGCGACTTCAAATCCTGGTACTACAACTTAAAATCTTGTTCTTGGTCGACTGATGCATAATTTCTGACTTTGACTTTTCCCTGAAGCTCCAACCAATGACATTATCACCCTTCCCGACGATGATGATGAGGATGAGGAACCATTGAGGACTAGGAGGAGCAGGAAGGCGTCTACTGGCCAAGCAGCCCAATGTGTGATGGCGCCCGAGACCATTGCGACGGAAGGGGAGGTCGGCACTCGACACACCGTGTCATTCGCGGTGCCGTTGATGAGTGCTCGACCCACTTTGTCGAGTGCTGGACAGCCTTCGATCTTCGCCACGCACCACGTCCCGGAGGACCAGGCTAGTGCTGCTAAGGAGGCGATCCGTCAGCGAAATCATGATGGAGCGGTGAAGATCGTTCGGGATGCGAGCCAAGCGACTTGACGCCAGACTCCGCCCTTGAGCAATGTTGGTCGATCGACCACCGCTGCTCATAGGATATGTTACCAAAACTTTTCTTTACGAATTCATAGCGATCACCCACTGGGCATAGCATTCACCCACCGGGTGTGTTGGTAAAACTCCGTGTTAGCGGGGCACGCTGAGTGCACCCGGTGGTGTAATCCCCAAGGCTAAGGTCGATCACTGGCGCAATGGTCTTAGGCTTAATAAATAAATATTGATCATCACTCGAATGAAACGAATGGGTTTACGAGATCGGTGGGGCACGCTGAGTGCACCCAGGGTGTAATCCCCGAGACGTGGTCGATCACCGGCGATTGATTACGATCTGAAAAGTTTCGGTCGATCGGTCGACTCGCTCTTTTTTTTTTTAGTCGATGGTCGACTCATTTGAATAAGACCCGGGGGGGACGCTGAGTGCACCCACCGGGTGTAGTCCCCGAGACTACGGTCGAATGCTTGCATTCGACTGTAGTATTAGAAACGCATCATTTTTCTTTATTCACTCGAAAGTGGATCATCTATGACATTTTGGTGATTGACTCTTCGTAGAAATCCTGTGATCTTGCGACGCCATATATTGAATCGGAGCGAAGCATATTCAGCTCGAATTGGACTTGAAGCTAGTGCGGGAGAATCAGCGAAGGCAAAGGAGGAGACCAAAGGTATGTTTGGTGAGACTTGACGACTCTTTTCTCCCTCCTTTGCTTCAAACCTGACTTTGCTGTAATTTACTGAGGCAAGGTGAAGGAGGCCCAGAGGAAGAAGGAGCTTGAGCTGTCTGCGAGAAGATCAAGCTCGTGATGAAAAGCTAGCCTCGATCACCAAGCTCGAACAGACAACACCAATCAAGGCAGCTCTGCCATTGCCACCAAGGATGTTGATCGACTGAAAGCTGACAAGACTACTCTGACTGAGAGGATCAACCAGTTGACCGGGAAGAAAAATGACCTGGAAGGCTTCTTGGGTGGTCTTGCTAAAAAATTGTTCCTTATGCTCGAAGGTAATCTTCTTCACTCGACCAATTCTTCCAACTATTATGTTCCCGATCATTTGCTTTTCTTGATTCGGGTTTTGTCTTTGCGAGTTCTGCCGCAACTTTGAAGAAGAAACCAGCCAGGTGGAGACGAACCTTGACCTGTCAATTCTTGGTGAATGATGAAACTGCCATGAACATCTTCCGACCGAGTCCGATGTTCTTCTGTTGTGGATTACCTCGCAAGGCTGAAGGTTGCTACGTCCGCATCGACTCGGCCTTTCTGGCCAGGAGACACTCCAAAATGACCTCGAGTCGTTGGTGGCTCGACCAACGCCGTCCTGACCGAGTGCAAGAGTGGAAGAAGTCTTGACTCGGTGTGGCGCAGATGTCGCCTACGGTATGCAGCGCGAGTCCATTGCAAGGATGCCCGAGAAGATAAGTGGCGGCTCTCGAGTGGCCAACACCAAGAAACACGACTTCAGACCTTCATGGAGACTTTCATCGCTGCAGCTACACGGATTGCGAGACGGGATTGACCTTGACGAGTTCGTTGCTCCATCCAGCCCTCCACGAGAGGGTAAAAACTTTCCTTGACTTTAAATTTGCCTCGGTATGCGAGTGGAGTTGTAACCGATAAAACCTTAATGTGCTTAGTGCCCGAGCACTCTCGGTTCTTTTAGGTATCGACCTAAATTTGGATTGGATGTTTGGATATGATTGCTCTTGGCTTGAATTGCCCTTTGCAGGTTAACAGTGAGATGCCGATCGCAATGACTTATTCCTTAGGCGAGCACTGGGCTGCAGCTAAGCCTCCGAGTGAGAGGTTTGCTCTTCACCCGTAGGATTTTATACCTTAGGCGAGCACTGGGCTGCAGCTAAGCCCCAGTGAGAGGTTTGCTCTTCACTCGGTAGGATTTCTATACCTTAGGCGAGCACCGGCTGCAGCTAAGCCCCAGTGAGAGGTTTGCTCTTCACTCGGTAGGATTTCTTTTACCTTAGGCGAGCACTGGGCTGCAGCTAAGCCCCCGAGTGAGAGGTTTGTTCTTCACTCGGTAGGATTTCTTATTCCTTAGGCGAGCACTGGGCTGCAGCTAAGCCCCCGAGTGAGAGGTTTGCTCTTCACTCGGTAGAATTTCTTTTACCTTATGCGAGCACTGGGCTGCAGCTAAGCCCCCGAGTGAGAGGTTTGCTCTTCACTCGGTAGGATTTCTTATTCCTTAGGCGAGCACTGGCCTGCAGCTAAGCCCCCGAGTGAGAGGTTTGCTCTTCACTCGGTAGGATTTCCGTTGTATTTGTGGCGAAGCTCGGAGGAGAGGGTCGCAGTCGACCTGCACCTCGGAGGAGAGGGTCGCAGTCGACCTGCACCTCGTCTTCCTTGCGAACGCACATCATACTTATGGTGTAGCTCAGAGGAGAGGGTCGCAGTCGACCTGCACCTTGTCTTCCTTGCGGGTACACACGTTACTTATGGTGTAGCTCGAAGGAGAGGGTCGCAGTCGGCCTGCACCTCGTCTTCCTTGCGGGTACACACGTTACTTATGGTGTAGCTCGGAGGAGAGGGTCGCAGTCGACCTGCGCCTCGTCTTCCTTGCTAGTACACGTTATACTTAGGCGAGTCCTTGGACTGCAGCTAAGCCTCCGAGTGGGAGTCTGGCTTACCACTCGGTAGGGTTTTTAACAACTTAGGCGAACACTGGGCTGCAGCTAAGCCTCCGAGTGGAAGTCTGGCTTACCACTCGGTAGGATTTTTAATAACTTAGGCGAGCACTGGCTGCAGCTAAGCCTCCGAGTGGAAGTCCGCTTACCACTCGGTGGGATTTTAATAACTTAGGCGAGCACTGGCTGCAGCTAAGCCTCCGAGTGGAAGTCGGCTGCTTACTCGGTAGGATTTTTAATAACTTAGGCGAACACTGGGCTGCAGCTAAGCCTCCGAGTGGAAGTCTGGCTTACCACTCGGTAGGATTTTTAATAACTTAGGCGAGCACTGAGCTGCAGCTAAGCCTCCGAGTGGAAGTCTGGCTTACCACTCGGTAGGATTTTTAATAACTTAGGCGAAACGGATTCGCAGCTAAGCCTCCGAGTGGAAGTCTGGCTTACCACTCGGTAGGATTTGTACAAACTTAGGCGAAACAGATTCGCGACTAAGCCACCCACTGGGGAAAAATTTTACTGGACCAAAAAATAAAAAGTGACAAAAATTATGAAGGAATTATGACACTATTATTTCAAAGCCCATGAACTACAGAAGTATTTTATTACAACTCTTCCGAGTGAAAAAATTTTAAGTGTAAAACGGGCGGAGCAGATCCGCGTTCCAAGCTCGGGGCTCTTCGATATTGTGTTCGACGTTGTAGAGATGATATGCCCCATTGTGGAGAACCTTTGTGACGATGAAGGGCCCTTCCCAGGAGGGAGCGAGCTTATGTTGCTTCTGCTGATCCACTCGGAGGACCAGATCTCCTTCCTGGAAGGCTCGACCTCTCACATTCCTGGCGTACAGGCGACGCAAGTCTTGTTGGTAAATGGTCGAGCGGATCAGAGCCATTTCTCTTTCCTCTTCTAGGAGGTCGACTGCATCCTGACGCGCTTGCTCAACTTCTGCTTCATTGTAAAGTTCGATTCGGGGAGCATTGTGAAGGAGATCACTTTCGGAAGGACTGCTACGCTCCATAGACCAGAAGAAAGGAGTTCTCGGTCGACCGATTAGGCGTGGTTCGTAAACCCCAAAGCACTCAAGGAGTTCGTCAACCCAAGCTCCACCGCATGCTTGAGATCTCGCATCGATCGGGCTTGGACCCTTGAGGATTAATCCGTTGGCCCGTTCGCTGTCCATTCGATTTGTGGATGGGCGATCAAGCGTAGTCGACTTCGTGTGCCTTAGGGCGTTGCGAAATCCTTGAATTCTTCCGAGTCAAAATTCGACCCATTGTCCGTGATAATACCGTGCGGGACCCCATATCTGAATGTCAGCCCTCGATGAAGGAAACAGCGATCAAGGCGTCAAGTTTTTGATTGGTTTAGCTTCAATCCACTTGGTGAACTTGTCGATCGCTACCAAGACATCGCGAAACCGCTCCGACCTGTTCGCAAGGGACCGATCATGTCCAACCCCCATACTGCGAAAGGCCAAACGAGTGGAATGGTCTTCAAGGCTGACGCAGGCTTGTGTGACATATTGGAGTAAAACTGGCATCCTTCGCACTTGTTCACTATCTCTTTCGCCATCTCATTTGCTCTTGGCCAGTAGAATCCGGCTCGGTATGCTTTGGCCACAATGGTCCGAGAGGACGCATGGTGACCACAGGTCCCCGAGTGGATATCATTGAGTATGACTCGACCTTCTTCTGGCGTTATGCATTTTTGTCCGACTCCCGTCGGGCTTTCTCTATACAACTGCCCATTGATAACGGTAAAGGCTTTGGATCGACGGACGATCTGCCGAGCCTCTTCCTCATCCTCTGGGAGTTCCTTTCTCAGAATATATGCGATGTATGGAATTGTCCAATCGGGAGTGACCACTAAAACTTCCATGACCAAGTCAACCACTGCCGGAACCTCAACCTCAGTCGGGTCCGTGGCACTCTTGGGTTGTGGAGCTTCCTCTGTGAAAGGATCTTCTTTAACTGACGGAGTGTGTATATGTTCCAAAACACACCACTGAATGGCTTCTCTTTTGGATCCTATCTTGGCGGATCATCTGCTGCTTGATTTTTCAATCGGGGATGTGATGGAGTTCCAACCTCGAACTTCTTTTCCAGCTTCCTCACTTTGCATTGCGAGATCCAATCATAGCCGGGCTTCTCACGCCCCACTCTTTCATCACTTGATTGACCACTAGATCTGAATCGCCATAGACCATCGAGGACGGACGCCGAGTGAGATGGCCATGCGTAATCCATATAAGAGGGCCTCATACTCGCCTCATTGTTGGAGGAATCAAAGTGAATCTGGAGCACATACCTAAGCTTATCTCCTCTGGGGAAACTAGAACAACCCCAAAGACTGTAACCATTCAGATCTTGGAGCCGTCAAGAACATGGTCCAATGCTCCGAGTGAACTTCATCGGTCTTTGTTGTTCGATCCACTCGCAAGGAAATCCGCTATAGCTTGGGACTTAATGGCTTTCTTTGCCTCGAATTTGATATCAAGGGAAGAAGTTCAATCGCCCATTTTGCCACTCGATTGGTTGCGTCTCTCATTGTGCGGGATCTCTCGATAAAGGAGCGTCGTGACGATCGTGATAGAATGATCGGAGAAATAGTGAGCAACCTTCTTTGTGGTCATGTATATACCATACACAAGCTTCGATAATGAGGATATCTCTGCTTGGATGGAGTCAAGACTTCGAGACGATAATACACCGGCGCTGAACTTTGAAGGCCTTTCCTTCCTCTTCCCGCTCGACCGTAAGCACAGAATTGACAACTTGTCCAGTGGCTGCAATATAAAGCAACAGAGGCTCTTTGCTGATTGGAGCAGCAAGCACCGGCTGGGTGGAGAGCAGAGCTTTTAGCTCGGCAAACGCTGCATCAGCTTCTGGAGTCCACTCGAACTTGTCAGCCTTCTTCATCAATCGGTAAAGAGGCAACGCCTTTTCACCGAGCCGAGAGATGAATCGACTTAATGCGGCCAAGCATCCAGTAAGCTTCTGGACGTCGTGCACTCGCACAGGGTGTTTCATTCGGAGAATAGTGCCGATCTTCTCTGGATTAGCGTCGATTCCTCGTTCGGAAACGAGAAAACCGAGTAACTTGCCACCAGGAACTCCGAATGTGCACTTTGACGGATTGAGCTTGATATCGTACCTTCTGAGGTTGGCAAATGTTTCGGCGAGGTCAGCAAGCAGGTCGGAACCTTTTCGCGACTTAACGACGATATCATCCATATACGCTTCCACATTCCGACTGATTTGAGTGAGAAGACACTTCTGAATCATTCGCATAAATGTGGCTCCGGCATTCTTGAGGCGAATGGCATGGTGATATAGCGAAGCACCGAATGGAGTGATGAAAGCTGTTTTATTTCATCGGGTCCATACAGACGGATCGATGATACCCGGAATATGCATCTAGAAAAGACAATCTCACACCCCGCGGTCGAGTCAACAATTTGATCTATGCGGGGAGAGGAATGATCCTTCGGCAGGCCCGATTGATGTGCTTAAAATCAATGCACATGCGGAGTGAGTTGTCCTTCTTGGGAACCATGACGACATTAGCGAGCCACTCGGGTGGTATATTTCTCGAATAAATCCTGCCGTCAACAATGAGCCACTTCTTCACCAATAGCTTTTCTCTTCGACGGCGGACCGCCAAAGATGCTCTTTGACTGGTTTCGCTGACTTGTCGACTTCGAGGCGATGCTCACCAGCCTCGAACACCCGCATGTCACCGGCTTCCATGCGAAATGTCCCAGCTCTCACGGAGGAACTGGATGAGCGCTTCTTCCTATTTCGAGTCGAGTGTTGTGGAGATGTGGGTCGGGCTGCACCGGGATCACGGATGAATATGGATAGCTTCGCCTCACCGCACGGCTCGGAATGCTGAACTCGTTGTTGGTTTCTTGGATCGTAACAAATCACTCGGATCTGCGGTTTGCATGTATTCGCCGAATTCGACCGCTGTCACTTGGGAGTCGGCAATCTTTGAGCCCTTCTCGAAGCACTCTTACGCCTTCTTCCGATCGCCGGTGGCGGTGATCACTCCCTTTGGTCTGGCATTTTCAGTTTGAGGTACACGTAACATGGTCGAGCCATGAATCGTATGTAGGCGGGGCCTCCCCAAAATGGCGTGGTATGCACTCAAAATCCACAACCTCAAAGGTCAACTTTTCCTTGCGAAAGTGCTTGGAATCACCAAAACCACGCCCGTGGCTATTTGGCCGAGTGAGTTGGCCTTCTTCCCCGGTATGACTCGTGGAAACTCATATTGTCGGGCGCTCAATCGGGACATCGGAATGCCCATCCCTTTCAAGGTATCCGCATATAACAAATTCAGCCCACTACCACCATCCATCAAGACTTTTGTCGATCGAGTGCCTTCGACAACCGGATCGACCACTAACGCTTGCCGCCCGGGAGTGGCAATGTGAGTCGGGTGATTAGACCGGTCGAATGTGATGGGTGTCCGGGACCACTTCACATAACTTGGCTTTACTGGGCAACCATGTTCACCTCCGGTTGATGACTTTCGATCGACTTTTGCTTTCCACATCCGCGAAGATCATCAGTGGAGTTGACATGGATATTCTTCCTCACTGTCCTCTTTGTCTCCGCCTTGTCGGCTCCTTCTCCTTGTCCTTAGACTGTTTTCCTGGCTGTTGGATCGAGTCGACATCGGGCGCAGTGGTGTGCCGGGTAAATGATGTTGCCCTCTTCATCTATCTTCGTGTGAATATGGCATGGCATATCCATCACGCCATTGCCTTCCTTATCTTTTACTTTCTTAGGATTCGGGATCCTTTGGCTTCCCTTGAACTTACCACGAGTCACGGCGGGGCCTCTCCCGAGCTGCTGGCTCGGCTTTGCGCTCTGCTTCCGATCGAATTTCCTTCTCCGACTGACTTGGCTTGTACTTGCCGCTTCGGAGTCGGTCTTCTTCCTCGCCATTGGCGTATTTGCTAGCAATCTCCATCATTCGACTCAGGGTCATGTCCCCGGTTCGACCAAACTTCAGACTCAATTCTCTGTTTTTGACGCCATCTTTGAAGGCGCAAACTGCCTGATGGTCGGACACATTTTCCACATAGATGGTGCAAGGTAATCCACCTCTGAATGTACTCTCGGAGAGTCTCATTGGTCTTACGCACACAAACTTGCAGCTCACAAACCAGCCGGTCGCTTGCAAGTCCCTTCAAAAGTCCTGACGAACACTGGGACAAATCTTCCCAAGTATATATCTTGCTATGAGGTAACCGATTCAGCCATGCTCGCGTAACCTTCCAACATGAGGGCAAATGCTTCATGGCCACCTCATCATTCCCACCACCAATCTGGACAGCCACTCGGTAATCTTCAAGCCAAGTTTGGTGCTTGGATTCCCCGATGAACTTGTCGACTCTGTTGCCAATATGAAATTGGGGGATTATCTGCGGCTCGATAGCCTGCTAAAACACTCGGACCGAGACATGCACTCGATCGCTGGTGGGTGCATCCTCTCGAACCCGCCTCGATGGGCTCTGTTTGGTCGACCAAGCCTTGCACGATAATGGATCGCGCGTCAAAGCTCTGGTTCCACGGGTCGACCGAACTCTTCGCCCATCTTGAATCATCATCTGTCATCTTGCCGCCGAGGAGCGTACGACCCTTCCCTCGGAGGGGAAAGGGGCACTCGACGCCTGTCGTCTCGGTCGAACCGGTCTCCGTGCTGCTCTCGCCGGTTGTCGCGCCCTTCTCGCCGCGGAGGCGATCTGGGGCTGTGAGCCGATCGGGCGGTGTTCGCAGCGACGGATCGATCGTGAATCTGTTGCTGCTGCGCGATCGCGACACAGCTGAGTTCTGGTCTCCGCAGCTCGGAGTAAATCTCTGATCTGCTGCAAGCCTCTCCCAGCTTCCGACTGGAACGGCTGGATAGACTCTGCTATACGAGTTGCACCTGCTAAATTCTGGACTGGTGTGCGGTATACCCGAGTCGGTGGGAAGAGTCGACGCCGACCGCTTCGGGATTCGTTGCGCGACGCTTCGCCGAGTGCTCGCCAAGATTCTCCAGGCGAGCGCGTTCAGCCACTTTGGCCAAACGTGCTTCCTCTAAGGCACGAGCCTCAGGGGTTTCTCCGGCGATGGGAGTATGCAGGGCATCCATGTTCCTGCGGCGAAGCTCTTCTCTCTGCAGAGAGTCGAGTGTCTCGGGCTGGTACTCTTCGTGCTCTTGCACGGGGTCTCCCCCTCCGGCGGCTCCACCGCCGTGGGCAAAGCCGGGAGGACTGCGAGGGCCGTCGACCATGAGGATCTCCGCCGCCGGATCACTGCTGTCACACTCGGATGCAGTCTCTACGGAGCCAGTCGACAGATCGAACAGGCCGTAGAGGGATTCGTCGGGCTCAATGACCGCAACCTGGGTGGTGGCTGTCTGGCGAGCCACCGCGTGTTTCACCCACCGCTGGAGCCTCGACCGACCAGAACGCTTGCGCTGGTGGGAGACTGGGCGGGCTTTTGATAGGGGAGTCGACCGGTACGGGGTCGACGGTTGCCGCAGCAGAACGCCGCGAACACATGCGCGAAAGTGCGTCGCCCCGCGGACGGGGAGCGCCTCGATGTCAAGTGGAGCCTCCTGGAGCCATGCGGAGTCGTCGGCGACAAAGGTGAGAGCACCGAGACGGATCTAGCGCCCCTCAACCAAAACTCCAGCAGTCATCATGATGAAGGTACTCGGAAGTACTGCAACTCCTCCACAAATCGCTAAAACACCTGCCCCACGGTGGGCGCCAACTGTCGTGGTTCTAAGTCTAACAGTAGAATATGGGGTAGGTAAGGAGAGGCGATGTCCTAGCTATGGAGTAGTTGTGAAGAAAAACGATGTACGAGTTCAGGCCCTTCTCAGAGGAAGTAACAGCCCTACGTCTCGGAGCCCTGAGGCGGTCGAGTGGATTATGAATACGGTTATTACAAGAGTGCGAACCCCTCTATCTGTGGAGGGGGGTGGCTTATATAGAGTGCGCCAGGATCCCAGCCAGCCCACGTATTGGAGAGGTTAAAGTACATTAAGTCCAGGCGCATTGTAACGCCTCATAAAGTGTCTTAACTATCATTAAGTCTATTCAATAACAAGCCGTTGCGTTGCAGAGTGCCTTCTGACCTTCTGGTGGTCGAGTGAGTCTCCATGGTCGAGTGAGTCTTCCATGGTCGAGTCCCTCCAGCCAGTCGAGTGGGTCCCTCTTTGGTCGACTGGAAGATGATCTCTTCTGAGAGTGTCCTTGGGTAGGACGTTTAGGTCAGGCCTATGACCCTACCCTAGGTACATGAATCCATCAATAAGAATCTCAATATTTTCTTCTAAACTACAGATGCCAAAGGTAAGAGCATCTACAACCGGGCGCCTCAAACCCCGCTCCAATGCCCAGGTGGACGGCCCGGTCAGTGACCGGTCAAGAAAATGTGACCAAGCCGGGCGCCTCAGACGGGTCTCAAACGCCCGGGCTAACCGGAACCCCTCATATCCAACCCAAATTTGGGGCGGATATGGGGCGGCCTAGGCGTGACTGGGCGCGTTCGCCACGTCTGACTAACGCTGGGGTCCCACAGGAAAACACCATAAACCCGACGAGCGTTTCCTTTGGTGGGGTGTGAATGCCCCGCTGTCTCCCTCTGTGCCTTACTCTTCCCTCGCCATCCGGCTTCACCATGGCATGCCAAAAGAAGATGACTTAGGCTATGGTAATGCCGGAGCACCCGTTCCAGATTTAGGAGATCCGGGCAAGGCGCGCCGCTCGCTTCGCAGCCGGTCTGCCTCCGGACTCGCCGGAGTTGAAGCCGAAGGATGATGATGACGATGAGGAGGAGGAGGAGGAGAAAGAGGACGGAGAGCAGTAGCCAGAGCCGGAGCAGCAGTCGGTTCCATGGAGGTTGCAGATCCGGAGGAGAAGGGCGCGGGGGATCCGGAGGAGGACAACACGGAGCAGGCGGAGGTGGAGCTGGCGCCGGTTGCGGGCTTCGACATGGAAGACGCCATGGCGGAATTCGTGATCGCCCAAGCGGCGAAGATGGCGGAGCACCGGCCATCCTGAAGTCTACACAGGATGAGGCCTATGTCGAGGCCAACCGACCGTTCATCCGGCAAGAACGGGCATCGACTAACGCGCTTTTCGCTGAACTAGACACACAGACGGCTGACGTGGAGGAGCCGCAAGAGCCAGTATTGCGGCGGCCGCCTATGTGCGAGGAGCCTTGGACAGAGATAATGGACATCCACGTTGAGGATTAGGATATTGTAGGTTATCTTATCAACGTAGCAGGTAGGTTTTTCTTTTTTGCATGTTTTGTATGAATTTAAAATTTCAAGTTTGAGCTATCTGGATGCAGAGTAAAAATTTAAGGTGTGACCAGTCTGCTCGCGAACGCGCCACGTGCGTTTGAGAGCCCGAATTTGCTGTCCGCAGCTGTAGATACTCCAAGGGACATGATGATGGAAACAGTGACACGGACGAGAGCCCCGGGCCAAGTTGCTACGATCCGTATCAAAACAATTTTTCTTTGCGTGTGCGAGAAAGAGAGGTGGGGAAGACCAGAAACATGCATATAGTTTTGGTCGACGCAGTTTGTGAGGATAGACAAGTTCCGACCAGAGTAGAGATCAACCGGTCTAGCTACATGTTACATGCATCGAAGCATTGAGAGGCATGGAACACATGACAGCTAGGTAGGCGCATCCGTCTGCTAGCCAGGGACGCACGGGTCACACATGTGGAATCCCTGTGTGTGATTGTGGTGTCTCACAAGTGGCAGTCCCGTGTCAATCTTTTGGAGCATTTTCCTTTCCTGTACTGTTGCTGAAAGGCAATAATAAAGGCCAATGGTTTTTTGCTTCATTTCTGTTCCTCCATTATTTAGATGCCGTACCTGAAACAGACCTAGGCGAGTTGGAGCTTAAAGATCTGAATGCCCGGACGAGCGAATATATTGTATGATCTTCTGGAAAAGCGATCTTTTTTCCATGTCGCGCCCAAGATTCTTCGATTGTAATATGGTCTGGTCCAAAACAAGCTATTTATTTTAGCAACCTTATTTAGCAGAATTTTCAAATTTTACCCAAAAGCAAACTGCTGCCTTTCTTAGGCATCTCCAATGCGAACTCTCAAACATCCGGCAGCCGTCCGAATAGCGCAGTTCAGACGCGTTTTGTCATCCAAAGGGGTTGCAAACTGGGGGGCGGGGGCTTTTGGGGAGTCCGAATATCAACCACATAGGATTCCGACACCCCAGACGCACTGAAATCCTCCTCCCGGTCCCCTTTTCTTCCAGTCTACCACTGCCCCCTCCCTTTCATCCGCGCCCTCGTCGTCCGTCGCCGCAGCTGTACCTCTCCAGTCACCGCCTAGGCATCCTCAGACGCTCGCAGTCCCCACCCACGGAACTTCTGGCCTTGGACTACACCACTGTCCACATAGGAATCCCTTTGCATCCCTACCGACGCCATCCATGGCAGACACCGCGCGAGGTAAGTGTTTAGTCAAATGCCATTGAGCTTTTTTTTTGAATTTCTTGTTGTTTTCTAGAGAAGCACCATGGCAGAGTACTCGGCGTACAACGATGATTTCTTGTGTGATGCATGGTTGGCCATTTTTGAGGACTTTGTAGGCATGAACAAGGGCCCGACCTTTTGGCAAAGCTTACATGCTTTGCTTCGTGAGCGAAAGAACTTCACGCCCTACAACATGCACGTCATCCATGCAGCAATGTGAAGTCTCTAACACATCGGTGGTCCATTATCTGCAATTTTGTCATGAAGTTTTGCGGTGCGATTGATCAAGTGGAGACAAGGTGGCCATTGGGCGCGCCAACCATTGAGATCGTGAGTTTTGCTTTTTGTTACTCTACATGTTGGTTAATTCATCCATTCACCAAATGTTGATGTACATATTGTATAGCCTGCACGTGCTGTCATGACGTACTACAGGACCGTGGGAAGGCCATTCACGCACATACATTGCTGGATGAAGCTCAGGGGGCAGTTTGCGTGGGACGACATGTGCCAGCTCTGACTCTAGTATCGTTGAATTTGGAAGAGACGATTTCAAAAATTATGTCTGAACTTTGTTAAATTCTGCCGTGATTGCATGAATTTCATCTGGTTTGAAATGGATGCGGACATGGTTGGATGGCTGATTCCTGCTTCAGTGTCCGTGTACTGGTCCGCATGGGTCCGCGGATGGATATGGTGTCCGGTTTGGGGGTCAGCGGTGAAGATGCACTTATACCTTTAATTTTTTCCAATCCGACAAATCGGCCCCACGTTTTAGTGTTGACTTGACTTGCCACATAGACAACTGAATTACCCCGTATAGTTTGTTTGTACAGTTCGCTTCGGTTTTTTAGGACACCTCATGTTGGACTTGCTGGCGGCGTTGCTGATGGGCCGAGGTGCTAAACCTGAGGACGGGGACCACTCTCACCTTCTCGCGTTGCTCACCACCTTCCTTGCTTGCCGCGGCATCATACTCCTTGTGGGTCTCTCCTCATTCGCACAATAGGCACAACAATTGCAAAGTCCCTTGCTACGAAGGAGCAGGAGCCTGAACCTGATGACGACCGCTAGCCGGTCGTGCTCTTCTTCAACATGCAGACCGCCGCCGCCACCGGGTTTGCCACGGTATACAGGCTTGTCCTCCAGTGCGTTGCTATGCTCACTCGTCTCGTACAAAGGCCTAATAAGCTCCCTGCTCTGCTCCTGTTAGGTGCGTGCAAAGGAGGCCAAAGAGAGGTACGTACGACGTGGCCATCTTCCGAGTGCTCGATCTGGTACACTATGCCTCCTTCCCTCCCCTTGTTTCATATAATTGATGGTGCTCTGTCGGGATTCTGGACTGAAGAGGTATGATGTGCCATGCGACGTGTGGCGGATTGTGGCCGGCAGTGGGGGTGCCGCAAGAGGTGTGGCGGCCGAACATCATCACAAAAGCAACTAGAAGAGGTTGGTAGCGGAAAACATAGGATATACTAGCAAAAAGGGCTCATGCGTTGCAATTGGAGAAAACACAAGGTCCATCTCTAGCTCCCAAACCATGGGTTCAACTAGCATGCCTTCTCACCATCCCTACTCCTCCTAGTGGCACCTTGCCCTTTTGTGTTGGTGCATGCTTCGTGGATAAACCTCACTAAAAGGGATGCGTCATGCATATGAAAACTCGACACTCAGACGCACAATCGGAAATGATCCTTCTTCTCAATCTCAACCGTCAATACTCATGATTAACACAAAATTAATCGAATAAAGGGGTGATGATAGGAGAACTAAGAAATCTTCCTCCCTTTATTATTATATATAGATATAGATATAGACTTGGGAGGTGGCAAGAGGTGTGTTGAAAAAACCCCAAAGTGAACCAATGAAAAAAATACCCGAAGTAATTAAGTGTCTACGTGGCAAGCCAGGACAACACTGAAATATGGGACTGACTTGTCAGATTAGGTAAAAAATTGAAAGGGGTAAAAATTGGTAGCATGTTGCTTAAGTTGGGTAAAAATATGAAAAATTCTGCTAAATGAGGTATTTCCCTTCACAAATGTGAAACTTACGGATGAAAAATAAATAAAATTTACACTTTGTTTAAGAAACATGCCAGAGAGCTGCAAATTTCTTTGGTACCGGAGAAGATTTTATAGAGCGAAACAAACAAGATACAATATACAAGAGGAGGGAAAAAGGCCCTCTCCCATGTTCGTTAGCACAGAAGCGACTCAATCATGTTTGGATGCCGCGCGCAAGCCATACTTCAATGAGCTGTTTCATCTGAACTGCTTGAGAGATTTTTTGGCGGGAGTGGATGTTGTTCTTGGTAGGTTTCCAGTATCCCTGTTGTGACTTCATTGGCCGAGCTTCATGTTGTTTCCACCAGGGGGCAGTACACCTCTATAGGTGTTCCTCATCTTGTGGGAAGCTCTGCCTGTTGTGTCAGTTTTTTCTGGAAGCGAGGTGTTTGAAGTGGTCGTGGTTTTGCTTCTGTAGATAATTCCCAAGCTTCAGGAGCCATGTGGGATAGGTCCTCTTTGCCTATTATCAATGGTAAGTCTAGAGGCGGACTCACTTCTGATCTCGACACACATAGCCCCACTGCTGGAGCCAAGCCACACACCTGCCCCCATGGAGCAAGGAGGTTTGGATGTTGATGTCTTTCACTCGCCTGAGTCTACCGGGCTGTGGTTGAGGATGATGGGGCTATTGCGTCTGGTGCGTCGACACCTGTTCCGGGGCTCTCTGCACAAAACAAAGGTTTTATGACTTCATCACCAACTTGGAGGCTGATAGCCTTAGATTTAGAAGACGATTGGTTGTCTCCTAAATGTGAAGGTAATCTGGGGAAATGCATTAATGTGAGCGTTTTCCCTCGGTCTGACATCCTGAAGGAGAAGTCTTCTAGGAGAAAAAACAATAAGAGTGGCATTGCAAGGTTTCTATGGTTGCTTGATCGATGGACCGTCGATTTGGTGCTGTCTGATGTCTTGCTCGATGTGCTTTCATTAAAGGTGCCTCTTTTGTGACCCTTGTTTTAGGGGTTCGCGATTGTAGCATGTTAGGATCATATGGCAGTCCGCCTATGTGGTGGTTGGATGGCATACTTTGGTAGTAGTCCATATGTCACCAAGTTGTAAGGTTTTTGCTCGCTTTTTTAGTTAATTTTCCAGGAATTCTCTTCTGCTTAATTAATGAATGAGGCAAATAATTTGCCTCTTTTTAAAAAATGATCATTTGCTGTGACTTATTTTATCCTATAACATCTGTCAATCTGGTTCATGAAGATATATCTGATTAGTTGGAGATATGACGATGGAGCATGAATTCAATAGAGTCATCTCACTAATGCACAAAGAGGCAAAATATAAGTTGTAAATCCTTTGATATTTACCTTGTAAATAACTTATAATTTAGTTATGTGCATGTGAATAGTTACACCTGCCTATTTTCTTCTAAAGTCTTCCTAGAAAAATGTTACCTTTTTAAATTGATATAAACCACAAATGGGAGATGTAGAGTGCTAAAAGAACCTTACGTAAGAATCTGCTTGATACGCTAATGCCAATCTCGAGCACAATGGCCAACAGTGGAAGACAGGAAAAGAACATGGGAGGAGGAATCACCAATTGAAGGTACCCTCACTTGTTCTCGATTGGACAAAAAAGGTACATGCCATATGAACTTGCCTCCAAAGAGGACCACCTGCCCTCTCTCCTTGGCTCAAAAATTTTCACACCATCGATAGGAATAGAGGGTTACCCAAGAACCCGCATGAGAAATGTTGACCTTGATGTTAGAGAAGAATACATCACAAATGCCTACAACACAAGCTAAGATCCCCACGAACACTGTAGTCATCCACCACTCAATCGCACAACAAGAAAGAGTCAGACAACAATACCACAGAGGACAACAACATCAATGCAACAATTCAGGTCGACATGGTTGTGGCTGATTACAAGTTTGTGTTCCATGTAAATGTCCAGGTTGACCCGAAGTATACTTTCCAACCCATTCACGAACTGAAAGTTTGTGAGTGGTGCGTGACCATGGGGTATAGCACCAGAATCACTCCGAAGTATACTTTCCAACCCAACAAACTGTGCATCATTTGGAGTTGGTTCTAACCATTTTGGTGTGAAGTGTCCAGGTTGTCAAAAGCTGCGTGAGATCTGGCTCATTAACCATCCTAAAGTGTCTTTTACCTTCCCAAGGTATCTATGCATTAGCTAAAGACTTTCTTGATCATTTTCATAACTTATTGGTTCAAAAACTGGGTTTTGTAACACCTATACAAGGGGGGTTGTCCCTAGCATAAATAGGCTAGTGCTCTCCTTCACGGGGGACTTTTGGCATTTTGGGGGTTTAGAACAAAGACACAGACTCATACTGAGATTGGAGAGTCGCTGCTACCCCAATTCTCATGATTCCTTATAGAGTTTCTCTTACTCCATGCTCCGCAACTTGAGCGTGTTGCATATGTTAGTATTTGTGATTTTGCTTGCAGATTGCACCTATCCGGTGTTGCATGACTCGAGCGTGGTCATGTGGATAGTGTTGCGGATTATGGATTGGCGATTGCCTGATTGCAGGCTACGGTTGGCATCCTCATCATCGGGCCATAATCTCATAATTTCTTGTTTGTTGCTCACAACTAGTTATCCCCTTTGTTCAATGATCCTATGCCATGAAGATCGGGCCTCCCCTCACACACCTACTTCTCCCGAAGATGGTATCACATCACACTAGCATTTCGATGTTGTCGTAGAGGGAAACTCTATCCCCTCTTTCTCAGGTCTGAGGGTGTTGACCCATCAAAGAACATGGCTACACGGTGGATAGGAGCACCATCAGTCTATTCCACTAGATCCACCATGATACATCACCGTAGCCGACCATAGGAACCACCACCATGCCATGAACCATAGGGAAGTACCACTACAACACTCATGCATGCAAGGGGGGCTAGATTTTTCACCCAAAAGCATGGGCTAAATGGGGGTGCAAACTATCAGATTTCATAAGTTCCATATGGAATTTACAGATTTCTCTCGATACCTCTAAACTTTTGACCATTCCATACCTATTTTTGTCAGTTCAACTATGATGTCTACTACTCAACCTTCTTCTTGTAGACTCGTGTTGGGCCTCCAAGCGCAGAGTCTTGTAGGACAGTAGCAATTTTCCCTCAAGTGGATGACCTAAGGTTTATCAATCCGTGGGAGGCATAGGATGAAGATGGTCTCTCTCAAATAACCCTACAACCAAATAACAAAGAGTCCCTTGTGTCCCCAACACACCCAATACAATGATAAATTGTATAGGTGCACTAGTTCGGTGAAGAGATGGTGATACAAGTGTAATATGTATAGCAGATATAGGTTTTTGTAATATGAAAATGTAAACAGCAAGGTAGCAAGTGGTAAAAGTGAGCGAAAACGGTATTGCAATGCTTGAAAATAAGGCCTAGGGTTCATACTTTCACTCGTGCAAGTTCTCTCAACAATGATAACATAATTAGATCATATGGCAATCCCTCAACGTGAAACAAAGAGTCACTCCAAAGTTCCTATCGCGGAGAACACAAGATGAAATTGCTTGTAGGGTACGAAACCACCTCAAAGTTATTCTTTGCGATCAATCCATTGAGCTATTCCTATAAGTGTCACAAACAACCCTAGAGTTCGTAGTAAAATAACACCATATGACACACATCAATCAACCCTAATGTCACCTAGATACTCGAATGTCATCACAAGTATCCATGGGTCAATTATACAATATGCATCAAACAACTTCAGATTCATAATAATCAATCAAACACAAAGAACCTCAAAGAGTGCCCCAATACTTCTACTGGAGAAACAAGAACGAAAACGTGCATCAAACCCTATGCATAGATTACCCCAATGTCACCTCGGGAATTTGTGAGTTGAGTGCCAAAACATACATCAAGTGAATCAATAGAACACCCCATTGTCACCATGGGTACACCATGCAAGACATACATATAGTGTTCTCAAATCCATAATAGTGAAACCTCAAAGGTAAAACTCAATTCATCACAAGAAGATAGAGGGGGAGAAACACCATATGATCCAACTATAGTAACAAAGCTCGCGGTACATCAAGATCATGCCAAATCAAGAACACGAGGGAGAGAGAGAGAGAGAGAGAGAGAGAGAGAGAGAGAGATCAAACACATAGCTACTGATACATACCCTCAGCCCAGAGGGTGAACTACTCCCTCCTCATCATAGAGACTGCAGGGTGCCGGAACGGGCTCCCGATTGGTTTTTCGTGGCTATAGAGGCTTGCGGAGGCTGAACTTTCGACCTAGATTTCTTTGTGGGGGTTTCGAGATTTATAGGAATTTTTGGCATCGGTCTCACATCAGGGGGACTCTCAAGGGCCCCACAAGCCAGGGGCGCGCCCTAGGCCCCCCTATGCTTGTGGACTCCTCGTCCACCTCCTGGCCTGGCTCCGATGCTTTGGGGTTCTCTTTTGGTCCATAAAAAATCACCGTAAATTTTCAGCCCATTCCGAGAACTTTTATTTCTGCACAAAAAACGACACCATGGTAGTTTTGCTAAAAACAACGTTAGTCCGGGTTAGTTCTAATGAAATCATATCAAAACCATATAAAATTGTTGCAAAGAATGCATGAATACTTCATAAACTATAGATACGTTGGAGACGTATCAACATCTCCAAGCTTAATTCCCGCTTTTCCTCGAGTAGGTAAATGATAAAAGAAAGAATTTATGAAGTGTGAATGCTACCTAGCATATTTATCAATGTAATATTCTTTAATGTGGCATGATGGTCATATCCATAAGATTCAAAACAAAAGTTTAATATTGACATAAAAACAATAATACTTCAAGCATACTAATAAAACAATCATGTCTTCTCAAAATATCATGGCCGAAGAAAGTTATCCCTAAAAATCATATAGTCTGGCTATGCTCCATCTTCATCACACAAAGTATTTCATCATGCACAACCCTAATGACAAGCCAAGTATTGTTTCATACTTTTAATGTTCTAAAGCTTTTTCAACTTTCACATAATACATAAGCGTGAGTCATGGATATAACACTATAAGTGGAATAGAATATGGTGGAGGTTGTGAGGAGAAGACAAAAAGGAGAAAGTCTCACATCAACTAGGCATATTAACGGGCTATGGAGATGCCCATCAATAGATATCAATGTGAGTGAGTAGGGATTGCCATGCAACAGATGCACTAGAGCTATAAGTGTATGAAAGCTCAAAATGAAAACTCGGTGGGTGTGCATCCAACTTGCTTGCTCATGAAGACCTAGGGCAATTTGAGGAAGCCCATCATTGGAATATACAAGCCAAGTTCTATAATGAAAAAGTCCCACTAGTATATGAAAGTGATAAAATAGGAGACTCTCTATCATGAAGAACATGGTGCTACTTTGAAGCACAAGTGTGTTAAAAGGATATTAGCATTGTCCCTTCTCTCTTTTTCTCTCATTCTTTTATTTTGGGCTCTTTGGCTCTCTTTTTTTTGTTTGGGCTCTTTGGGCTCTTTTTTATTTTTCGTCCAGACCCTCATCCCAACTTGTGAGGGAATCATAGTCTCCATCATCCTTTTCCTCACATGGGCAATGCTCTAATAATTATGATCATCACACTTTTATTTACTTTACAACTCAAGGATTATAACTCGATGCTAGAACAAAGATATGACTCTATATGAATGCCTCCGGCGGTGTACCAGGATGTGCAATGATCAAGAATGACATGTATATAAAATATGAACGGTGACTTTGCCACAAATAGTATGCCAACTATATGATCATGCAAAATAATATGACAATGATGATATATGTCATAATAAACGAAACGGTGAAAGTTGCATGGCGATATATCTCGGAATGGCTATGGAAATGCCATAATAGGTAGGTATGGTGGCTATTTTGAGGAATGTATGGTGGTTTTTAATGCACCGGCGAAAGTTGCGCGGTACTAGAGAGGCTAGAAATGGTGGAGGGGTGAGAGTGCGTATAATCCATGGACTCAATATTAGTCATAGAGAACTCACATACTTATTGCAAAAAATTATTAGCTGTCGAAACAAAACACTACACGCATGCTCCTAGGGGGATAAATCGGTAGGAAAAGACCATCGCTCATCCCCGACCGCCACTCATAAGGAAGACAATCAAGAAATAAATCATGCTCCGACTTCATCACATAACGGTTCACCGTACGTGCATGCTACGGGAATCACAAACTTTAACACAAGTATTTCTACCAATCCACAATTACTCACTAGCGTGACTCTAATATCACTATCTTTATATATCAAAACAAATGCAAGGAATCAAACTTCTCATATATTCAGTATGCTCTTTATGAAAGTTTTATTATATCCTTCTTGAAACTGACAATCTACTCCAAAAAGATATAAGTGAAGATCAATGAGTAATTGAATAATTATGTAGCTGTGTGAAGACTCTCTCTCATAAATAAATTTTTAGATATTAACTACTTTATTCAAACAGCAAGCAAAATAAAATAAAATGACATTCCAAGGATAGCATGTATCATGTGAAGAAGCAAAAACTTAGGCTCAACCAAAACTGACCGATCATTGTTGAAGAAGAAAGGTGGGATGCCAACTGGGGCATCCCCAAGCTTAGATGGTTGATACTTCTTGAAATATTGACTAGGGATGCCTTGGCATCCCCAAGCTTGAGCTTTTGTGTCCCCTTAATTCCTTTTATATCGCGGATTCCCTAAATCTTAAAAACTTCATCCATACAAAACTCAACAAGAACTCGTGAGATAAGTTAGTATAAATCAAATGCAAAACCTTATCATTCTCCACTGTAGCAAATCACCAAAATTATTATTGAACATTTCATACTAAATGTCTTTGCATATTTAATACTCCTATCCGCAAATAGAATCATTAAACAAGCAAACATATGCAAACAATGCAAACATAATAGCAATCTGTCTAAACAGAACAATCTGTAAAAAATGCAAGAGGAATCATACTTCTCTAACTCCAAAAATTCTGAAAAATTACCACACTGTAGAATTTTTTTGTTACTCATTGTGTAAAAATTTCAAGATTTTATCATGTCCCGACTATTCCTAAATATTCAAACAATAATAGAAAACTTTCTGTTTTCAAAGCATCAACATATAGACTGGCAAAATAAGCATGGTAAAGGCTACACTTGACCTTTTTATTGAACTAAAAGATGCAAAATATTACTATAAATAACAACAAGTAAAACCTAATAAAATAAAATGACGCTCCAAGCAAAACACATATCATGCGGTGAATAAAAATATAGCCTACAGATGGGTTGAAGACAAAAGAGGGGATGCCATCCGGGGCATCCCCAAGCTTAGATGCTTGGTTGTCCTTGAATATTACCTTGGGGTGCCTTGGGCATCCCCAAGCTTAGGCTCTTGCCACTCCTTATTCTATAGTCCATCGAAACTTCACCCAAAACTTGAAAACTTCACAACACAAAACTCAACAGAAAACTCGTAAGCTCCGTTAGTATAATAAAGCAAATCACCACTTAGGTACTGTTGTGAACTCATTTTAAATTTATATTGGTGTTATATCTACTTTATTCCAACTTCTCCATGGTTCATACTCTCCGATATTACCCATAGATTCATCAAAATAAGCAAACAATACAATGAAAACAGAATCTATCAAAAACAGAATAGTCTGTAGTAATCTGGAAACGGCGTATACTTATGTAACTCCAAAAATTATGAAAAATCTGGGAAATTTGTATATCAATATTTTTTTAAATATTCAGATCAAAAGGACATTTCTGTGAATTTCTAAAATTCCGACAATGAGCGCAAAAGTTTCTATTTTCAGCAAGATCAAATCAACTATCACCATAGACCATCCCAAAGGTCTTACTTGGCTCAAACACTAATCAAAACACTAAAACACAATTACTATAGAAGTCTATGGTGATACATATGGGAGCATCATGAAGCATATGACTAGCACATTTAAGTCTAACCCACTTCCTATGCATAGGGAATTTGTGATCAAACAATTTATGGGAGCAAGAATCAACTAGCATAGGAAGGAAAAACAAGCAAAACTTTCAACGCATAGAGAGGAAACTTGATATTATTGCAATATGTAAAAGCATATGTTCCTCTCTTATAATAATTTTCAGCAGCATCATGAATGAATTCAACAATATAACTATCATGAGATACATAATCCAATTGAAATTAAAATCATTATGACAAGTTTCATGGTTATCATTATTATTTATAGCATACATGTCATCACAATAATAATCATAGATAACAACTTTTTTTCTCATAATCAATTGGAAACTCTTCCAAAATAGTGGACCCATCACTAAATAAAGTCATGGCCTCTCCAAATCCACTTTCATCATTGCAATCATCAAAAATAGGAGGCATGCTATCATCATAATAAATTTGCTCAACATAACTTGGGGGACAAAAAATATCATCTTCATCAAACACTACTAGGGGAAACCCTAGTAGTAGCGCTAGTTTTATAGCTACTAGTAACGCTTGTACAAGCGCTACTAGTAAGGCGCTACAGCTAATGGGTAGCAGTAGCGCTGGTTTTCCAGCGCTACTGCTATACCTAGTTAGCAGTAGCGCTTGGTAGGAAAAAGCGCTACTGATAATAGTAAGCATCAGTAGTGTTTCTTTTGAAAAGCGCTACTGCTTATTTTTCCTGTATTTTTGAGAATGCAGCTGATTTTTGCTGTATTTGTATAGGTTTTATATACGGTACTTTCACATATGATTTTATGACCATGATTAGTTAGTATATACAACAGTGAGTGAAATGAACGTGGATTAGGTTCAAGTGGAGGCAGCATGTGGTGCATGTCAAAAGTATACTACTAATCCAAACTTGATCTAGTTTGGATTAGTAGTACTTTCGATGTGCACCACATGTTGCCTCCACTTGAACCTAATCCACATTCTATCATGATCAACATCATCGTCATATTAATATAAAAACTCTTGCATCATATCATCACCAACAACACTAGTTAATAATCATCATAGTCATTACCACCAACACTATTTAATCATCATAGTCATAGTGTACTATCTAATCACCACCAACACTAGCAAATAATAATCATCATAGTCATTACCACCAACACTAGCTATTTAATCATCATAGTCGTAGTGTAGCATATCATCATCTTCAAACTCATTCTAGCTAGCTAATAACTCCTGCTGCTCTCTCTCTTAGGTAAAATAGCATAAAACATGTGTAGAACTCCTGCTTCATCATATTGGAGAATGCAGATGAACCTGTCTCCTAATTGTGGGATGCACTTATGATTGCTGCCCCCTAGTACTTCTCTGCTGTGATCCTTCACAATTTTGCTCCAATCTTTGACTATTAAGCTTTGCTCACTTCGAGAAATGATGAATGCACTCATGTGCAATGCAGGATATCTTGGCCGTAAGCTAACCATTGTCATGCAACCTTTAGGCTCAATCCAACGAGGCACAACACTCATCGAGAGTCCATGTTGAAGAACATCGTAGTAACATACTTAGCAATGAAGTTCAGCTTAAACAATAATGTATGCAAAAGATACACTAAGGACAAATAGTAAAAAATCTGACCGTCTTTCCTAAATAGATGTGACCGTAGTTCAATACGCATACTAGTGGTCGCATGTTTTGAGTACTAATATCTCGAAGTCTGGGAAAATAACCTGTCTTGATAGTATCAAGATCATCAAGCCATGAAACATAATGACCTATCTCCTCACAGTTTAGTTCATCCCTGGGACAGTAGTAGGTGCTGTCTACCAAGCGCCAGACATGTTTGCTTGAATGGAAATAAGCTGTCAATAGAAATTAGTTGTCAACTATTTTAAATAAAAATATAAATTACTTAATAAATATGGTTAAGAAACTCACATAATGGTAGAACTGGAGGCGTCCGCACATCGACCCAGATCTCGATATTACCTTCAATTTCATCTTCCGGACGAATATCAAAGGTGATAAGCATATTAGGCTCAAATGCATAAGCCTTGCATAGTGCTCTCCGAATTTTGCATTCAAAATAGGAGTAGGTGTCTGCATTGTATAATTTAACGACAAAAGTATAGCCATGCTCGGTCCTCAAGTGAACTCTCTTTACCTCCATACTTTCCATAGTACTGAAACCAATCTTATCCAAGACATACATTCTTGCATGACAGGGATACGCTAGTAGAATAGTAAAAAGATTAAAATTATAAGTTGAAGCAAAAGAATCAGAAGTCATGCTTAATTACGAAAAAAGACTTGTCATTGTGACTTACTGTATCCACTTCGAAGTTCTCATCCAGTACGATGTTGAAGTGCCTACCACCAACTAGGTGAGGCCTGTCGCACAGGCCGCGCTCGTCTTTGAAGTATTCGCACATAACGGATTCCATTTCGTCGTCAGACATTTCTTATGTTCATAGTTGAAACATTAATTGGAAATCGATCGAAGGCAACTACCAGGAAACTCAACACACAGATCACTATTACTCAATATGCAACGGGTTGACTTTAGGTCTATCGAGTCTTCCTTCCTAAAATCTCATCTCATGTATATGGTGGGCACTCCCTCTCTGATATTGCGACCATTGGTGATGGTCGCTACTCCTCCTTTCCCTAGTGCATTACAAATATCTAGCACAAGGAAAAGAAGGAGAAGCGACCCCACAACAACAGTCGACATTCTTCTTCTCTCATATATGGTAGACTCTCCCTCATCGATTTTTCGACCGTCGATGCTGGTCGCTACTCCTTCTTCCCCTAGTGCATAACAAAGGTCTAGCACAAAGATAAGAAGGAGAAGCAACCCCCACGACAACAGTCGGCATTCTTCTTCTCTCATATATGGTAGAGACTCTCCCCACTAATTTTTTGACTGTCATGTATGGAGCCCCGACAGACTTAAAGTCAACTCAAAATGTTGTTTAATTCTCTTTCTAGCAAATCCGGGGCACTCGATATTTCCTACATATTCTAGCACAACTCATGCTTAAATTCACGGAAAAATCTGGCATGACCATTGCTAAAATAGGACATATCGAGCGCCTGAAATTTGCTGGAACGGAAATGAATCAACATTCTGGCAAAACATAGGCCACTCGGATTCTCCCTGCGATACAAAGATGTCCATACACATACAACGATGCATTTCAATGGTTCAATATTGACAAAAAAAATTCAATATATCTTATAACCCGAACGTTTCATTTGGTTAAGAAGCATAACTAAATACCCTAGTTCTACTCTATTCAACACCAAGGAGTAGAGAAGGAGGAGGTGGAATTTTAGCTCACTGACTCGGGTGTAGAGGAAGTAGAGGTAGCTCGGATGACGATCACTCCAAGGAGACACGACTCTACAAAGCCTGCATATTCTACCAAGTAAAATTGTAGATCATCAAATCTCATATAGCATTCTTTGATGTCAAAGTGATAACGACATAAAAATAATTAAATTTTCCAATACATTTCTATATTTAAAACAAAATTACAAAAAATTTCTATACCTAAATTTTCTTACTAAATTTTTTTATTACTAAATTTGATACCTAAAAATTTCTCATATAGCATTACAATGGATTTCTATAATTGAAAATTTTCTATACCTAAAAAGTTATATTACTAAAATTTCCTATTACTAAAACTTTTTATATTTAAAAACCTATTCACTAGTCTATTAAGCACTTACTATAAGTAAACTAGTTCTATTAACCACTTACTATAAATAAACTAGTTCTATTAACCACTTACTATAAATAAACTAGTTCTATTAACCACTTACTATAAATAAACTAGTTATATTAACCACTTACTATAAATAAACTAGTTCTATGAACCACTTCCTAAATAAACATCCTAGTTCTAGCCCTAACATTTACTAAAAATACCTTGTTCTAATCCTAAAAATTGAGAAGACCTATACATTTACTAAAAATACCCTAGTATCTACATCCGTCCATCTATCTGTCCATCCATCCATCTATCTACATTCTATTCTATTTGAAAAACATTAAAAAAACCTACAATCTACAAGAACAGAGGGAGGAGGGTGGTAGGAGGGAGGGAGGGAGGAGAGAGAGAGAGGAGGAGGGAGATGGTGCCCGAAGGAGGAGAGAGGGAGGGAGGGAGGAAGAGGAGGAGGGCGGCCGGCCGAGGAGGGAGAGGAGGGAGGAGAAAGGAGAGAGCAGGAGGGAAGGAGGGGAGGAGGGAGGAGAAAGGAGGGAGCAGTAGGAGGGAAGGAGGGAGGCAGCGACAACGGCAGCGGGCGGCGGCAATAGGGGTTGGATGATGAGAGTGTGAGAGCGAGAGTGATCGGGCCAGCGGGGGAAGAGGATAAGGTAGCATTAGCAGTACCGCTGGTTTGTCGACAAGTGCTACTGCTAAGTTGAGCCCACCGTGCAGACTTAGCGGTAGCGGTTGGCTGCTGGCCCAACGCTACTGCTATGTCTCTAGTAGTAGTGCTGGTTTCAGCCGACCGCTAGTACTACGTGTAGCCCCTGTTGGTGGCCATGGCACTACTTAGCAGTAGCGCCGCAATGTGTCCAAGCGCTACTGCTATTGTTGTACCTGTAGCGCTCGGTGTCAAACAATGCTACTACTACGTATCAGTAGCGCTGTGCCCATAACCGGCGCTACTACTAAATTTCTACCTATAAGCATTTCCCTAGTAGTGAAACATAGCATCCCCAAGCTTGTAGCCTTGCATATCATTAGCATCATGGATATTCAAAGAATTCATACTAACAACATTGCAATCATGATCATCATTCAAAGATTTAGTGCCAAACATTTTATTGACTTCTTCTAACATTTGAGCACAATTTTCCTTTCCATCATTTGCACGAAAGACATTAAAAGATGAAGCATATGAGGCAACCTCAATTCAATTTTTTTGTAGTTTTGTTTTATAGACTAAACTAGTGATAAAACAAGAAACTAAAATATTCAATTTCAAGATCTAAAGATATACCGTCAAGCACTAACCTCCCCGGCAACGGTGCCAGAAAAGAGCTTGATGTCTACTACGCAACCTTCTTCCTGTAGACTCGTGTTGGGCCTCCAAGCACAGAGTTTTGTAGGATAGTAGCAATTTTCCCTCAAGTGGATGACCAAAGGTTTATCAATCCGTGGAAGGCGTAGGATGAAGATGGTCTCTCTCAAACAACCCTGCAACAAAATAACAAAGAGTCCCTTGTGTCCCCAACACACCCAATACAATGATAAATTGTATAGGTGCACTAGTTCGGCGAAGAGATGGTGATACAAATGTAATATGTATAGTAGATATAGATTTTTGTAATCTAAAATATATAAAAACAACAAGGTAGCAAGTGGTAAAAGTGAGCAAAGACGGTATGGCAATGCTTGAAAATAAGGCCTAGGGTTCATACTTTCACTAGTGCAAGTTCTCTCAACAATGATAACATAATTAGATCACATGGCAACCCCTCAACATGCAACAAAGAGTCACTCCAAAGTTCCTATCGCGGAGAACATAAGATGAAATTGCTTTTAGGGTACGAAACCACCTCGAAGTTATTCTTTCCGATCAATCCATTGAGCTATTCCTATAAGTGTCACAAACAACCCTAGAGTTTGTAGTAAAATAACACCATATGACACACATCAATCAACCCTAATGTCACCTAGATACTCCAATGTCACCACAAGTATCCGTGGTTCAATTATATGATATGCATCAAACAACTTCATATTCATAATATTCAATCCAACACAAAGAACCTCAAAGAGTGCCCTAATACTTCTAGCGGAAAACAAGGACGAAAACGTGCATCAACCCCTATGCATAGACTACCCCAATGTCACCTCAGGAATCCGCGAGTCGAGTGCCAAAACATACAACAAGTGTATCAATGGAACACCCCATTGTCACCACAGATTTCCCACGCAATACATACATCAAGTGTTATCAAATCCATAATAGTGAAACCTCAAAGGTAAAACTCAATTCATCACAAGAAGATAGAGGGGGAGAAACACCATATGATCCAACTATAGTTACAAAGCTCGCGGTACATCAAGATCATGCCAAATCAAGAACACGAGAGAGAGAGAGAGAGAGAGAGATCAAACACATAGCTACTGGTACATACCTTCAGCCCCGAGGGTGAACTACTCCCTCCTCGTCATGGAGACCGCTGGGATAATGAAGATGGCCACCGGTGATAGTTTTCCCCTCCGGAGGGTGCCGGAACGGACTCCCGATTGTTTTTTGTGGCTACAGAGGCTTACGGCGGCGGAACTTCCGATCTAGGTTTCTTTCTGGGGTTTCAGGATTTATAGGAATTTTTGGCGTTGGTCTCACGTCAGGGGTACTCTCGAGGGGCCCACAAGCCAGGGGCGTGCCCCTAGGCTTGTGGACTCCTCGTCCACCTCTTGGCTTGGCTCCTATGCTCCGGTGTTCTCTTTTCGTCCATAAAAATACACCATAAATTTTTAGCCCATTCTGAGAACTTTTATTTCTGCACAAAAAACGACACCACGGTAGTTCTGCTGAAAACATCGCCAGTCCGGGTTAGTTCTAATAAAATCATATCAAAACCATATATTGTTGCAAACATGGCATGAATACTTCATAAATTATAGATACGTTGGAGACGTATCAAACTACCTCGGAGATGGAACTTAGTTGTTTATGCATATCTCACTCCCTAGGCTTGCTCTACTTTGTACGATACCTCCAATTTTTTTAGGTACTATAATGCATGCTTCTTCTTCATAGTAGAAACCACTAAAATTTTGTCCAACACCTCCAAGCAACTTTCAACCAATCTCTTGGTATTTGAATTCCAAAGGGGTTAACTAGATAGCTTGATTCCTCCAGATGTTTGGACACTTCCAAGGAATTTTATGTTCCCAAGTTGAATTTCAAATTTGAACAAGTCCAGTACTTTCGGATTTTCCATCTAGTACTTCCACGCACATTGACAATTATTGGTCCAACAAACATTTTTTTTGATTTCATATACCTTTGGAGGGTGTGCCTCTCCTAGATGCTTAGAGTGCTACTCAAGAGCCTTTAAGATGCGAAGAATTCAAAAAGAATTGTATAAGGTCTGGAGACCATCTTCTTTATAAAGATCTACGTCAAGTTAGGCTTCCTGAGTGGGTGTCACAATGAGATATGTATGATAGCTACTTGTTAGACAAGACCTTTGGTCAAGCTAGCCTAGACATTGGTGGTCTTAGACTGCATGTACAAACCTCCACCAACGACTAGTAGGATTTCTCTAACATTCCAAACCTTGTCATCCATGTTTGTGATCCCTTTACCTTACTCTACTTGTAAGATTCTGTTTCCACTCTTAATCTCATAGACTTGCGTTCTTAGGTTGTCATAATTAACTTGGAGTAACTAATTTAAAACTTGCCAACTAAAAAGGATTAAGTTTGAGATTTATCTAGTCACCTCCCATATAGCCACCACCTCCAATACTACACACGACATCATCGTTTGGTCTCCACTAACAAAAAATGATTATTTTTTAGAATTCTCTATTTAACTCCCACTTGGACACCATCTTCAGTCCTACACACAGTATCTTCATCGTAATGGTCTCAGTTGCGGGTCATGGGATTCCCCTGTCCTATGTATGCCAACACCATCTACCCCAGCAACAAAACCTTGTCAAACCAACTCAGACCACCAGGTTCACATCTTCCAGTGGAACTTGGATCACAGAAGAGGGCAATCGATTGAAACCTTTAGAAGGACGCCCAAACCATCATCATCGCCTAGCCACTTGCGCAAGCAAGGTGACAACACTACTGCAGGATCCTGCTAATGCGATACTACGATCAAAGACCCTTTGACGAAACTGTGTGTGATGCATTAATTGCAAACGGTGATGTAAAAAAACCGTCAAAAAATATGCAAAATGTTTGCGATGAAGGATACATCAAACACGTTTCCGATTTTAGTTGCATGTGTGATGTGGGGCATACGGTTCCGTTTAATGAACTATTTTTCATGAGGCAGAACAAAAGAAACGGGCAGCCAGATGGAGGCATGCATGATATACGACATACAGTTTACTCGGATAAACTGTTTGTGATGAGGTGGAACAACAGAAATAGGCAGCCAGATGAAGGTGTGTGCGATATACGACATATAGTTCACTCGGATGAACTGTTTGTGACTAGGCAACACAAAAGAAACGGTCAGCCAGATCAAAGTGTGTATGATATACGGCATACAGTTCACTCGGATGAACTATTTTTTATTAGGCAATGCAACAGAAACGGTTCAACCAGATCAAGGTGTGTGCAATGGAGGGCATACACTTCATTTTGATAAACTGTTTGTGTTGAGCCAAGAGAACAGAAACGTTTCACATAAACAAGATGTGTGTGATACGCAACAATCATCCAATTACATAGGTGGCTAGTACACACATGATATTTCCACACACCAAAGTAAACTATTATATACATAACTAACTAGGATAAACGATCATCTGATCATCATCTATTTCTTGTGACACTTGCCGCCCATGCTCTGCTAGGATAAATGGAACAATATTCTTTACTGTGATTAGTGTGCTCTGTTGGGCACACAAGTATATGGATCATCGCCTTGGGCGAGCAATGTTCCCGCACGCATCGTGCAAGCTCGATGTTCCTTCTATGCTAAGTTTCCATTAATTGATGGCGTTTTATGAAGATGCCACTGTTTCCTGCCATTTCCTCACCGGTTTTCTGATGCCACCCAGTGATATTGCACGCGGCGTGCGACGCACGGAGGCAACAAGCACAACCTGTAGCACATCCACCTTTTCCAAGCATGCCAACCCACCAAAGCGCCGCCTCTGCCATCAACCTCCTCGACGAGGAAAACGAGAAGGCGCCACTACCCGTCGAGGCCAAGGCGCTCCCCGGCAACGCGATGGACGACGCCCTGATGCGCGTCGTCGCCAGGGTTGAGCAGACCCTTGGCGCATGGCGCTTTAGCGCTGCAGATCAAGATAGGTATGTCAGTGCCGAGAGGCTACAGCTCGCTGCACAACATGATCGATGGCGTGCCGCAGAGCAAGCTAGGCGCGTCCGCGTTGATAGGCTGCGGCTCGGCGCACAACGAGACTGTTGGAGCGCCGCAGAGCAAGAGGTGTGGCGCGCCGCACAACCAGAGCGGATCCATCGGTGCTTGCCTGCTGTCGACAGGTTGTCGTAGCTGGGTACACTTCCCGCCAGTACCCCCATTCCTCGTCAGGAGTGGGCAGAGGCCGTCTGCACCGTACTTGCACCAGAGGCTGGTCGCGCCTTACTTGCACCGGACGCCTGCCGTGCCATTCGCATGGGTCGCGTCATTCGCCTTGTCGGTGGTCCGCTCAATGCGAACGCGTTGGTTGCTAGGCTCGACCGCCTCCCCTGGGCGCAATAGAGGAACATGCCCGTCGCATCCTCGAGCTGGTGAGCTCCGATGAAATAGCCAACTTGGAGCTCGAGATAGCGCTCCAGATGTACCGCGAGCGTGTCAACCGCTGGGACGAACGCCTTCATGAGTTCAAGCAGAGCCAAGAGCCACCGTAGGCAAGGGCTGCTGGTCGTGGTCTCATGGACGCGTTTTATTTTGTTGAATCGTTTCGACATGGATCACTATGTATTCATAGCAATCATAATATTGCTCTGTTTCAATGTGTGTACTCTGTTTTCCATTCTTATATGTTCTGTTTCAATATGTGTGTATACGCTTTCCATTATGTATATGTGGATGATAACAGCTAGATACAAATTATTATAAGAAAACAGATAGAAAATGGAATTCATAATATATATTAATTATTATTAGTTCATCACAGAATATATATAATATCATCACATATATGTGATGATACTAATAATCCCTCCTAGGGGCAATATTCAGGCAGCCCCTCGCTAGCAGCTCCCTGGTGCGCAACGTCTTCCCAGTGCGGAGGCAATACTCCACTTTTTCCACCTCGCAGGGCTTGACGTACCGATCTGCCTCTTGCTGGAAGACAAGCGCGAACAAGCTTTCCATTTTGTTGGGCGCCCACCGGAGCTCCTTGTCGATGGCACGCTGGAGCTTATCGGACCACCTCCATGCAACAATGAGGCGCCTAGCGCCTTTGACCTTCCTCGCGAAGTACCCATCTTCGCACACCCCCTCCGCACGATGACGAGCCCGCCCCAAAGCTCCACCGCCTCCTTTGTCTAGGCGGCATCACGGGCTTCACATGCCGCCTGGTACCTGGTTTCCTCCTCTGCCATCTCCTTCTTGAATGCCACTTGCTTGGCTTTCTCAGCCGGCGGCAGCGACTTCCACAGACAAAGATTGTACCGTCCCCAAAACCACCCCAAAGTTGGGGAGTCCGATGCAACCTCATCCGGCTGTGCGTAGGGGTCCTCCTTGTTGTTGCTCTTTGAATGAGCATCCTCGGGGTGCGGCGCTTCCTCGTTGGCGCGTGGACAGATCGGCGGTGCCATGTAAGAGATCTGAGAGAGAGAGAGGGCGAGCGAGGGGAGTATGTAGATGAGAATGCAGGCAGGACGACGTGAGGAAGGTAGTATTTATTGGCGGCCGGAATCTAGATCAACGGGAACAATACACATGCCGGTCTCTGAAATTTACGAGTACTGTAGTTTGAATGACACACGATTCCCATAGCAAAAGCCATGTGTGAACTTAATAGCTGATGGTTTCCAATACAGAACCATGTCTGATTAATAACCCGCACCACTCACCTTCCAAACCTTGAGGCATGAAATAAAGTGCCAATCGTATGGAGCCCGGTTGTCTTGCCAGTTCTATACATTTTCTTCTTTGAACACCAGATATTTACATCGTCTGATTATTTTTTAATTTTTTGGAATTTAAATGCCATGGCACTCAATGCATGTGTCCAAGCCGTGACACCAATATGTTTGAAAAATTCGTTCCAATCTACTGCACATGGAATTAACTCGCACACAAGTACACATTTTTTTCAAACCGTTATGGTTAGCCGCTGCATGTAGATGTAGTTCAAATTTTGATTACAGTCATTAAACGGCTAGAAAATCACTTAAATGTATTTAAAGGGTCAAATGAACCCTTAAATTTTCCAAATTTTGACATGACAGATGTATTAGTGCACGTTAACTGTAGAAATTATTTGAAGCTCATAAGAGGAAGCTATCGCCGATTCGTCATCAAATATGCATTGTTCCCTCTCCAAACCACGAGCCTTCTACCGAGTTTCTCCGGTTTGTGAGGAGTGTGTGTGTCCAAATTTTCGTCAAACAAGCCAACTTTTTTACCACATCATCTCGGTGGCATGACATTACATCAAGCGAGGTTTCAAGTTTGTCTAATCATTTTTATTTTTTTGGAATTTAAATGCCATGACACTCCATGCATGTGTCCAGGCCGTGACACCAATATGTTTGAAAATTCCTTCTAATTTACTGCACATGGAATTAACTCGCACACAAGTACAAAAATATGATTTTTCAAACCGTTATGATTAGCCGTTGCATGTAGATGTAGTTCAAATTTGAATTACGGTCATTAAATGGATAGAAAATCACTTAAATGTCTTAAAAAGGTCAAATGACCCCTAGAATTTTCTAATTTTTCAAATGACAGTTGTATTAGTGCACGTTAAATGTAGAAATTTTCTAAAGGCCGTAAGAGGAAGCTATCTCCCGTTCGTCGTCAAACATGCATTGTTCCCTCTAGAAACCACGAGCCTTCTAGTGAGTTGCTCCGGTTTGTGAGGGATGTGTGTCCAAACTTTCATCAAACATGTCAATTTTTTTACCATATCATCTTGGTGGCATGATATTACATCAAGCAAGGTTTCATGTGTTTTTGATCTTTTTTTAAGTTTTTGGAATTTAAATGACATGGCACTCCATGCATGTGTCCAGGCCGTGACACCAATATGTTTAAAAATTTCTTCTAATTTACTGCACATGGAATTAACTCGCACACAAGTACACAATTTTTTTCAAACCTTATGCTTAGCCGTTGCATGTAGATGTAGTTCAAATTTGAATTACGGTCATTAAATGGCTAGAAAATCACTTAAATGTCTTCAAAAGGTCAAATGACCTCTAGAATTTTCCAAATTTTTAAATGACAATTGTACTAGTGCATGTTAACTGTAGAAATGTTTTGAAAGCCGTAAGAGGAAGCTATCGCATGTTCGTCATCAAACATGCATTGTTCCCTCTCGGAACCATGAGCCTTCTACTGAGTTACTCCGGTTTGTGAGGGGTGTGTGTCCAAATTTTTGTCAAACATGCCAATTTTTTTACCACATCATCTTGGTGGCATGACATTAAATCAAGCAAGATTTCATGTGTTTCTGATCATTTTTAATTTTTTGAAATTTAAATGGCATGGCACTGCATGCTTTGTGTCATAGCCGTGAGACCAATATGTTTGAAATTTCCTTCCAATTTACTGCATATGGAATTAACTCACATAAAAGTTCACAAATATGACTTTTCAAACTGTTATGGTTAGCTGTTGCATGTACATGTAGTTCAAATTTGAATTACGGTCATTAACTGGCTAGAAAATCATTTAAATGTCTTAAAAGGTCAAATGACCCCTGAAATTTTCTAAATTTTGACATGACAGTTGTATTAGTACTACAATTTTTCTCATATATTTAAAACACCATCTGTTGCCACTTTACTCCAAATTCGTCTTTCACAGCTAATAAAAAAATATCAACAACATCGCACACAGTTTTTTGTAGGAACCGTTTACAATGAAAATTCGTGGGTCTAGTTAAGTCTTCCTCCTTAAGCTTCACTGGCTCGTCTGCGCCAGTGCCGACAACCCCCGAATCCCGATCCCGATCCCCATTCCCGCAACCCCTTCTTGCAAAGATGACGCCGTGGAAACGCTTTGTGAGGGCTGGTATGGTGGTCGCGTCCTCCCCGAGCGCCGCCGCCTATGCCGAGAGCCCGGTCGCCTACGCCGAGAGTGCCTCCGCATCCGCCGAGAGGGCGTTTGTGGCAGCCGACAAGGCGGCTGCAGCAGCCGAGATAGCTGCAGCAGCTGCTGCAAACGCCGAGAGCGCTTGAGCTGTCGTCCATGCCGCCGATGTCGCCCTGGCCCGGGTCGAGGCCATCCACGCCAAGATTGAGGATGCACACGCCAAGATATTCCAGGCCACCTCGGAATCCAGCATGCAACCCATGTCCGAAAAGGCGGCGGTGGCCATGAAGCACCTGCTTCCTCATGAGGTTGCCGAGCGGGAGCTGGAGATGCAGGAGACAGTGGAGATCGAGGAGCGCCGTGAGGAGGAGTTGCGCATGTCCAAGGTCGAGGTAGAGAAGAGTCTGTCCGTCAAGGAATTGGCGGCGGAGGACCAACGAGAGCTCTGGTGCAACCACTACTACGAGTACTACAACCTTGAGGGTGGTGCCGAGGACGAGGACAAGGATGAGGCCGCGGTCGACTTCAGCAGGGGGTACATGGAATCCACCAATGCCGGCATATCGCCAGGACAAGTCATCGACGTCTCATCTCACACCGACAATGCATAGGCCGGCGCGGCGGCGGCTTTGTTAAAATTATGCGTACTTAGGCTTTGTTTTTAATGTTATTCTTTTGTTAGAGCAATGTTTAGGTCATTTGGCTGTGTTTAATTACTAAAATTGCTCGACTTAGTAAGTGTGGTCTGTGTGCTGTACGCTCTTTTGTGTGCCCAAATTAGCAAGCGATGTTAAATTATGCAATGATGTGGATGAGGACAGTACCCAGAGAAATTTCCACCAAAATTTGAATTTTCAAACTAAAACCATGCACGTAAAGCAGAAGAATCGTTTGCGATGCACACAATCATTTAAAGTGAATGGTGTCCGGTGGCACCGCGCGGAAATTTTCCCTCCACATTCAAAATTTTTGGCCTACCGCCAAACATCTACCCCGCCCCACCCTTCCCTACCCCCTTTTCTCCCCGACCACAAGTCACATTTCCCCTGTTTCCTCCTTCCTTCCTTCTGAAACTATAGATGCTTCCTCGCTCTCGCCGTCTCGCATCCTACCGTCGGGGTCGCCATGGTCTTCTTCAATGATCTCTCCAGCGGTTCCTCCTCCGACGACGAATTTTTCAGCACCCGGGTATGCCTCTCTTCTCGCACTCGGGTTATGACTTGGAATGAAGGATTTTAACCCGGCGGTCGATTTGAGTCATTTCTTCCTCTTGTAGCTCCCTAGGACCATCAGTTATAACAAATGGAGCGGGGTGGCTAAAGATCTGCCTGCTCGTTGTCACCATCAATCTCCATGCATGAAGCTAGTTGCGTTTGAATCTGTGGACAGTGGGAGGAAGTTTCTGGCATGTGTAGAGAAGGCTAGCCCCACTTTCGTTGTTACAAATCATTTGTTAGATGTGATTCAGACATTGTCACTGTGCTATGTTATTCTGGATGTTAAGAGAGTGTCACAGTTTGTACCTAGTATCTAAAAATGTTGCCATCTCATCAGCGGTGCCATTAGAAAATTACTTGGCACCACTTCAGTAGTTTGTGCAGCCAACTTTAGTCCACACATCCGAGCAGCCAAGCAGTAAAATAAATCTTTATGGCATGAAGGAACTGGGAATCGAAGCAACTGAAGGAAATATGCCCTAGAGGCAATAATAAAGTTATTATTTATTTCCTTATTTCATGATAAAAGTTTATCATTCATGCTAGAATTGTATTAACCGGAAACATGATACATGTGTGAATGCATAGACAAAACAATATGTCACTAGTATGCCTCTACTAGACTAGCTTGTTAATCAAAGATGGTTATGTTTCCTAACCATGAACAAAGAGTTGTTATTTGATTAACAAGGTCACATCATTAGTAGAATGATCGATTGACATGACCCATTCCTTAGCTTAGCACACGATCGCTTAGTATGTTGCTACTGCTTTTATCCATGACTTATACATGTTCCTGTAACTATGAGATTATGCAACTCCGCTTGCGGAGGAACACTTTGGTGCTACCAAACGTCCACAACGAATCGGGTGATTATAAAGGAGTACTATAGGTGTCTCCAAAGGCGATGTTGGGTTGGCGTATTTGAGATTAGGTTTTGTCACTCCGATTGTCGGAGAGGTATCTCTGGGCCCTCTCGGTAATACACATCATCAAGCCTTGCAAGCACTACAACTAATGAGTTAGTTGTGAGATGATGTATTACGGAACGAGTAAAGAGACTTGCGGTAACGAGATTGAACTAGGTATTGGATACCGACGATCGAATCTCGGGCAAGTAACATACCGATGACAAAGGGAACAACGTATGTTGTTATGCGGTCTGACCGATAAAGATCTTCGTAGAATATGTAGGAACCAATATGGGCATCCAGGTCCCGCTGTTGGTTATTGACCGTGAATAGTTCTAGGTCATGTCTACATTGTTCTCGAACCGTAGGGTCCGCACGCTTAAGGTTTCGATGACAGTTATTATGAGTTTATGAGTTTTGATGTACCGAAGAAGTTCGGAGTCCCGGATGTGATCACGGACATGACGAGGAGTCTCGGAATGGTCGAGACATAAAGATTGATATATTGGAAGCCTATGTTTGGAGTTCGGAATGGTTCCGGGCGAAAACGGGAATTTACCGGAGTACCGGGAGGTTACCGGAACCCCCCGGGGGGTAAATGGGCCTCGGTGGGCCTCGAGGGAGAAGAGGAGGGGCCGGCCAGGAGGTGGCCGCGCGCCCTCTCCCCCCCAGTCCGAATAGGACAAGGAAGGCGCCCCTCTCCTCTTCCCTCCCCAAACCTAATCCAACTAGGAAGGGGGAGTCCTACTCCGGTGGGAGTAGGACTCCTCGGCGCGCCTAGCTAGGCCGGCCGGCCCCCTCCCTCCTTTATATCACGGGGCAGGGGCACCCTAGAACACACAAGTTGATCTTTAGATCGTTCCTTAGCCGTGTCGGTGCCCCCTCCACCATATTCCACCTCGGTTATACTGTCGCAAGCTTAGGCGAAGCCTGCGCCGTGAAACATCAAGATCGCCACCACGCCGTCGTCTTGACGGAACTCTCCCTCGACACTCGGCTGGATCGAGTACGAGGGACGCCATCGAGCTGTCGTGTGTCAAGAACTCGGGGCGCCGGAGTAACGCGCCGGATCGGTCGGATCGCGAGGAGAACGCGTCGACTACTTCCTCTACGCCAGATCGCTTCGCCGGGTCTCGAGGGCACGTAGACAACACTCTCCCTCTCGTTGCTATACATCACCATGATCTTGCGTGTGCGTAGGAAATTTTTGAAATTACTACGCTCCCCAACAATGGTATCGAGCCAGGTTTTTCCATGGTTTGATGTTTTGCACGAGTAGAACACAAGTGAGTTGTGGGCGATACAAGTCATACTACCTACCAAAGATGTCATACTTTGGTTCAGCGGTATTGTGAGATGAAGCGCCCGCACCGACATTACGCGACGCTTACGCGAGACTGGTTTCACCGCCACGAGCACTCGCTGCTTAAAGGTGACCGTGGGTGTCTGTCTCTCACTTTAGTTGAACCGAGTGTGGCTACGCCGGTCCTTGAGAAGGTTAAACGGAGTCTATTTGACGAAGTATCGTTGTGGTTTTGATGCGTAGGTGAGACTGGTTCTTGCTTAAGCCCGTAGCAGCCACGTAAAACTTGCAACAACAAAGTAGAGGACGCCTAACTTGTTTTTGCAGGCATGTTGTGATGTGATATGGTCAAGACGTGATGCTATATTTTATTGTATGAGATGATCATGTTTTGTAACCGAGGTTATCGGCAATCGGTGGAGCCATATGGTTGTCGCTTATTGTATGCAATGCAATCGCTTCGTAATGCTTTACTTTATCACTAAGCGGTAGCGATAGTCGAGAAGCATAAGTTTGGCGAGACGACAACGATGCTACGATGGAGATCAAGGTGTCGCGCCGGTGACGATGGTGATCATGGTGGTGCCGCAAGATGGAGATCATGAAGCACAAGATGATGATGACCATATCATATCACTTATATTGATTTGCATGTGATGTTTATCCTTTTATGCATCTTATCTTGCTTTGATTGACGGTAGCATTATAAGATGATCTCTCACTAAATTATCAAGAAGTGTTCTCCCCGAGTATGCACCGTTGCCAAAGTTCGTCGTGCCCAGACACCACGTGATGATCGGGTGTGATAAGCTCTCGTCCATCTACAACGGGTGCAAGCCAGTTTTGCACACGCAGAATACTCGGGTTATACTTGACGAGCCTAGCATATGCAGATATGGCCTCGAACACGGAGACCGAAAGGTCGAGCGTGAATCATATAGTAGATATGATCAACATAAGATGTTCACCATTGAAAACTACTCCATTTCACGTGATGATCGGTTATGGTTTAGTTGATTTGGATCACGTGATCACTTGGATGACTAGAGAGATGTCTTTCTAAGTGGGAGTTCTTAAGTAATATGATTAATTGAACTTAAATTTATCATGAACTTAGTACTGATAGTATCTTGCTTGTTTATGTTTGATTGTAGATAGATGGCTCGTCTTTGTTGTTCCGTTGAATTTTAATGCGTTCCTTGAGAAAGCAAAGTTGAAAGATGATGGTAGCAATTACACGGATCGGGTCCGTAACGAGGATCATCCTCATTGCTGCATGTAAGAGTTACGTCCCGGATGCACCGCTAGGTGCCAGACCTCTTGCTAATGCAACTGCAGATGTTATGAACGTCTGGCGAGCAAAGCGATGACTACTCTATAGTTCAAGGTGCCATGCTTTACGGCTTAGAACCGGGACTTCAACGACGTTTTGAACGTCATGGAGCATATGAGATGTTCCAGAGTTGAAGTTAATATTCCAACAGAATGCCCGGATTGAGAGATATGAAGTCTCCAATAAGTTCTATAGCTGCAAGATGGAGGAGAATAGTTACATTAGTGAGCATATACTCGTAATGTCCGGGTACTACAATCACTTGACACAATTGGGAGTTAATCTTCCGGATGATTGTGTCATTGACAGAATTCTTCAATCACCGCCACCAAGCTACAAAGGCTTCGTGATGAACTATAATATGCAAGGGTTAGTAAAGACTATACCGAGCTCTTCGCAATGCTAAAGGCTGCGGAGGTAGAAATCAAGAAGGAGCATCAAGTGTTGATGGTCAACAAGACCACTAGTTTCAAGAAGAAAGGCAAAGGGAAGAAGAAGGGAACTTCAAGAAGAACAGCAAGCAAGTTGTTGCTCAGAGAAGAAACCCAAGTCGGCCCTAAACCTGAAATCGAGTGCTTCTACCGCAAGCGATCGTCATTTGAAGCGGAACTGCCCCAAGTATTTGGCGGATAAGAAGGATGGCAAGGTGAACAAAGGTATATGTGATATACATGTTATTGATGTATACCTTACTAGAGCTCGTAGTAGCACTGGTATTTGATATCGGTTACATTGCTAATATTTGCAACTCAAACAGGACTACGGATTGCTTAACTCGCAAAGGACGAGGTGACGATCTTGCGTGGGAAATGGTTCCAAAGTCGATGTGATCGCGGTCGGCACGCTACCTCTACATCTACCTTCGGATTAGTTTTAGACCTAAATAATTGTTATTTGGTGCTGCGTTGAGCATGAACATTATATCTGGATCTTGTTTGATGCGAGACGGTTATTCATTTAAATCGAGAGAATAATGGTTGTTCTATTTATATGAGTAATATCTTTTATGGTCATGCACCCTTGAGGAGTGGTCTATTTTGATGAATCTCGATAGTAGTGATACACATATTCATAATGTTGAAACCAAAAGATGCAGAGTTGATAACGAAAGTGCAACTTATTTGTGGCACTTGCCGTTTAGGTCATATCGGTGTAAAGCGCATGAAGAAACTCCATCTTGATGGACTTTTGGAGTCACTTGATTATGAATCACTTGGCACTTAAGAACCGTGCCTCATGGGCAAGATGACTAGAACACCGCTTCTCCCAGTACTATGGAGAGAGCAACAGATTTGTTGGAAATCATACATACAGATGTATGTGGTCCAATGAACGTTGAGGCTCGTGGCGGATATCGTTATTTTCTCACCTTCACAGATGACTTAAGCGATATGGGTATATCTACTTAATGAAACATAAGTCCAAACGTTTGAAAAGTTCAAAGAATTTCAGAGTGAAGTTGAAAATCATCGTAACAAGAAAATTAAGTTTCTACGATCCGATCGTGGAGGTGAATATTTGAGTTACGAGTTTGGTCTACAATTGAAACAATGCGGAATAGTTTACAAACTTACGCCACCCGAACACCACAACAGAATGGTGTGTCCGAACGTCGAATCGTACTTTACTAGATATGGTGCGATCTATGATGTCTCTTACAGATTTACCGCTATCGCTTTTGGGGTTATGCTCTAGAGACGGCCGCATTCACATCGAATAGAACACCGTCGAAATCCGTTGAGACGACACCTTATGAACTATGGTTTGGCAAGAAACCAAAGTTGTCGTTTCTTAAAGTTTGGGGATGCGATGCTTATGTGAAAAAGCTTCAACCTGATAAGCTCGAACCCAAATCGAGAAATGTGTCTTCATAGGATACCCAAAGGAGACAGTTGGGTACACCTTCTATCACAGATCCAAGGCAAGACATTCGTTGCTAAGAATGGATCCTTTCTAGAGAAGGAGTTTCTCTCGAAAGAAGTGAGTGGGAGGAAAGTAGAACTTGATGAGGTAATTGTACCTTCTCCCTTACTTGAAAGTAGTTCGTCGCAGAAACCGGTTTCTGAGACACCTACACCAAGTAGTGAGGAAGTTGATGATGTGAATCATGAAACTTCAGATCAAGTTGCTACAGAACCTCGTAGATCAACCAGAGTAAGATCCGCACTGAGTGGTGCGGTAATCCTGCTCGAAATCATGCTACTAGATCATGATGAACCTCGAACTATGAAGAAGCGATGGTGAGCCCAGATTCCAAAAATGGCTTGAGGCCATGAAATCTGAGATGGGATCCATGTATGAAAACAAAGTGTGGACTTTGGTTGACTTGCCCGAGGATAGGCAAGCAATAGAAAACAAGTGGATCTTCAAGAAGAAGACCGACGACGGTAATGTTATCGTTTATAAAGCTCGACTTGTCGCAAAAGGTTTTCGGCAAGTTCAAGGGATTGACTACGATGAGACCTTCTCACCAGTAGCGATGCTTAAGTCTGTCCGAATCATGTTAGCAATTGCGCATTTTATGATTATGAAATTTGGCAAATGGATGTAAAGACTGCATTCTGAATGGATTTACGGAAGAAGAGTTGTATATGATGCAACCGAAGGTTTTATCGATCCAAAGGAGCTAACAAAGTATGCAAGCTCCAATGATCCATCTATGGACTGGTGCAAGCATCTCGAGTTGGAATAAACGCTTTGATAGTGTGATCAAAGCATTTGGGTTTGTACTGCACTTTTGGAGAAGCCTCATTTACAAGAAAGTGAGTGGGAGCTCTGTAGCATTTCTGATATTATATGTAGATGACATATTGCTGATCGGAAATGATATAGAATTTCTGGATAGCATAAAGGGATACTTGAACAAGAGTTTTTCAATGAAAGACCTCGGTGAAGCTGCTTACATATTGGGCATTAAGATCTATAGAGATAGATCAAAACGCTTGATTGGACTTTCACAAAGCACATACCTTGACAAGATTTTGAAGAAGTTCAAAATGGATCAAGCAAAGAAAGGGTTCTTGCCTGTGTTGCAAGGTGTGAAGTTGAGTAAGACTCAATGCCCGACCACTGCAGAAGATAGAGAGAAAATGAAAGATGTTCCCTATGCTTCAGCCATAGGCTCTATCATGTATGCAATGCTGTGTACCAGACCGATGTGTGCCTTGCTATAAGTTTAGCAGCAGTACCAAAGTAATCCAGAGTGGATCATCGGACAGCGGTCAAGAACATCCCAAATACGAAAAGGACTAAGGATATGTTTCTCGATATGGAGGTGACAAAGAGCTCATCGTGAACAGTTACGTTGATGCAAGCTTTGACACCGATCCGGACGATTCTAAATCGCAAACCGGATACGATTTACACTAAACGGAGGAGCCGCCGGTTGGTGCAGTTCTAAACAAAGCGTCAGAGCGGGATCTACATGTGAAGCGGAATACATAGCAGCTTCGAAGCAGCTAATGAAGGAGTCGGATGAAGGAGTTCATATCCGATCTAGGTGTCATACCTAGTGCATCGGGTCCAATGAAAATCTTCGTGACAATCTCGAGCAATTGCCTTAGCGAAGGAATCCAGATTTCACAAGAGGACCAAGCACATCAAGAGACGCTTCAATTCCATCCGGACTTAGTCCGTGGGAGACATAGAGATTTGCAAGATACACACGGATCTGAATGTTGCGACCCGTTGACTAAGCCTCTTCCACGAGCAAAACATGATCAGCACCAAGACTCCATGGGTGTGAGAATCATTACTATGTAATCTAGATTATTGACTCTAGTGCAAGTGGGAGATCAAGGAAATATGCCCTAGAGGCAATAATAAAGTTATTATTTATTTCCTTATTTCATGATAAAAGTTTATCATTCATGCTAGAATTGTATTAACCAAACATGATACATGTGTGAATGCATAGACAAAACAATATGTCACTAGTATGCCTCTACTAGACTAGCTTGTTAATCAAAGATGGTTATGTTTCCTAACCATGAACAAAGAGTTGTTATTTGATTAACAAGGTCACATCATTAGTAGAATGATCGATTGACATGACCCATTCCCTTAGCTTAGCACACGATCGCTTAGTATGTTGCTACCGCTTTTATCCATGACTTATACATGTTCCCGTAACTATGAGATTATGCAACTCCGCTTGCGGAGGAACACTTTGGTGCTACCAAACGTCCACAACGAATCGGGTGATTATAAAGGAGTACTACAGTGTCTCCAAAGGCGTATGTTGGGTTGGCGATTTGAGATTAGGTTTTGTCACTCCGATTGTCGGAGAGGTATCTCTCGGCCCTCTCGGTAATACACATCATCAAGCCTTGCAAGCACTACAACTAATGAGTTAGTTGTGAGATGATGTATTACGGAACGAGTAAAGAGACTTGCCGGTAACGAGATTGAACTAGGTATTGGATACCGACGATCGAATCTCGCAAGTAACATACCGATGACAAAGGGAACAACGATGTTGTTATGCGGTCCGACCGATAAAGATCTTCAGAGAATATGTAGGAACCAATATGGGCATCCGTGTCCCGCTGTTGGTTATTGACCGTGAATAGTTCTAGGTCATGTCTACATTGTTCTCGAACCGTAGGGTCCGCACGCTTAAGGTTTCGATGGCGATGCTTATTATGAGTTTATGAGTTTTGATGTACCGAAGAAGTTCGAGTCCCGGATGTGATCACGGACATGACGAGGAGTCTCGGAATGGTCGAGACATAAAGATTGATATATTGGAAGCCTATGTTTGGAGTTCGGAATGGTTCCGGCAAAACGGAATTTACTGAGTACCGGAGGTTACTGGAACCCCGGGGTAAATGGGCCTCGGTGGGCCTCGAGGGAGAAGAGGAGGGCCGGCCAGAGGTGGCACGCCTCTCCCCTCCCAGTCCGAATAGGACAAGGAAGGGCGGCGCCTCTCTCTTCCCTCCCCCAAACCTAATCCAACTAGGAAGGGGGAGTCCTACTCCCGTAGGAGTAGGACTCCTCCCGCGCCGCCTAGCTAGGCCGGCCGGCCTCCCCCTCCCTCCTTATATACGGGGCAGGGGGCACCCTAGAACACACAAGTTGATCTTTAGATCGTTCCTTAGCCGTGTCAGCGCCCCCCTCCACCATATTCCACCTCGGTTATACTGTCGGGAAGCTTAGGCGAAGCCTGCGCCGTGAAACATCAAGATCGCCACCACGCCGTCGTCTTGTGGAACTCTCCCTCGACACTCGGCTGGATCGAGTACGAGGGACGCCATCGAGCTGACGTGTCAAGAACTCGGGCGCCGAGTAACGGCGCCGGATCGGTCGGATCGCGAGGAGAACGTCGACTACTTCCTCTACGCTGTGATCGCTTCGCTTGGTCTACGAGGGCGAGACAACACTCTCCCTCTCGTTGCTATACATCACCATGATCTTGCGTGTGCGTGGGAAAATTTTGAAATTACTACGCTCCCCAACAAAGAACTAGGTGCTCCGAGTCCGGGTCCTCGATTTTTCCTCACGCATCGGCTCGCCGAAGGCAGGCACCGTGCCAAATGCAGCAAGAATTGTCTTTACACCGGTTTGGGCATAAATAGTGGACGACCTTAGTGCTATTAGTTCTATGTTACTAAATTTGTGCATGTACATACCTGTTAGTATCAATTTGCTGTTATCCAAACACCGTCGCTATGCTGTTGCAGTTATATTTAGCTTCCTCATAAAATGTTCAATTTGTTATTTATAGTACATGATTAAGAACTTGTAGCGTTGTTGTAGTTAACTATAGCTTCTGATATTTTAGAATTTGGTTGTTGTCTCAGTAGCAATTAATTCATTTGCACATTGATCTTTTTGAGAAGATATGTCATAATTAACCCGTTTCATCAGTTTTTCAAAATATGTATTTGGAGATTTTCTATGTTGCTATAAATCCATTTCCCCTATAATTGTTACTGATATAGTTTTAAATATTATAGGATGACTGAAAGTGTTCTTACCTGGAGTGGGTTGATCTAGAGTAGCCGCAGTCTTTGAAGATGTGCCTAGCAAAGCTCTGGAGCATGTACAAGGAAGAGAACAGAGGTAGGCTTAGAGAAAGTGTTGTCAACGCTGAAGAATATTTGAAGATGCGGGATAACAAGAGGAAGATGGAGAATGAGCTCAGATTTTTTAAATTGGACTTTGCTAAGATGGTGTGGGCGAAGGAGGAGATACTTTCCGAGTTGGCCAGTGCAAAACAGGCTCTTACTGAACTAAAAGTAGAGATGGATAAGACAAGGCTGTATGATCTCGATTAGGGAAATGAATATATTGTTCTAATATTGTTCTTATGAACGTGAACTAGCTATATGCTGTATTGCGTTGTTTTCAGGTAGCTATCATACTGTGATACTAAAATATATTTATGTGCCTGCTATGAAATTGGCAGACAACTGTTCGATATGAAATATGAATTTGCGTAATAATGGAATTATTAATTGTAAACTAATAAACCTGCTAAATGGGTCATGGAACTTTGCAAACGGTTCTAGAAGTAAAAGCGCTTGTGACGGATAACCCAATGCCATACTATTTTCTCCATCAAATCGTGTGTGATGTAGTTGCATAGAAGCAAACGGTTAACCGAGGCAGAGCGTGTGTGATAGTTACACCTATCACACACGAGGCTATACATAAAACTGTGTGAGATGTATATACGAACGAAACATTTTCCCTGGATTGACTGTATGAGATGTACATATGAGCGGAAACATTTTTCCTGGATTTACTGTGTGGGATGCACATAAGAACGGAAATATATTACTTAGATTGACTGTGTGAAATGTACATAACAAACATAAACGTTTGTTTGGGACTGACCGTGTGAGATGTATTTACGTCCAGAACCGATTGGGCCTGTATAACCGTATTTGATCGCTCGCCCATCGCACACGACCTCATTTTGCTGAGTGTGTGACCAGAGGACCTATCCCCGACGGTTTCTGGGTTGCGTGGGAAGGACCCCCCTATCACAGTCACTCATTTGGCGACGGTTCAAAACGCCGTCGCGGAAAGGGGTTGAAAACCGTTTGTATAGCACCTTGCTGTACCAGTGTAGGGACAACACTCACATCCACCACTCATCGCAGAGTCCGTGTCGTCTTTGCCTAGAGCCACCGCGCCGGTGCCTAGGGCCCACTGCACGAGACAAAGAGGCGAGGCATCGGTGCTGCACCGACTTGCACGGATAGCATGTAGTGGTAACACACATTTTTTCACTTTTCACATAGAAGTTCAACTTCCTCGGTAACATAAGAGCATTTCTAGCTAATTCCTTATTATTTAACTCCTTGTATGCCTCCTTAAACTTAACGCCTTATAAAGGATTTAAATTGTGGCCGAAGCTAATCGAACCCCTATATTTAACTCACTAATTTTTTTGGCATAATTTTTCTATCTCATGTCACGTACATTTTAAACAATTGCATGGTATTTCATCAGTCCTTTAAATGATTCAAATTCAACATGCAAATCAACCATAAACATACATATAATTCATCCAATCGAACGATTCAAATTAAAACATACACATAGTTCATCCAAAAGCCACCACATCAATCCACAACATAGCATGTCTTATATCATGGACCAAGCCCTATGAAATTCATACTAGACGAACTCAAGCACTTTCATTGCATCTCACCAAAGAGACCACCATCACCCCAGGACCACTACCATCACCTAGTCGACCACCATTACCTCCATGCCGACCACCATCACTTGCATGCACCAAAGGAGGTGGTGAAGGGGTGGCCGGGAAGGACTACGAGCCACCAGACGAGAAGGAGGCGCCAGTGTTCTTCACTGCCTCGATGAGGGCATTCCCGGGCCCGTCAGCTTCCTTGCTCGCTTGCTGTCGACCAGAGCAAGCAGAGGGCGAGCGATCGCCATTGCGACCGCCATGGTCTTTGCTGATGGTGCGACAGTCCACACCACATTCTTCATCCCCATACACTTTCTTGGCGCTAGCGGCGGCATAGCGCCCGACGGGAGTGGCAGACAAGGTTGCAGAGGAGTCCCGCAGTTCCATTCCCACAGGAGTGGGGACCCGCGACAACAACGGCATTGGGAGGCTACAATGGGAAGAGGTGATGCCTCGAGCGGGAGTTGCGACAGGCAGATTTTTCTTGGGAGGTGACTGCGGCCGAGCAAATATGAGAATGTCGGTCTGGTTTGGGAGTTAACTCCTGAATATTGAGTAGCTAACCGGGTTTGGCTAAGTGCGATTAACTCCTCAATTGCTTTTTTGAGGAGTTAAAGGTTTTGAAGGGATCAGCTAGGCTAGAGATGCTTTAAGGCTTCATGTATTCTGTTTGTCGGGAAGCCATCTAAAATTCATGCTTAGACTAAGGGCTTCTACAACCTGTCCCCTCAAATCCTCCTCAAAACGTCCAGACGGACAACCCGGTCATTGCCCAGACATGAGAGAGAGAGGGAAAAAGATGACCCAACGGGACTTCCCACTTTACTCTCATATGTTCAGGTTATATGCAAACTCTCATACCCAACCCATATATTGGGAGGATACAGGGATGCATGGGCGTGATCGGGCAGTGCGCCATGTAGAATTTGGCCCTTCCTGGACCACATTTCTCTTTCTTTATTCTTTTGTTTCTTCTCTCTCTACCCCATCAATCATATGCATGTGACTAGACATTTAAGGACGGCGTTTTTAGAAAAACTTCGGAGGGGGGTGGGGTGGGAAACATCGTGCACGGACAAATATAAGCGCAAAACGGACATGCCCGCTCACTGACCGGATGAGTCCGCTGATGTTTGAGGGACCAAATTTGTCCAATGAAATTGTAGATTTTTTTTCGGGGTACAATGAAATTGTAGATGTCCTAATATCAATATTTACAGATCATAGCCTATACTTTATAGCATGTTTTTTTACATTATGTTATCCATGAACCAAAGACGTTTATTCACAAAAATAAATACTAAAATGAACCAAAGGCGTTTGCGTGACTAGGTACACCACAGAATGAGATGATTAAATGCATAGCTGGGCCTTTTTATGTTATTAGGTATCACTCGCTTTTGGTGCACATACGTAAGCAGACCTACTGAATATATTGGAACTTCATGAGCGTCCATGTCAGCCACCTTAATTCGACAGCTCCCTCTGAAGATATGTTAGGTCAATAATTTGCTTCTCCCACTGGACTTGTCAAGGAGAAAGTATCTAGTAGAAACTCTTCTTCAGTGGAAGCATGGAAACTATAACTTGTGCCGTTGGATCGAAAGTGTACGTCGTCGATTAAATGGTTGTTCATTCCATGCAATTTGCAGAAAACCGCCCGCCAGACTGCTGTCATTTTATCAGTAAACCCCTTGAACATATGTCCCTCCTGTACCTAGTCCTTAAGCTGTACCTCTTCGCGTTTACGAGAAAAAAACTAGGTTAGAGAGTTTGGGGGATCTGAGTCGAAGACTGCAGCGTCGGCGACCGCTCGGGAGACTGGAACGTCGGCGGCGGCGGCGGCGGTGGTGGCGGTGGCGGAGGCGCCGGGCTTGGGGGACTGGAGCGGCGTCGACGGGCTTGAGGGACTGGAGTGGCATCGACGGGGAATGGCCGGGCCGCAAGATTTCCCCCTTCCACCGTGAGAGATTCCTGTGCTTGTTCTTAGCCATTTCCAAATCATTGAGGGATTCAACCGATTTGCCGAACACCCCCAACTCTGCCTTGTTTCCTTCGAGTCTTGGAGTTGGTTTCTTCCAGATCATAAGGCCACCAGGTACGTGTCACTTTTTTCAGATTTGTTCATTTCCTATTCAATCTTCTCTCTGTATGGATGTGTTGAGAGATGTATCTAGTTGGATCTGTACGACTGATGGTAGAGACGTGTAGTTATCAATATAGGTAAAGCTTAATAGGAGATAAAGCAAATTATGCATGTTACACCACAGATTAATCATGGAAATGGACTGTTGTTGACCACCTGGAATTAATATTCAGAAAACATACACAATTGTCTCAGTTAATTCATGAAGGGGGCATCAAAATTACAGGAACGTCTTAATCTAGTTACTTTAACTGAATTCAAAATTACATGAAAATGTATTATACCTAAGGCTGTATCACAACTAAGTTTTCCAGTGTGCATGTACATAGTACATATGTATGTATTCCAGTAAATTAGCTTCCTGTGCCTTAATTATCAAAATGTAGTAATATTTATTATGGAAATTCATGGATGCCTCTATTGCAGCTAGCCCTATCATTACATAAATTTTTGCATTCTCTTATGTTTGTTTACACCATACAGGTCTTGTAGCGATAATGGAATCTGAGGCTGAGGCGAATATTTTTATACCATTGCAGAGCCATGACGTACAATCTGATGCAGAATCAACTACTCGAGTTAATCCACCTCTCGATATAGGGTTTTTCACACCAACAAAATCCACAATCATCCCCACATGTGTACGTACATTTGAATTATTATTATTTTCGGTTCTTGAAAGTTCCTTTGGATCACACAGCACTGACAAGAGATTCTCATGCACAAGGCAGGATTCATTCTACACACCAGATTGTGATGAATCCATAACTCCAACTATTGGGATGTATTTTTCTGATGTGAACACGGCAAAGGAGTTCTATGAGGTATATGCACACCATGTTGGGTTTTCAGTCCGTGTGGGCCAACACAAGTCATCCAATGGTGTCATGACGCACAAGCAATTCATGTGCGCGAAAGAAGGTTTCCGTGAGGAGAAGACAGGTAATATAATTTTTGAACCTGGCACCAAAAGAAGACGTGAAAGAAAAATTACTAGGTGTGGGTGCGGGGCAAAAATTGCAATCAAGCGTACAACGGATGGTCGGTATATTGTCACCGTCTTTGAGCAAGTGCATAACCATGTACTTGTTTCCCCTAGTAAGCAGCAGTTCATTAGGTCTAACAGGAAAGTCAGCTGTAAGGCGCAGAGTACATTGTTCAATTGCCATAGTGCTTGCATTGGGACTTCAGCGGCATACTGGTTCCTTCGTGTAGGTTTGGGGGGTTTCCAACATGCCGGATGCACAAAAAAAGATCTCCAAAATTTCCATAGAACCCTCATGTGCCACATAAAGTCTTCTGATGCTCAAATGTTCATCGACCTACTAGGCAGAAAGAATCTTGCAAATCCTGGGTTTTATTTTGACTATGTTATGGATGACAAGGGAAGGTTGGTCCATGTGTTTTGGGCGGATGCCACTAGTAGGAATAATTACAAACATTTTGGCAACCTTGTCTCTTTTGACTCTACATACAGCACAAATGAATACAACATGATATTTGCCCCCTTCACTGGAGTGAATCATCACAAAGGAAGTATCTTGTTTGGTGTTGCATTCCTACATGACGAGAAGGTAGCTTCCTTCGTTTGGTTGTTTCAGACTTTTTTAAAAGCAATGGGAGGGGTTGAGCCTACTCTTATGATACAGATGAATGTGCTAGCATGATTTCTGCATTACATACTGTATTCCCAACAACCACACATAGGCTATGCATGTGGCACATTATGAAGAAAGTTGGAGAAAAGGTGTCCCCTGATTTGAAGTCCAACGAATATTTCCATGACCGTTTAAACTTAGTCGTGTGGGCTTCTGAGACTCCTAGTGAATTTGAGGAGCGATGGTCCCATGTCATCGAAGAGTTTGGATTGGAAGAAAATGAGTGGTTCACTAAAAGGTTTGAGCTTCGAGAATCTTGGATACCAGCTTATTTCAATGATATAGCTCTCTCTGGGCTGCTCAGAACCACATAATGATCTGAAAGCGCCAATGCTTTCTTCTCTCGCATTATTGGATACAAGCATGCTTTCGTTGAGTTTTGGCTTCGTTTTGAAACTGCCTTGGAGGAACAACGCCACAAGGAGCTAGAAGACGATAATGTTAGCCTGCACACATCACCTCCATTAAAGACATCTTGGGGATTAGAAAAGCATGGGAGCATTGTATTCACCCATGAGGTATTTACAGAATTTCAGAAGGAGCTACTTGCTGACAGAGAGCATTGTCTTGTTGAGAGCATAACACAAGATGATCAGGTCAAAACAGCAACCATTGTTGATGCTTCTACCAAAACGATGACTGTAAGTTGGAATATATCAAACATGGTCGCTTATTGCAGTTGCTTGTTATTTGAAAGGCGTGGTATTCCGTGCCGTCATCTAATTCACATTCTAAGAACTGCCAGGCTAACAGAACTACCAAATCATTATGTACTCAAAAGGTTCACAAAAAATTGCAAGGTGGATGCTGTCTTTGATGAGGATGGCATTTTGTTGGGGGAAATTACTAGCAGCTCAATGGAGATTGAGCTACAAAAAATGGTTTCTGATACATGCAAGAAGATGGTAGAATTATTAGTTCAAGCTAAGCAGTCGCAAGCTGGTGTGAAATTCTTCAAAGATGGAATCTATGCACTTGGGGAAGAACTGAACAAGATTGTACCAGCCAAAGAACAAAGTCTAGTTCAACAGTTTGAGCAATTTCTTGGTTGTACCATTCCTGATGAAGTTGGTATCCACCCGCCAAATGATATTCGATCAAGGGGTAAGATAAAGAGAATAAAGGGGCATAATGAGAAGGGAAAGAAACAACAAAAGAAGGAGAATGTACCATGCATGTGCAATACATGTAAACAAGTTGTTACCCATGATAGCCGCACTTGTCCTATGAAATCACGTCCATAAAAAGGTATACTGCTAGTGCACACGAATAAGTAATATAGTGGCATGTTTTTATCCTTTCTAACACACTCAATTTATTTGGTATAGGTTCTGTGTGTTCCGTACTGGAGGCACAACTCATTGGAATGGTTTGGTTCATTTGGTGAACACTTGCAGTTACCATGATGATTGTGTAATGTAATCACAATCACCACTATATGAATTCAAACATTGTGTAATATAATCGCAGTTATGTCAACTATTTGTATGAATGGGTGTATCTGTAGTGAAACTGATATCTCATTAATATTTGGGTGCTTGAATTCCCGTCCATGTGTTTACTGACAAAAAAAAATTACAGTAAGAATTCTTGTCCATGTTACTTGAGATCTCCAACGATTCATTTCTTATCTTTTCAAGATATGTATTGATGTCAGTGTCCATGAGTTTGAAATCTTCCCACTTAAAAAATTCGGATATATGCACAGAAACTGAATATATTTTACATGCCAGAAAACACAACGTCTATTGTGAGAAAAGTGATATTTCCAAAGGAGTGACACAGCTCAAGCGCAAATAAGGGGTATAGAGTTAATGTAATAGATGAATGGTGCACTGTTTACAAGAGGAAGCAGGACCAGAGTAAAAGCTCGCTGCTGTTTCAGCATTTTGGGCTGGTGAGATTCGGTGGGAGAGAGCACAACCAGGGTGTTTCTTACAAATATGCCAAAGCTGAGCAGGGGGACAGGAATTGATTCATCTGTACCGGTCATTTCTAATCCAACGCTGGTTTCCATGCTTCCACTGAAGAAGAGTTTTCATGGGATACTTTCTCCTTGTCAAGTGGTAGAACAAAATACTTGAATATCCAGAAGGCGCACGAAACAAGCATATGGAGACCAGGAGATGGAGCCTAACTGAGATAAACTACACAGCCCATGCTGAACATCAAGTTCAGGAAAAAAAAACAGGAAGTCGTGTCAGCTGCTTACTGCTCACTACTGCCATCCAATAGCTAGTTGACAATTTCGAAAACCTTGTCGGCGTCACAGCCCAAAGCTCCTTTACTGGCTACAGCACTCAAAGCTAGTTGATCTTGATCCATATGTACGCTTCTATTGTACTCCTACTTCCTCTGTCCCGTACTAAAAGATGATTTTGCAAGCTGTTTCAGTTTAAAACGTTTTTGCAAGTTATTTCAGCTTGCAGAAACATCTTTTATTGCGAGGAGGGAGTAGTACTTGATACTTATGACGATGGCTGGACAAGATCCTGAGGTTTTCGTGGACGGGAGCATATCGAATTACGAAGGCTGCATGCCTTTCTCCCTCCCGAAAGTGTTCACAGACGTACTCCACTTTGGATATGATATGTTATTATCTTCTAACAGACGTGCCCATGGAAGATTTGTCTGTGGCATCACTTTCCAGTTGTCTGTGGCAGCAAGTGGGCGCGTAGGATGCGAGGCCAGATGCGTACTTCATACCATAAGCTAATTATACGAAAATGCTCTTTAGAGCTCGGGCTCCATGGAGCCCGGGTTTGACTTGGTCAAAATTCAAATTTTCACGTTTCAAAAAATTTTGAAAAAAAATACACACATACTTAGAGACATAAAGCATATGTCTGTAAATTTTCAGGACAAAACACCTTAAAATGAGTGCTACACAAAAAGAACAAATCTGAGACTTTTTAGTAGATGCACTATTCATCCTCACAGTCTATGAATTTGTCTTTTTTGCACAGATCGCATTTTAAGGTATTTCATCCTCAAACTTCACATACATACACATAACATCCTTGTTTACTTGTATGATTTTTTTCAGATTTTTTTGAAATTGAAAAATGCGAATTTTGAATTTTTCAAAAAATCCGGCCTCCATGGAGGCCGAGCTCCAAAACGCCCTACTCCTAATTATAAGCATCCTAATTGGTCTGGTTGAGTAGGAGCATTATTGCACGGGATAGCATTACCGAATCAGCTCTGGTGATTTTGACATCTAATCCCTCCGCTTCCTAAATACAAGTCTTTGAGGAGATTTCATTACAGACTACATATGGAGTATATGAGAGAATTTATACTTTAAAAGACGTTTACATACATCCGAATTTAGTGTCTATAGTGAAATCTCTGAAAAGACTTATATTTAGGATCAGATGGAGTATAAAGTTTCAACGCCTCTGTTCTTTTTCTTTTGGAAGGTTCAACAAATTATTTCGTCGAAAGATTCAACAATTGCTGGCTTGTATTGTTTTTCTAGAGAAAAGGTATAAGTCCGACTTTATAAATAAAGCCATCAGGCAAAGTACCACACAAAGCAACCAGATTCACCGAACCACCATAACACTACAGCCAGAAGGCACATCTCAAACCAGATGACAGTTTACAGGCACGCGGGCCCAACCACACCAAAACAAAAGAAGGCATGCGGGCCAACAACCTACTGCTAGAAGACTGAACGACGCCCAACTAGGTAAATCACTCGGAGGCAGGGGAGGACATCGTGTTGGCCGACGCCCGGACTTTGTTGATCAGCTCCACCATACCGTCCACGTCTGCAGGTTGAGTCAATAATTTCCACTACTGCAAGAAGATAGACATTTTAAATAGGACATCAGCCGGCTTGTTAGGAAAAACACCCTCTATGGTGAATTTGTTTCTAATATTCCACAAGGACCAGCACAGGGCAGCCAACCCGACCCAAAACAATCTCTTAGTCCGACCATTGATGTTGCCAGACAATAAACGCAAGTCAGAGAAAGAGGAAGGATCCCAGGACACATTCATCCAAGATCGAACACATCCCCAGGCTAGCTTGGCCAAAGGGCATCGGAAGAAAATGTGGTTAGTATCTTCAACCGTGGAGCATAAGGTACAAAAGGTAGAGATATACCCATTTCTCTTGCGAATTTGATTAGCCGCAAGCAGACGGCCTCTAAAGGCCTGCCATAAGAAAATCTTAATCTTAGGGGGGATCTGTTGGGGAACGTAGAAGAAATTCAAAATTTTCTACGCATCACCAAGATCAATCTATGGAGATACTAACAACGAGAGAGAGGGGAGTGCATCTTCATAACCTTGAAGATCGCGATGCGGAAGCGCATAAGAACGCGGTTGGTGGAGTCGCTCACGGCGATTCTGATCGCGGTCGAATCCGATCTAAGCACCAAGAACGGTGCCTCCGCTCAACACACGTGCAGCCGGTGGCGTGTCCGTGCCTTGATCCAAAAGGAGAGACGGAGAGGTTGGGGAAGACTCCGTCCAAAGGCAAAGACAACGGCGTGGTGGTGATGAAGGAGCGTGGCACTCCAAACAGGCTTCGCCAAGCATTGCGAGAGACGAGGAGGGAGAGGGGTAGGGCTGCGCCAGGAGAGAGGGAAACTCATGTGCTCGACAGCCCCCAAAACCCCCACTATATATAGGTATAGGGGAGAGGGGGGCGGCCCCCTCCAAATCCCATCTAGAGGGAGGGCGGCGGCCAGAGGGAGGCTTGCTCTGCAAGCAAGGTGGGCGGCGCCTTCCCTAGGGTTTTCAACCCTAGGCGCTTTGGGCCCTTGGGGGCGCACCAGCCCACTAGGGCCTGGTTCCTCCCATATTCAGCCCATCAAGCCCCCGGCAGGTGGCCCCACCCGTGGACCTCCGACACCTTTCGTGGTCCCAGACAATACCGATAACCCCTAACTATTCCGATGACTAAAACCGACTTCCCATATATAAATCTTTACCTCCGGACCATTACGGAACTCCTCGTGACGTCCGGATCTCATCCGGACTCAACAACATTCGCAACCACATACAAACTTCCTTTATAGCCCTAGCGTCATCGAACCTTAAGTGTGTAGACCCTACGGGTTCGGGAATCATGCAGACATGACCGAGACAACTCTCTGGCCAATAACCAACAGCGGGATCTGGATACCCATGTTGGCTCCCACATGTTCCACGATGATCTCATCGGATGAACCACGATGTCAAGGATTCAAGCAATCCCGTATACAATTCCCTTTGTCAATCGGTGTGTTACTTGCCCGAGATTCGATCGTCGGTATCCCAATACCTCGTTCAATCTCATTACCGGCAAGTCACTTTACTCGTTCCGTAATTCATGATCCCGTGACTAACTACTTAGTCACATTGAGCTCATTATGACAATGCATTACTGAGTGGGCCCAGAGATACCTCTCCATCATACGGAGTGACAAATCCTGTGTCTCGATTCGTACAACCCAATGTACACTTTTGGAGATACCGTAGTGCACCTTTATAGCCACCCAGTTACGTTGTGATGTTTGGTACACCCAAAGCACTCCTACGGTATCCGGGAGTTACACAATCTCATGGTCTAAGGAAATGATACTTGACATCAGAAAAGCTCTTAACAAACGAACTACACGATCTTGTGCTATGCCTAGGATTGGGTCTTATCCATCACATCATTCTCCTAATGATGTGATCCCGTTATCAATGACATCCAATGTCCATGGTCAGGAAACCATAACCATCTATTGATCAATGAGCTAGTCAACTAGAGGCTCACTAGGGACATGTTGTGGTCTATGTATTCACACATGTATTACGGTTTCCAGTTAATACAATTATAGCATGAACAATAGACAATTATCATGAACAAGGAAATATAATAATAACCATTTTATTATTGCCTCTAGGGCATATTTCCAACAGTCTCCCACTTGCACTAGAGTCAATAATCTAGTTCACATCACTATGTGATTGCAATGATCACGGGCGGTCGGTGGGTTTCCTGGCCGAGCTGTAGGATAAGGTTGAACGATGCACGACCCCAGTGGTGGTGGTGGGCGACTTCAACCTTATCAAAACGGAGGCTGACAAAAGTTACCCAACATTGACCGACGGCGTATGCGCATGTTCAACGATGCCATAGCTGCGATGGCCCTCCGTGAGATAGCCCGCGTAGGGGCTAGGTTCACATGGACCAATAAACAGGTGGACCCTATACGGAGCGTGCTGGACCGGGTCCTTGTGTCCGTGCAGTGGGAGGTTATGTTCCCACTGTGCTCCTTACGGGCGGTAACTAGGATTGGCTCCGACCACGTCCCCCTGCTGTTTGCATCAGGGGAAGGGTCCCCACCGAGATCTAGGCGCTTCTATTTCGAACCATCGTGGCTCCTGCAGCCGGGGTTCGTCGAGAGGGTTCAGGACCGTTGGGTGCAGGCTACTCTAACCCCGCCTCGGTCCTTCTGTGCCACAGACGTTTGGCATCACTGCTCCAAAGTCATCCACCAGTTTATGCGGGGTTGGGGCGCCAACCTGGGTGCTGCCCTGAGATCCCGCAAAGGGGCGCTCCTTGACCAGATTAAGGCCTTGGACGAGATTGCTGATTCAGTCGGTCTGTCGGCAGATGAATGGTTGTAGCGATATGCCCTTGAAGCCTCCCTTATGGAGATTTTCAAGGGGGAGGAACTATTCTGGCAGCGACGGGGGGCAGAAGTGGCTCCTTCAAGGCGATGCTAACACCGCGTATTTCCAAGCGATCGCGAATAGGCGTCGCAGGAAGTGCTCCATCCCGTGCCTTTGGGAAGGGAACACCCTTCTAGAACACCCGGATGAGATTAGGACCCACATTTACTCCTTCTATAAGGGGCTCTTCTCGGCAGAACCCCATGGTGGGATTTCCCTGGCGGATGATTTCTGGCCCCTTGCGGGTAGGGTATCTGACATAGAGAATGTGGAACTGACTATCCCTTTCTCGCCGGAAGTGGTGGGGCGGGCGATCGCCTCGATGAAGGCTGGGTCGACACCGAGCCCGGATGGCTTGCCGGTTGCCTTCTTCTAGAAGTTCTGGAATGTCCTAAAACCGGTGATCATGCCAATGTTCCATGAATTTTACATCATCACATTTGACATGGCGCGCATAAACTTCGGTGTTATCACCCTGATCCCCAAAGTAGTTGGGGCGACGGACATTCACCAATTCAGGCCTATCACAGTTATAAACGTCCTGGAGCGCATCTTCTCTAAAGTATGCGCGTCTAGACTCGTGCCTATTGCTGAGAGGATGAATCACCCACTCCAGACAGCATTCCTGAAAGGGAGAAGAATCCATGACGGGATACTCTCCCTCCACGAGATTGTCCACGAGGTGCGATCGCGTGGGCTGAAGGGTGTATTTTTGAAGCTGGACTTCCAGAAAGCATATGATCGGCTTGACTGGGATTTCCTGCGCCTTGTCGTGCAGCGTAGGGGCTTTGAGGACAGATGGTGCAACTGGATTATGCAATTGGTACGGTCTAGCAAGACTGCGATAAACATTAACGGAGAGGTGGGACCTTTCTTTGCGGCATTAGCGGGGTGAAGCAAGGGGACTCGATATCCCCCCTTCTCTTCAACCTTGCCGTGGACGCGTTGGCAGGTATCCTGGACAAGGCTAGGCTTTCCGGCCACATCTCGGGGGTGGTCGGACACCTCATTCCAGGAGGGGGGGTCACTCACCTTCAGTACGCCAATGACACCATGATTATGGTGGAAGGCTCTGCCCTTGACATAGTTAACCTTAAGTTCCTACTCCTCTGCTTTGAGGCTATGTCGAGACTCAAGATTAACTTTGACAAGAGCGAGGTCATCATTCTAGGTTACCCTGCTGAGGACCAACAGAGGATTACGGATAATCTAAATTGCAGGCTAACATCCTTCCCCATTACATACTTGGGGATGCTGTTGGCAAACTCAAAGATCCTGACAAGTGCATTCGACCCGCTAGTGGGATGAGTGGCCTCTCGGGCTGAGCCCTGGCGAGGACGGTTTACCTCCAAGGGGAGTAAAGCGGTCCTGATTAGCTCGAACCTTGCGAGCCTCCCCATGTTTATGATGGGGCTGTACATTCTTTCGGAAGGCGTCCATAGTGCCTTCGATAAGGACCTCGCTAGGTTCTTTTGGCAGGCGGCCAATGGCCGCCAAAAATACCACATGGTAAAATGGGCGGATATCTGCATGCCTAAGGACTGTGGTGGTCTGGGCATCATTGCCTCCCGCCGCATGAACGTGGCCCTCATGCTGAGATGGGTCCGGCGGATTCTACGCGGCGAGGAAGGGTTATGGCTGCAGCTCATTCAGGCAAAATACCTTAGGGGAGAACCGCTCTTGGCTTGCTCCCGGACAGATGGCTCACAATTCTGGCGAGCCATCCAAAGGATCAAGGAGGACATCCGCTTAGGGATTTCCTTCTCCTTAGGGAACGGGCACGGGATCCAATTCTGACTGGATCCCTGGCTGGGCATGGAGCCATTACGCATCGCCTTCCCTGGCCTATTCTTGATTTGTGTAGATCCGTCTGTTCTTGTGGCCACGGCCTTCCAAGATGGACAGTGGAACCTTGAGTTCCGTCGCTCGTTCGGACCAGCCAAGATTAATGACTGGACTACATTGCGGGCCGCCCTGTGCAACGCCCTCAATGCGGCTATATCTCCCACGTGTCGAAGCACGACTTAGAGGCATAACCGCATTGAAAGCAATGTCGCAAGTGAGGTAATCTTCACACAACCCATGTAATACATAAGGGAAAAAGATACATAGTTGGCTTACAATCGCCACTTCACACAATTACAAGAATAAAGCATTACATCATTCAGATACAGTCAAGGTCCGACTACGGAACCAAAATAAAAGAAGCACCCCAAATGCATAAAAGGACCCCGATCGACCCCAACCGGGCTCCACTATCGATCAACTAGAACGAAACAACACAAAGGGCAAGATCTTCATTGAGCTCCTCCTTGAGCTTGGTTGCGCCACCGCAAACTGGTTTTGAAGTATCCGTGAGCCACGAGGACTCAAAGAATCCCATTACCATGGGTATCAAGACTAGCAAAGCTTAATGGGAAAGGAAGGGATAAAGTGGTGAGGTTGCAGCAGCGACTAAGCAAGTATGGTGGCTAACATACGCAAATAAGAGCGAGAAGAGAACAAAGGAACGGTCGTGAAGCTAGCAATGATCAAGAGGTGATCCCGAACACCTACTTACGCCAAACATAACCCGAAACCGTGTTCACTTCCGGACTCACGAGAAGAGACCATCACGGCTACACACACGGTTGATGCGTTTTAATTCGGATCAAGTGTCAAGTTATCTACAACCGACATTAACAAATTCCCATCTGCCACATAACCGCGGGCACGGCTCTCGAAAGTTTATACCTGCAGGGTGTCCCAACTTAGCCCATGACAAGCTCTCGCGATCATCGAAGGAATAGACCTTCACCCAGAAGACCCGATCAGTCTCGGAATCCCAGACATCAAGACATTTCGACAATGGTAAAACAAGACCAGAAGACCTCCGGCGCGTCGACATCCCGATAGTAGCCGCACAGATCTCGCCTCGTGCCACGACCGGATGAGCAAGACGCATAACTAGAACCAGCCCTCAAGTTTCCCGAGGTGGCGCCGCAAGTGGTTCTAGGTTTGGACCAACGCTAGACAAGCAATCGCCCGAGGGGGCTAAATAAAGATGACCCCGGGATGCGCGACTCCCAAGGGAAAAAGTAGGTGGTGGTGAGGCAAATGGTAAAAGGCAATGTTGGGCCTTGCTGGACAAGTTTTATTCAAAGCGAACCGTCGGGGGTCCTATAAATCACCCGATCGCGTAAGGGACGCAAAATCCGGGAACATAACACCGTATGACGGAAACTAGGGCGGCAAGAGTGGAACAAAACACCGGGCATAAGGCCGAGCCTTCCACCCTTTACCAAGTATATAGATGCATTAATAATATAAGAGATATTGTGATATCCCAACATAAACCCTGCCCACCATGGAGAAATCTTCAACTTCACCGCAACTAGCAACGCTATAAGAGGGCTGAGCAAAAGCGGAACATAGCCAAACAACGGTTTGCATAGGGAAGGTGTCAAAGGTTAGGGGTTCATGGCAATATGGGATGGCTGGACAAACAGTAATAGGTAGCGCAAATAGCGAAAGAACGAGGCAACTAGCATAGCAATGATAGTAGTGAGATCCGTAGTAGCGGTCATCTTGCCTCGAAATCCCGCAAGGAAGAAGAACGAGTCCATGAAGAAGACAAACGGACGTGGTCGAACGAATCCTCACAACTCCGAACGAAACCGGTTAACGAGGGAGGCAACCCGGAAAGAAACAACATAGTAAACAACCATCACATAAACATGGCTTGATGCACAACCAAGGATGATGCATGTCCGGTTTAATGAGGCATGGCATGGCAAACTGCAACACACAAAACTACAAGTTAAGTGGAGCTCAATATGCAACGAGTTGCATATTGACGGAACACCACATTCAAGTATTTAGTTCTCTCTTGTTTAAGCTACCCAACAATATTAAATATTGATTAACATGGCAAGGGGGTGAAGCATAAGAAAACTACCTAACTAGGCAAGTTTAAATGAGGCCGGAACAACAAATAACAATTCCTGAAAAACCTCATATGCAATTTATGAATTTGCTACTGTTCTGCCCTAAAACATATTTTAAAGTTGTTAAACAGGAAAATAAAGTGGACCATGTTAATCTAGGCATTTTTCCACCCCATTTACATATAAAGAACATTTAAAACCGAGCTACGGTTATTTAGTTATGAATTAAATCATTTTAGCATGGCATTTGAGCAAATTTAATCAAACAGCACTTTAAACATTTTAAACATGGATGAAAGTGGCATATTATGAAACTAGATGAAATTCTAAGGACTTTACATATATAACATGTTTTATTTGGATGCATGGACATTTAGTTATGAGCATTTTAAAATGATGGCATTTACTGTAAATATGCATGCACTGGAAATTTAGGAAAAAAAAGTAACAGGAAAATCTAAACGGGCTGAATCGAGCTGCACGGGCTACACAGCCAGCGGTAGATAGATATAGAGCGCTCAGGCGCAAGGCAACAAAGAAGAAGAATCGGGCCAAGCCCAAGCGGCTGGCTGTGTTGTGTGCAAAATAAAGGTAAATAAGAAGCAAAAATAGGGATTCCTGGGACTCGAACCCAAGATCTCCTGGATGGATGCATGCACGAGTGACCAGTGGGCTACGATGGAAGTTGATAAACAAAGCCTGTATACGCGACATGAGTCATACCCTGGTGCAAGTCTGACGAAACTGAAATCTGAAACAGCTATAGCTCACTCAGAATCGTGGGTCTGCTCGACCGATGCGGGTCAACGCTAACAACAGCGAGGCATTCGCGCAGGGCGAAGGGGCGAACCATGGCGGCTCTCGAGCGGCTTCGGTCTGCGGCAACATAGAGAGGCATGGCGAGATGAGAGAAGAACAGAGAGGAAAAAAAACAGAGAGATACGGCGGGCATGCGGGAGGAGATGAGGGAACCGACGGGGAGGCGCAGGCAAGGCCGGAGGAGGTCGTGACGGAGCTGTCCCCGGCGTTTGTGGCTGAACTTGGCGGCAGTGGTGGTCCTGCAAGCGAGGTTCGGTACGAGACGACGCGGACGGAAGGCTGCCAGGAACTCCATGTGAGGCGTCGGCTTGGCCTCGATCAAAGAGGCCATGGCGTTCGGGGCTTGGCGCGGGGCCTCGACCGCAGGGAGGCGAGGGGAAGCACGGATCCGGGCGGTGCTGATCGGTTCCTGCAGAGAGGGAGCATGAGAAGGAAAGAAACTAGGAGAAGAAAGGGAAAGGAAGGAGAGGCGCGAGCGTGGCTGGCCTGGCGGATTAGCACGGGGACGATGTGCCTGTGCATGAGGCTGCAGGGGAAGAAGACGTCGACGAGGAGGCCGATCCTTGGCTCGAATGAGTGCTTGCGAGGCCGAGGGAGACGCGGAAGGGGAAGGCCGGGCCGATCTGATCAGTCAAGAGGAGCTCGGTCTCCTTTGGTCATGGCGTCGGCGCAAGCGTGGGTGTCCTAACCTTGGCGGGCGAGGCGGTGAAAGGGAGAATGGATAGAGGAGGAGGACTAGGGCACCGGGCATGTTATAAAGGGGCCTAGGGGTGTCTCCGCCGCCAAATCACTCGGGAGGTCGACGTGGCGTGCGTGGATGTCCCGCCAGACAGAGGTAGAAGAAGAATGTAAGAGGTCGGTTCTGTGGGCTAGTCGGGCTGAAAGAGGTAAGTGAAGTGGGCTGCGGTCTAGGAAAGGCCCGGGTAAGGAGAATGTAAGTCTCCCTTTACTTATATTTCTGTTTAAAAAATAAACAGTCTCCAAAGGAAAATGTCCAGGAGCTTTGGGGAAGAATATGAATGAAATAGAGATATACTTGGACTCCTGGAATTATGCTCCATCCGATAAAATTGGTTTGGGCATTTTAGAGAAAGAAAATTATCGCAAGTTTGAATTTAATTCAAACTTGAGGCAATTGATTCCAACCAAATCAAGTCCAAAGGGGCTGAAATTTGGCAGAGAGGGTGTAGGCAAGGTTCAAGATTAACAAAAATAAATGAACATTTAGGAAGGGCTTCGAAAAGTGGGAAAAGAATTATAGGCAAGGTTAGAGAGTCAAAACTTGAAGAAGGAAAGGCCACGGGATTTTACATGCACGTGTGTTGTGGTAAATTCCAAATTAATGGAATATTATTTTTATAGCTCCCTAAATATCGAGAGGATATGTTTTAAAGAGAATCACCATATGAATTCCCTCGATTTAAATAGATCAAAAGACCTATGCAATTTATTTAGTTGAGGTTTTAAAAAAAATTAATGATATGATGGCATGATGACATGATGCAATGCAAGAGATGCAATGATGAAATGCAACAAACAAAAAGCAAAACGAAGACAAAACCCAACCACGAAGGAAAATATCATATCACATCTCCGGAAAAGGCAAGAGTTGGAGTTACGAATATGGAAAGTTGTATCCGGGGCGTTACAACACTCCACCACTATGAGAGGATCTCGTCCCGAGATCTAGGATGGCACCGGAGGGAAAGGAAGAGGAAGAGGTAAAACAAAGTTGCTTCTTCGACAAACGAGTGAAACCATGAACCTTGAGAGGTTGAGCAATATAAAAGAAAGAGTACAACAGAGATGAACGAGATTGCAAACAATCCGTTAGAAAAGAGGAACAAGGAGTATTACGAGAATTTGAAGGTTGGAAAGACATGAATCAAAAGTTTCACGAACGAAAAGAATATGACCACCTCAGTATAATGAGATAGCCAAGGAACAAGCATGACATAATTTGGACAGCACTCCGGTAGAAAAGAGAATAAAACTTGATGAGATGAAAAGATATGGAAGAGATGATACAACACTCCGGTTAAATGGATAAGCAAGAAAAGAACACGATCTTGACAAAACGAGGTGATGGGTGGATAGCACAACATCACAATGTCTCCGTAAGAAAGAATAGAAGATAGATCATTGGAATAACAGAATGGAGAAGAAAATGACATCTTCTGCCACAATTGAACTTGGAAAGCATCCTTGCAAAGAAGAATTGAACGGAGTTGTTGGAAAATCAACAACTAGAAGCACAAGCTAGTTGTGGGCTTAAGGCCAACATATCAAAATGATGAGGTGACAACCGGCCACAAATGGAAACCATTGATTTGATTGAGGGCACCAAAGAGATGAAAAACTTCTTTCACCAAGAGGATAGGAGATAACTTGGATCATTGATAAACACCACAAATAGCAATATTCCTTAGGGAAGGCTTTAGGTGAAATCTATACCAAGATAACTCCGAAGAAGAGATTGATGGATTTAAAATACCTCACTTTTGACAACAATACGAATCATGAAACATGAAGGAAATTGTCAAGAGTGACATAACACCATCTCAAAAGATAAGATAGAGAGAATTACACTTCGGATTACCATATGACGAAAGCTTGAGCTCCTTAGGAAAGAATCTCGATGAAAACTTCGAGAAGGGAATAAATCCTTGATGAACCATCATGTAGAACCTCCATGAAGAACTCCGGTAAACAAAAGGAATGAAAAAGAAAGAGAAATTGAAAACACAAGGTGAAGCCTTGCGATGATTTAGATAGAGCTTCACGACAAGATAAAGCGGAAAACTTGGAACTCCAGAAAAGAAAAGATGAAGCATCTCGAACCAAGAATGTGATATGATGAACAACTCCGGAAAGAAGAAATTAATCACTTGGAAGAACAAGAATAAGAATTATGTTATGCTTATCCTTCACCAATTAAATTGATGACAAGCAATGGATTTAGCATACTACTTATTCTCGTAGAAAGGATTAAAAGAGATATATCAAAACTTGAGAAGGTATTGATGGAACCACCGGTGGGATTGGAAACAACGAATGAAATGATACGGTAGCAAAGGAAGAGGAATCTCGAACGAACCATCGTAAGAATTGAAAATGAAAGTAGCAAAAGCACAATTCACCGGAAAGAATTGGAAAACGAATGAAGATACTTGAGGGGATTTAGATACATGAGAACGAAGACATCATGAACTGATTAGAGGATATTTGAACGAATCACCGGTAAGATTGGAGAATGATAACTGACAACTGAGAATGAATAAATCTGAAATGATGAACTCTGGATGACAAGCTGAGAAGACTCTTGAATATCTCCTGATCGGTGAAAAAAAGATTCTCACAATTGAAAACAAATATGAGAGGATGGCATCAAGCTAGAACCATGAATATTCAAGAGAATGGACCAAGATTTAAGAAAAATCCTTCATCGGTCTTCAAATGATGAGAATGACAGCGAGAAACACCACCAAGAATTATTGAGGCACACCGGAAGAATCAAAAGCGAAGAGGTTGAGCCAACTATGAAAAGAATTTCAAAGATCTTGGAGAAAAGCATATGGCTGATGATAATTCATTCTTACGTCAAACTTCGAAAGACTTTGGGAATGGCTCCGGGAAAATTAGAAGAGTCAGGTAAGATCCTGGGAAAAGACCTGTGGGTTAGGGCCCACTCAAAAGAAAACACCGTTGGAAATGATTTAAAAGAGATGTTGCACCGGTTGAATTAAATGACTTGAATGAGATACCAATCTCGAAAGAGCTTGAACGAATGCAGAGTGGAAACACGAATCTTCGAGATATCTTGAGCACTCCGGAATAACAACTAGCGAGAAGTAGAATGATAAAGAGGTGCACCGGTATGAGAAGACCTTGAAATGAGGAAAGGAATATGATGAATATCGAAAGCTTGAATTGGATCCACCGGAGAAGAAACAACAATGAAGGACGATGAACTTGAAGCTGTTGAGCATCTTCATGGGAAATCACCGGATAAAACATTGAAAGAAAAGAATGAAGAGACTTCACATGAATAAATGGATACTTGATTAAGAAATCTGTGTCCTTGAAAAAAAAAGGTGGGAGGGTGGGGAAAAACAGAGACAACTTGGGACGGATGAAACAAACACGTTGAGAAAACTTAGAATTGATCTTGCGGATGGGAAAAATGATGGGATCCACTTGAAGAGAAGCACACCGGTTGGAAAGGATTGACATGACAATCTCGATTGTCGAGAAGGATTGGTATTCACATCGGAGTATGAGAACACCATTTCGGAAAGGTATGGAATCAACACTTGACATCGAAGCAACTCGAATACCACAAATAACACAAAACAAAGGATTGGCTTGCAGAATAAGCTGGAACAAACATATGATAGAGATTTACCCAATCCCATATCATGCATCTGTCGGAAAGATATTCTAGGAGCTACTTGAATTCCCACCTATAAAACTCCCGAAACTTTCTCGTTATGCAATCTGGTGTTGGGGATACAGGAAGCAATATATCTCACCCAAACTAACAATACCTACATCCAAGTCAGATCCATCCGTCAACACATAACCAAGAAACCTTCGAAATCGTGTACCTCAACCTTCAAAAGCATCCATTATACGAAGTCATGGCAATACTCCGTACTCACCTCAAGATCGGGTTAGCGGGTTATCTCACCAACAACCGCATAAAAGAGATTTTCGATGTCGGCGCTAAACTCGTATTCCGAATCGCAACGATAAAAATTATGACGACAACACCTCGGAGCTCAACTCCCCGACACCGCCACAACCCCTAAATGTCGAGGCAACCAAGACAATGTTGTCATCATAAAACCATCGGAACGATTCTAAGATACCCGCGTGATCCTAAAAAAATTTTAGTGAAATTTGAGAAGAGAAGAGTCAAAACTCTACGTCAGGATACCTCACCAGAAGGTCGAAGGGACTTGGGAGTAAAAAGAATTCCTAACTCTCCGATATATATAATCCTAAATGACTCAAAACATTTTTCTAGACACAACTCGGCCACTAAAAACGATCAAGCAAAGGGGGCTCCTAAGGTCGGGATGGCTCGATTACTAACTTGTAACGCCTCAATGCGGCTATATCTCCCACGTGTCGAAGCACGACTTAGAGGCATAACCGCATTGAAAGCAATGTCGCAAGTGAGGTAATCTTCACACAACCCATGTAATACATAAGGGAAAAAGATACATAGTTGGCTTACAATCGCCACTTCACACAATTACAAGAATAAAGCATTACATCATTCAGATACAGTCAAGGTCCGACTACGGAACCAAAATAAAAGAAGCACCCCAAATGCGACAAAAGGACCCCGATCGACCCCAACTGGGCTCCACTACTGATCAACTAGAACGAAACAACACAAAGGGCAAGATCTTCATTGAGCTCCTCCTTGAGCTTGGTTGCGTCACCTGCAAACTGGTTTTGAAGTATCCGTGAGCCACGAGGACTCAAAGAATCCCATTACCATGGGTATCAAGACTAGCAAAGCTTAATGGGAAAGGAAGGGATAAAGTGGTGAGGTTGCAGCAGCGACTAAGCAAGTATGGTGGCTAACATACGCAAATAAGAGCGAGAAGAGAACAAAGGAACGGTCGTGAAGCTAGCAATGATCAAGAGGTGATCCTGAACACCTACTTACGTCAAACATAACCCAGAAACCGTGTTCACTTCCCGGACTCCGCCGAGAAGAGACCATCACGGCTACACACACGGTTGATGCGTTTTAATTCGGATCAAGTGTCAAGTTATCTACAACCGGACATTAACAAATTCCCATCTGCCACATAACCGCGGGCACGGCTCTCGAAAGTTTATACCTGCAGGGTGTCCCAACTTAGCCCATGACAAGCTCTCGCGATCATCGAAGGAATAGACCTTCACCCAGAAGACCCGATCGGTCTCGAATCCCGTACATCAAGACATTTCGACAATGGTAAAACAAGACCAGCAAGACCTCCCGGCGTGCCGACATCCCGATAGTAGCCGCGTAGATCTCGCCTCGTGCCACGACCGGATGAGCAAGACGCATAACTAGAACCAGCCCTCAAGTTTCCCGAGGTGGCGCCGCAAGTGGTTTCTAGGTTTGGACCAACGCTAGACAAGCAATCGCCCGAGGGGCTAAAATAAAGATGACCCCAGGATGCGCGACTCCCAAGGGAAAAAGTAGGTGGTGGTGAGGCAAATGGTAAAAGGCAATGTTGGGCCTTGCCGGACAAGTTTTATTCAAAGCGAACTGTCGGGGGTCCATAAATCACCCGATCGCGTAAGGGACGCAAAATCCGGGAACATAACACCGTATGACGGAAACTAGGGCGGCAAGAGTGGAACAAAACACTGCATAAGGCCGAGCCTTCCACCCTTTACCAAGTATATAGATGCATTAATAATATAAGAGATATTGTGATATCCCAACATAAACCCTGCCCACCATGGAGAAATCTTCAACTTCACCGCAACTAGCAACGCTATAAGAGGGCTGAGCAAAAGGGAACATAGCCAAACAACGGTTTGCATAGGGAAGGTGTCAAAGGTTAGGGGTTCATGGCAATATGGGATGGCTGGACAAACAGTAATAGGTAGCGCAAAGATAGCGAAAGAACGAGGCAACTAGCATAGCAATGATAGTAGTGAGATCCAGGGTAGCGGTCATCTTGCCTGAAATCCCGCAAGGAAGAAGAACGAGTCCATGAAGAAGACAAACGGACGTAGTCGAACGAATCCTCACAACTCCGGAACGAAACCGAAGCTAACGAGAGGCAACCCGGAAAGAAACAACATAGTAAACAACCATCACATAAACATGGCTTGATGCACAACCAAGGATGATGCATGTCCGGTTTAATGAGGCATGGCATGGCAAACTGCAACACACAAAACTACAAGTTAAGTGGAGCTCAATATGCAACGAGTTGCATATTGACGGAACACCACATTCAAGTATTTAGTTCTCTCTTGTTTAAGCTACCCAACAATATTAAATATTGATTAACATGGCAAGGGGGTGAAGCATAAGAAAACTACCTAACTAGGCAAGTTTAAATGAGGCCGGAACAACAAATAACAATTCCGGAAAAACCTCATATGCAATTTATGAATTTGCTACTGTTCTGCCCTAAAACATATTTTAAAGTTGTTAAACAGGAAAATAAAGTGGACCATGTTAATCTAGGCATTTTTCCACCCCATTTACATATAAAGAACATTTAAAACCGAGCTACGGTTATTTAGTTATGAATTAAATCATTTTAGCATGGCATTTGAGCAAATTTAATCAAACAGCACTTTAAACATTTTAAACATGGATGAAAGTGGCATATTATGAAACTAGATGAAATTCTAAGGACTTTACATATATAACATGTTTTATTTGGATGCATGGACATTTAGTTATGAGCATTTTAAAATGATGGCATTTATCAGAAATATGCATGCATCGGAAATTTAGGAAAAAAAAGTAACAGAAAAATCTAAACGGGCTGAATCGAGCTGCACGGGCTACACAGGCCAGCGGTAGATAGATATAGAGCGCTCAGGCGCAAGGCAACAAAGAAGAAGAGAATCGGGCCAAGCCCAAGCGGCCGGGTGTGTTGTGTGCAAAATAAAGGTAAATAAGAAGCAAAATAGGGATTCTCGACTCAACCCAAGATCTCCGGATGGATGCATGCACGAGTGACCAGTGGCTACGATGGAAGTTGATAAACAAAGCTCAGATACGCGACATGAGTCATACCGTGCAAGTCTGACGAAATCTGAAATCAAACAGCTATAGCTCACTCAGAATCGTGGTGCTCGACCGATGCGGGTCAACGCGAACAGCAGCGAGGCATTCGCGTCTGGCGAAGGGGACGAACCATGGCGGCTCTCGAGCGGCTTCGGTCTCAGGCAACATAGAGAGGCATGGCGAGATGAGAGAAGAACAGAGAGGAAAAAACAGAGAGATACGGCGGCATGCGGGAGGAGATGAGGGAACCGACGGGAGGCGCAGTAAGGCCGGAGGAGGTCGGACGGAGCTGTCCCCGCGCTTGTGGCTGAACTTGGCGGCAGTGGTGGTCCTGCAAGCGAGGTTCGCACGAGACGACGCGACGGAAGGCTGCCAGAACTCCATGTGAGGCGCCGGCTTGGCCTCGATCAAAGAGGCCATGGCGTTCGGGCTTAGCGGGGGCCTCACCGCAGGAGGCGAGGGAAGCACGGATCCGGGCGGTGCTGATCGGTTCCTGCAGAGGGAGGGAGCATGAGAAGGAAAGAAACTAGGAGAAGAAAGGGAAAGGAAGGAGAGGCGCGAGCGTGGCTGGCCTGGCGGATTAGCACGGGGACGATGTGCTCAGGCATGAGGCTGCAGGGGAAGAAGACGTCGACGAGGAGGCCGATCCTTGGCTCGAATGAGTGCTTGCGAGGCCGAGGGAGACGCGGAAGGGGAAGGCCGGGCCGATCTGATCAGGTCGAAGAGGAGCTCGGTCTCCTTTTGGTCATGGCGTCGGCGGGCGCGTGGGTGTCCTAACCTTGGCGGCGGCGAGGGCAGGAAAGGGGAGAATGGATAGAGGAGGAGGACTAGGGCACCGGGGCATGTTATAAAGGGGCCTAGGGGTGTCTCCGGCCACAAATCACTCGGGAGGTCGACGTGGCGTGCGTGGATGTCCTGCCGACAGAGGTAGAAGAAGAACAGAAGAGGTCGGTTCTGGTGGGCTAGTCGGGCTGAAAGAGGTAAGTGAAGTGGGCTGCGGTCTAGGAAAGGCCCGGGTAAGGAGAATGTAAGTCTCCCTTTACTTATATTTCTGTTTAAAAAATAAACAGTCTCCAAAGGAAAATGTCCAGGAGCTTTGGGGAAGAATATGAATGAAATAGAGATATACTTGGACTCCTGGAATTATGCTCCATCTGATAAAATTGGTTTGGGCATTTTTAGAGAAAGAAAATTATCGCAAGTTTGAATTTAATTCAAACTTGAGGCAATTTTGATTCCAACCAAATCAAGTCCAAAGGGGCTGAAATTTGGCAGAGAGGGTGTAGGCAAGGTTCAAGATTAACAAAAATAAATGAACATTTAGGAAGGGCTTCGAAAAGTGGGAAAAGAATTATAGGCAAGGTTAGAGAGTCAAAACTTGAAGAAGGAAAGGCCACGGGATTTTACATGCACGTGTGTTGTGGTAAATTCCAAATTAATGGAATATTATTTTTATAGCTCCCTAAATATCGAGAGGATATGTTTTAAAGAGAATCACCATATGAATTCCCTCGATTTAAATAGATCAAAAGACCTATGCAATTTATTTAGTTGAGGTTTTAAAAAAAATTAATGATATGATGGCATGATGACATGATGCAATGCAAGAGATGCAATGATGAAATGCAACAAACAAAAAGCAAAACGAAGACAAAACCCAACCACGAAGGAAAATATCATATCACATCTCCGGAAAAGGCAAGAGTTGGAGTTACGAATATGGAAAGTTGTATCCGGGGCGTTACACCCTGCCACTCGTGCTCCCGGATTATCCGGACACAGTTTCATGGCGGCACACGCCGACAACGGAGTTCTCGGTGGGCACGGCTTACCAGGCCCTTTGCCCACCGACAACTCACCCCTGGCTTGTCCCTCTATGGAAAGCCCCATCCCATTAAAGATTAAGATTTTTGTTTGGCAACTTCTACGAGATCGTCTCCCCTCGGGGACAGAGGTACTTAAGCAGCACGTACCTGGGGATGGTATTTGCCCCCTCTGTGCAGTACCGGAGACTGGGACACATATTCTCTTCTCTTGTACGACAGCGAGGGTATTATGGACTTTCTTCTGCGAGGCGTTGGGGCCTGACTGGGAGGCCCTAAATCTCGCGGAGTTCTTGCAGCTTCAAGCTATACAGCCTGCACGACATCGCCGCCTATTTTGGCTTATTTTTGCGGCAATGTCGTGGACTCTTTGGACGACTAGGAATAAGATGGTGATTGAGAAGGTTTTCGCGAAGAAGGCTTCTAACTCCTTCAAATTCCTTGCTTTCTTGCAGCACTGGCACCCGCTCTCAAGGCAGCGTGATCGTGGTCGCCTTGGCTTGATGATGGATGCGCTTTTGTCCTCGGCGCGTCGGCTGTCGTCCTCGTAGGGCCGCTCGGCGGTAGCCACTAGGTGGCTTTTTCTTTATATTTCTCTTATGCTTTCTTGGGCTTTTTTGTGCTGTGGCCCCAGCCGTTTCCTGTTGGTTGCTGTTCAAACTTGGATCGTGTGGACCGTTGCTTTATTTATAAAGCGGGGCGAAAGCGTATTTCGAGAATGAATCCAACACCCATTGGGTTTGATCATATCTTGCTTGTGAGAGAGGTTATTAGTCAATGGGTCTGAATCTTTCAGATCCGTGTGTGCTTTACAAATCTCTATGTCATCTCCTAGATGCAGCTACCACGCGCTATTTGGAACTATTCCAAATAACTGCTCTACTATACAAATCCGGTCTACTACTCAGAGTCATCCAGATTAGTGTCAAAGTTTGCATCAGCATAACCCTTTACGATGAACTCCTTTACCACCTCCATAATCGAGAAAATTCCTTAGTCCACTAGTTACTAAGGATAACCTTGATCATTGTCCCCGTGATCCATTCTCGATCATACTTGTACCCTTGATGACTCATGGCAAGGCACACTTTAGGTGCGGTTCACAGCATAGCATACTGTGGAGCCTACGTCTAAAGCATAGGGGACGACCTTTGTCCTTTCTCTCTCTTCTGCCATGGTCGGGTCTTGAGTCTTACTCAATACTCACACCTTATAACACAGCCAAGAACTCCTTCTCTGCTGATCTGTTTTGGACTCCTTCAAAATCTTGTCACTGTGCGTACTCATTTGAAAGTACTATCAAGCGATTTTGATCTATCCTTATAGATCTTGATGCTCAATGTTCAAGTAGCTTTTTTCCATTGAAAAACACTTTCAAATAACCCTATATGCTTTCCAGAAATTCTACATCATTTCTGATCAACAATATGTCAACAACATATACTCATCAGAAATGTTATAGTGCTCCCACTCACTTCTTTGGAAATACAAGTTTCTAATAAACTTTGTATAAACCCAAAATCTTTGATCATCTCATCAAAGCGTATATTCCAACTCCGAGATGCTTACTCTAGTCCTTAGAAGGATTACTGGAGCTTTGCATACTTGTGCGCATCTTTCAGGGTTGACAAAACCTTCTGGTTGTATCACATACAACCTTTCCTCAAGAAAATCGTCGAGGAAACAATGTTTTGACATCCTATCTGCAAGATTTCTTAAATAATGCAGTAACTGCTAATATAATTCCAACAGACTCTTAGCATCGCTACGAGTGAGAAAGTCTCATCGTAGTCAACTCCTTGAACTTGTCAGAAAACATCTTAGCGACAAGTCGAGCTTTGTTAATGGTGACACTTACCATCATTGTCCGTCTTCCCTTTTAAAATCCATCTGTACCCAACAGCCTTACGACAATAAAGTTGTTCTTCCAAAGTCTACACTTTGTTTTATACATGGATCCTCTCTCGGATTTTATGGCCTCGAGCCATTTGTCGGAAGCCGGGCCCACCATCGCTTCTCCATAGCTCGTAGGTTCATTGTTGACTAGCAACATGACCTCCAAGATAGGATTAAGTACCACTCTGAAGTAGTACACATCATTGTCGTCCTACGAGGTTTGGTAGTGACTTGATCCGAAGTTTCATGATCACTATCATCAACATCCGAAGTTTCATGATCACTATCATCAGCTTCCACTTCAATTGGTGTAGGCGCCACAGGAACAACTTCCTGTGCCCTGCTACATACTAGTTGAAGTGACGGTTCAATAACCTCATCAAGTCTCCACCATCCTCCCACTCAATTCTTTCGAGAGAAACATTTCCTCGAGAAAGGACCCATTTCTAGAAACAATCACTTTTGCTTCCGGATCTGAATTAGGAGGTATACCCAACTATTTTGGGTGTCCTATGAAGATACATTTATCCACTTTGGGATCGAGCTTATCAGGCTAAAACTTTTTCACATAAGCGCCGCAGCCCCAAACTTTTAAGAAACAACAGCTTAGGTTTCTCTGAACCATAGTTCATACGGTGTCATCTCAACAGAATTACGTGGTGCCCTATTAAAGTGAATGCGGTTGTCTCTAATGCCTAACCCATAAATGATAGTGATAATTCAATAAGAGACATCATGGTATGCACCATATCCAATAGGGTGCATTTATGATGTTCGGGCACACCATCACACTATGGTGTTCCAGGCGGTATTAGTTATGAAACAATTTCCACAAGGTCTTAATTGTGTACCAAACTCGTAACTCAGATATTCATCTCTATGATCATATCATAGACATTTTATCCTCTTGCCACGATGATCCTTAACTTCACTCTGAAATTGCTTGAACCTTTCAATAATTCAGACTTGTGTTTCATCAAGTAAATATACTTAGCATGTACTCAAATCATCTGTGAAGCAAGAACATAACGATATCCAATGCGTGCCTCAGCACTCATTGGACTGCACACATCAAAATGTATTACTTCCAACAAGTTGCTTTCTTGTTCCATCTCACTGAAAACGAGGCCTTTCAGTCATCTTGCCCATGTGGTATGATTTGCATGTCTCAAGTGATTCAAAATCAAGTGAGTCCAAGCGATCCATCTGCATGGAGTTTCTTCATGCGTATGCACCAATAGACATGGTTCGCATGTCTCAAACTTTTCAAAACGAGTGAGTCCAAAGATCCATCAACATGGAGCTTCTTCATGCATTTTATACCAATATGACTCAAATGGCAGTGCCACAAGTATGTGGTACTATAATCACTATCTTATATCTTTTAGCATGAACATGTGTGTCACCACGATCGAGATTCAATGAACCATTCATTTTAGGTGCAAGACCATTGAAGGTATTATTCAAATAAACAGAGTAACTATTATTCTCCTTAAATGAATGACCGTATCGCGATAGACATAATCCAATCATGTCTATGCTCAACACAAACACCAAATAACAATTATTTAGGTTTAACACCAATCTTGATGGTAGAGGGAGTATGCGATGCTTGATCACATCAAGCTTGGAAACACTTCCAACACATATCGTCATCTCACCTTTAGCTAGTCTCCGTTTATTTCGCAGCTTTTATTTCAAGTTACCAACACTTAGCAACCGAACCGGTATCTAATACCCTGGTGCTACTAGGAGTACTAGTAAAGTACACATTAATATATCCAATATACTTCTATCGACCTTGCCAGCCTTCTCATCTACCAAGTATCTAGGGTAGTCCTACTTCAGTGACCGTTCCCCTCATTACAGAAGCACTTAGTCTCAGGTTTGGTTTCAACCTTGGGTCTCTTCACTAGAGCAGCAACCGATTTGCCATTTCATGAAGTATCCCTTCTTGCCCTTGCCCTTCTTGAAACTAGTGGTTTCACTAACCATCAACAATTGATGCTCCTTCTTGATTTCTACTTTCGCGGCATCAAACATCGCGAATATTTCAAGGATCATCATATCTATCCCTGATATGTTATAGTTCATCACGAAGCTCTAGCGGCTTGGTGGCAATGACTTTGGAGAAACATCACTATCTCATTTGGAAGATTAACTCCCACTCGATTCAAGTGATTGCTGTACTCAGACAATCTGAGCACAAGCTCAACGATTGAGCTTTCTCCCTTAGTTTGCAGGCTAAGAAACTCGTCGGAGGTCTTATACCTCTTGACGTGGGCACGAGCCTGAAATCCCAATTTCAGCCCTCGAAACATCTCATATGTTCCGCGATGTTTCGAAATCATCTTCGTGCCTCAATTCTAAACCGCTTAACATTAATCAACTATCACGTAGTTATCAAAATGTGTATGTCGATGTTCGCAACATCCACGCACGACGCTCGAGGTTCAAAGACACCGAGTGGTGCATTAAGGACATAAGCCTTCTACGCAGCAATGAGGACAATCTCGCGGTTCTGGACCCAATCCGCATAATTGCTACTATCAACTTTCAACTAAACTTTCTAGGAACATATCTAAAACAGTAGAACTAAAGCGCGAGCTACGACATAATTTGCAAAAACCTTTTGACTATGTTCAGGATAATTAAGTTCATCTTATGAACTCCCACTCAGATAGACATCCCTCTAGTCATCTAAGTGATACATGATCTGAGTCAACTAGGCCGTGTCCGATCATCACGTGAGACGGACTAGTCATCATCGGTGAACATCTTCATGTTGATCGTATCCACAATACGACTCATGTTCGACCTTTCGGTCTCTTGTGTTCCGAGGTCATGTCTGTACATGCTAGGCTCGTCAAGTCAACCTAAGTGTTTCGCGTGTGTAAATCTGGCTTACACCTGTTGTATGTGAACGTTAGAATCTATCACACCCGATCATCACGTGGTGCTTCGAAACAACGAACTTTCGCAACGGTGCACAATTAGGGGGAACACTTTCTTGAAATTATTACGAGGGATCATCTTATTTACTACCGTCGTTCTAAGCAAATAAGATGCATAAACATGATAAACATCACATGCAATCAAATAGTGACATGATATGGCCAATATCATTTTGCTCCTTTTGATCTCCATCTTCGGGGCTCCATGATCATCATCGTCACCGGCATAACACCATGATCTCCATCATTATGATCTCCATCGTCGTGTCTCCATGAAGTTGTCTCGCCAACTATTACTTCTACTACTATGGCTAATGGTTTAGCAATGAAGTAAAGTAATTACATGGCGTTATTCAGTGACACGCATGTCATACAATAAATAAAGACAACTCCTATGGCTCCTGCCGGTTGTCATACTCATCGACATGCAAGTCGTGATTCCTATTACAAGAATATGATCAATCTCATACATCACATATATTTCATTCATCACATCCTTCTTGGCCATATCACATCACATGACATATGCTGCAAAAACAAGTTAGACGTCCTCTAATTGTTGTTGCAAGTTTTTACGTGGCTGCTATAGGTTTCTAGCAAGAACGTTTCTTACCTAGGCCAAAACCACAACGTGATATGCCAAGTGCTATTTACTCTTCATAAGGACCCTTTTCATCGAATCCGATCCGACTAAAGTGGGAGAGACTGGCACCCGCTAGCCACCTTATGCAACAAGTGCATGTCGACCGGTGGAACTCCGCCTCACGAAGTGTACGTAAGGTCGGTCCGAGCCGCTTCATCCTACAATACCATCGAAACAAGATAGGACTAGTAACGGTAAGCATATTGAACAAAATCAACGCCCACAACAACTTGTGTTCTACTCGTGCATAGAATCTACGCAATAGACCTAGCTCATGATGCCACTACTGGGGAACGTAGCAAAAATTCAAAATTTTCTACGCATCACCAAGATCAATATATGGAGATACTAGCAATGAGAGAGAGGGGAGTGCATCTTCATACCCTTGAAGATCACGATGCGGAAGCGTTACAAGAACGCGGTCGGTGGAGTTGTTCACGAAGCGATTCAGATCACGACCGAATCCGATCTAAGCACCGAAGAACGGTGCCTCCGTGTTCAACACACGTGCAGCCTGGTGACGTCTCCTGTGCCTTGATCCAGCAAGGAGAGAGGGAGAGGTTGGGGAAGACTCCGTCCAGCAGCAGCACAACAGCGTGGTGGTGATTGAGGAGCGTGGCACTCCAGCAGGGCTTCACCAAGCACTGCGAGAGACGAGGAGGGAGAGGGGTAGGGCTGCGCCGGGAGAGAGGGAAACTCATGTGCTCGATAGCCCCAAAAAACCCACTATATATAGGGGAAGGGGAGAGGGGGCCGGCCCCCTCCAGATCCCATCTAGAGGGGAGTGGCGGCGGCCAGGAGGGGAGGCTTACCCCCCAAGCAAGGTGGAGGCGCCCCCTTCCCCTAGGGTTTTCAACCCTAGGCGCCTTGGGCCCTTGGGGAGGGGCGCACCAGCCCACTAGGGGCTGGTTCCCTCCCATATTCAGCCCATCAAGCCCCCCGGGGCAGGTGGCCCCACCCGTGGACCTCCGACACCTTTCGTGGTCCCAGTACAATACCGATAACCCCTAACTATTCCGTGGTCAAACCGACTTCCCATATATAAATCTTGACCTCCGACCATTTCGAACTCTTCGTGATGTCCGGATCTCATCCGGACTCAACAACATTCAAGAACTACATACAAACTTCCTTTATAGCCCTAGCGCCATCGAACCTTATGTGTAGACCCTACGGGTTCGGGAATCATGCGAACATGACCGAGACAGCTCTCGCCAATAACCAACAAAGCAGGATCTCGATACCCATGTTTGCTCCCACATGTTCCACGATGATCTCATCGGGTGAACCACGATGTCAAGGATTCAAGCAATCCAAATACAATTCCCTTTGTCAATCGGTATGTTACTTGCCCGAGATTCGATCGTCAAGATCCCAATACCTCGCTCAATCTCGCACCGCAAGTCACTTTACTCGTTCCGTAATGCATGATCCCGTGACTAACTACTTAGTCACATTGAGCTCATTATGATGATGCATTACCGAGTGGGCCCAGAGATACCTCTCCGTCATACAGAGTGACAAATCCCAGGTCTCGATTCGTGCCAACCCAACAGACACTTTCGGAGATACCTGTAGTGCACCTTTATAGCCACCTAGATACATTGTGACGTTTGGTACACCCAAAGCACTCCTACAGTATCCGGGAGTTACACAATCTCATGGTCTAAGGAAATGATACTTGACATTAGAAAAGCTCTTAGCAAACGAACTACACGATCTTGTGCTATGCTTAGGATTGGGTCTTGTCCATCACATCATTGTCCTAATGATGTGATCCCATTATCAATGCCATCCAATGTCCATGGTCAGGAAACCCTAACCATCTATTGATCAACGAGCTAGTCAACTAGAGGCTCACTAGGGACATGTTGCGGTCTATGTATTCACACATGTATTACGGTTTCCAGTTAAATACAATTATAGCATGAACAATAGACAATTATCATGAACAAGGAAATATAATAATAACCATTTTATTGTTGCCTCTAGGGCATATTTCCAACAGGATCCTGGCCGCCCAGACAACCATGAGAGAGCTTAGAGATTGAGATCTCAGGGTCAGAGCAATAAGACAACAAAACTGGAAAAGAAACAACTAATGGGGCATCCTCTACCCACCAGTCCAACCAAAAACGAGTCGAAGTACCATTCCTGAGAATAAACTTGACATGGGCACGAAACACGTCCCTAACCTTAATCAGATCCCTCCAAAACTACAACCCATTAGATGCCGAGGCAAACATAGGGCTGCCAGAAGGGAAGTATTTAGCTTTCAGGAGATCATACCAGAGTGTTCCAGGGGAAGCTGACATAATCCGCCACCACCACTTAACAATGAGACACTTGTTCATCACTACGGTATTTAAGATCCCCAACCCCCAAGGATTTTGGGCCTACATATGACCTTCCATTTAACGAGCCTGTATTTCCATTTGTTCTCCAAAGAATTCCAAAAGAAACCCCCCTTTGTTTATCGAAGCCAGCATGAGTGCCCAAAGATAGCATGAAGAAGCCCATAGTGGATAAAGGCAAGGAAGATAGGCACCCATTAATAAGGCAAACTTTCCCAGCTTGAGTATTACATCGACCACGCCAAGGCATAACTCTATTGCCCACCTTGGACACTAGAGGTTTGAATTCCTTAGCATGAAGATGAAAGGGAGAGGTAGACATGCCCAGGTACTTGAAGGGAAAAGAACCAAGCGAACAATTGAGAAGCTGCGCGACCCTAATAGCCTCCGCCTCATCAACTCAGTAACAATCACCTCACTTTTAGAGAAATTAGTCTTGAGCCCCGACAAGGCTTCAAAACACAACAGGATGAATTTAAGGTTGGCAAGACAAGCATCGTTCAATTCCACCAGGATAATCATATCATTAGCGTATTGGAGGTGCATGATACCCTGGGAAGAAAGTGTGACACAACAGGAGAGATATGCCATGCAAAGGCTGCACGCCCCAGCATGCAAGACAAGGAATCAGCCACAAAGTTAAAGAGAATGGGCGAAGCCGGGTCACCTTGCCTCGGGCCACGACCATTGGCGAAGTAGTTAGTGATTGAACCATTCGCAACCATAGCCATATGGCCCGCCGAGACCAGTTGCATCAACCATGCACACACCCAGCATTGAATCCGTTGGGATGAAGGACCTGACAAAGGGAACTCCAGCTAACAGAACCACAAGCCTTTTCGAAATCAACTTTGAGAATAATAGCGTGAGAACCTCTATGCTGGAGATCGTGCACAATTTCATGTAATCAAAGGATCCCATCAAGAATGTATCTCCCCTTGATAAAAGACGTCTGGGTGGGACTAATGATATGATGAGCAACCGGAGACAACATATTTGCCAACCCTTTGGAGGGGAACTTAGCAAAGTTAAATCAAGGCGATGGGGCAAAATTGGGAGATCTGATTAGCACCCTTAACTTTCAGAATGAGAGACAAGATAGCATAATTCAAACGAGAAATGTCGACCGTCCCAAGACAAAAGCCTTGGATGACCGCACAAACTAACGGGTGCAACACGAACCAGAAATGGTGAAAGGGAATATAAAACCCGTCAGGGCCCAAGGACGAGTTACTGTTTGTGGAATTTATCACCATTTCGACATCCTCCACAGACAAGGGAACCATAAGAGTATTATTTTTTGCCTCAGAAACCCTACATTGCTTGTTCGAGGGATTAGGAGAGATAAGAAGCCCAGAGGCCGGCCTGGCAGCAAGCAGGTCAACAAAGAAATCATACACATGCTCCAAGATAATGTTAGGATCGGAAACTCGATTTCCATCAATTATCAGACTATTGATCGAACACCTACGGCGATGACCATTGGCAATGTAAAAAAAGCAGTCAATGAGTCCCCTTTCAAGGTCCAGTTAATCAACCCACACTGCTTCCAGTACTCCTCTGCCTGACAATGGAGATGCATAAGACGTGCCTCCAAATCATACCTACACTGCCAACCCACAACCGAGAGCCCAAAAGAGTCTGCCTACGCGTCCAAGGCAGAGACCTGCCCCAGCAAATCCCGCTTGCTCTTGAGGGCCTCAGCTGCTCGATTACGGCCCCAACCTTTTAAAAAATTTTGTCAGTTGGTACAAACAACAATGCCAGTCATCCATGGGGCAAAAGAACGGGTCCTAGACCATAAAAAGGATGAGACATTCTCCGAGATCATCTCACAAAAACCATCAACCAAAAGCCAAGACGCATCAAATTGGAATGTAGAAGCGTTGGCCGAGGCAGACATGCCAAGATCCAAGATGAGAAGGAAATGATATGAGGCAACATGTGGCAGCGGGAAAGAGAAGCCTGCAGAAACATCAGGTCCCAGGAGACAGGAAAACACGCAGTCTAACACACAACGAATCGGATATGAATGATGATTGGACCAAGTAAACTGCGTCCCTGACCTAGGGAACTCACGAAGAGTGCACTTCGCAATGAAATCGTTGAAAGCATTAGCCAATGGCCATGAAAAATTAGAATTGCTCTTTTCTGCATGGGACCTAAGGAAGTTAAAATCACCCCCAATGACCAGCGGAATGTTTGGACAGTGAGTGATCAGCCGGGCCCTATACCACCATAATCTCCCAAAGAGCAGTACGATCCTTGTGAAACACCACCATACTAGACCAAAAAATCCCATGGTCAAATGCAACAAAATCAAAGATATTGACTTTAGCCCAATGAGAATACCACCAGAGTGCGGAGACGTTGGGAGGCATCGCCACGTAAAACGATCTGCACTCGTAATCGCGGAAAGTTTCGAGCGGGAGAAATCAAACTTAAAGGTCTCAACAAGACCTACTAAGTCAATGCAATCACTACAAACCAAATCGCGTATTTGGTCCCGGCGCCTCTAGCACCAAAACCCCGGATATTCCAAAAAAGGGCTTTCATTTAAAAGAGAGGTCCTTAATTCAAAGGCCCGACCTGCTCGGGACCAGGCATGGTTTAGGCTTAGAAGACCGTCCTTCTTAGAGTCATGGGTGGAGGGTCACCGCCCTCTGTCACCCCCTCAGCTACAACAGCCCCCACAATTGCCTTAGATTTAGTGGCTGCCTCCTTGGCCTTGGCAATGGCTGCCTGGGCCTCCTCATTTAAGTGAATCAACGAAAGCAAAGAAGACAGGGACCCAACATTGTGATCAACAGAAACACCAATATCGGAAAGAATGTTCAAGAGATGGGAATCAGGTAAAGTGGGCAACACCAAACGGACTGGAGAAAGACGGGAGGAGGGGGGATTACCTAGGGAGCAGAGGTCCTTGGCAACGGCCTTGCACTCAGCCCTCTCCTGGATGGGAACCACAATGCTCTGGTGAAGGAGACCCTTCCGGTCTATGGAGATGGGAAAATGGATCGACGCCATGGAGGAGCGTGCCAGCAAGGAAGAGGCATCCCCCGACCGTCGAACACCGGCCACCGCTCCCAGGTCCTCATCCAGACAATGACACATACCCACTCCCTGGTGCTTACTTCCCATCGAGGCCCTGCTCTTGGCCGAAAACTTGCGGACAAATGATTTATTCTTCTACTTCTTACTGCTCGGGCTATGAGGAGGAACCGAGGCATCCGGAGGCACATCAACAATCCAGACAGAGAGGGAGAGGTAGGACGAACAACTTCATCGGGAATGTTAGAACAAGCCCCAGAGAAAGACATAGCCCCTTCAAGACCAGTAGCACCCTTGGGCTCCATGTCACGGCCCCCCTCCTTGGCGGCCCCACCACCACCAGAACCAGGGGGCCAAAATCAAACATACCCCGCGATTCCGAGCCCATGGCCTCCCACTCTGACATTGTGAAAGGATTGGCATTGCTGCCTGCGCCCGTATCACCACCATCATCAGACGGATCCGAGTTTGATGACTTAGGAGCAGGGGGAGGTGGACATGGAGCCTGCTGGTCCGCCATGACCTGGTGCGGACACAAATGCGGTAGGCATCATAAATAGGGAAGACATGGATGGTACCCTGGACACGAGATGGATCCAAGCACTAGATATTCATGTGAATCGCTCTAGGAGGGTCTAGGGACGGCTCATTGACAGCAACTAGCTTGCCAACTAACTCGCCAAAGGCCATCATGAAATGAACATTGCAGAGTCCAGACGTCACATCCTCAAGGAGCACCAAGGTTTCGGACAGGGAGGCCACCGCTTTGGCACCATCAACTGCAGCCTTGACAGAGACCATCACTTGGTTAAGACGGAGAGTAAAGCTTGAGTAAGAGGCCATCATCTTAAGGATCTCCTTAGTAGGGAAAGTGACCGCAAATTCCTTCTTTGAGGTCTAATTTATCTGCCAGTCCCACCCTTCAAGACCCCACTCACTAAGCTCATCAGAGACCACTTGGCTGGAAACATGATTGGAGATGACAGAGATCACAACCGCATTGGAAGACACGGGAGCAACCACATGCATCCCGAGCTCCCCATCAAGACCACCTCGGTAGGCACAAGATGAACTGCTTGAAGGCTGGGAATTGCAAGAGGTTGCCACAGTCCACAGTGAAATGGCCCTCCATGCGATAGGTCAGACAAAAAGGTGGAAATTTGGATCGAGACTGAAAGTGACCCGCCTAGTGCCAAGCAAAGCATGTCAGAGTAGAGGATCCAGAAGCAGAACCACCACCTGGGGAAGGCCCGCCACCGCAGGAGGGAACGAAACCTGGAGGCAGCAGAGGAGGAGGGGGAAGAATGTTGTCGGAAACCCCCCGATGGAGGACCCCGGGTTCTGGGGAGAGATCCAACAAAACTTGATGGGGAAGGAAGCATTGTCGTAGCCACCACCCCACCCGACACCAGCCCTGCGACCACGCCCCGCAAATTAGGGGCATGCACCACTACTGCGGCGACCTGCCATCGCCTAGCCCATCGGCCCGCGAGGGGGATCAGGACAGGGAGCCATCATGGCTGCCGAAGAGCCAGACACCGCGACCTCTCCCAGGGATCCACACCCACAGCCTTGGCCGTTGCCTCCTCGCGCGCCCGCTCCTCACACTGCAGCCAAGCAGGCCCCGCCGCCCATGCTGGCCGATCCCTCTCCACCTGCTCCCAAGAAGCCCGCTCATCCTCCAACTTCTCGCGCAGTGCCGCCTCGTACTCCAGATCTGGAGATCGGCCTACCTCTGTAGGATTGAAAGTATGTCTAGGGGTGATTAGACCACTTGACCAAAAAATCTATCCTTTTCCCAATATTAGTTGTGGGCAGATTTTAGCAATTAGCACAAGTCAAGCAATCAACCTACACATGAAATTCTAAGAGTATAGCAGCAGAAAATAAAACATTGCATATGAAGGTAAAGGGAAGGGTTTGGAGAAGGCAAACGCAATGGAGACACAGAGATTTTTGGCGTGGTTCCAATAGGTGGTGCTATCGTACGTTCACGTTGACGGAGGCGTCAACCCACGAAGGGTAACGACTACGTGAGTCCATGGAGGGCTACACTCATGAAGGGTCCACAAAGAAGCAACCTTGTCTATCCTACCATGGCCATCGCCCACGAAAAACTTGCCTCACGCGGGCAGATCTTCAAGATGCAGGCGATCTCCTTGCCCTTAGAAACTTCTTGGTTCAACTCCACATCTTGACGGAGGCTCCCAAGCGACACCTAACCAATATAGGAGACACCACTCTCCAAAAGGTAATAGACGGTGTGTTGATGATGAACTCCTTGCTCTTGTGCTTCAAATGATAGTCTCCCTAACACTCAGCTCTCTCTCTCTCTCTCAGATTTGGCTATGGTGGAGGAAAGATTTTGAGTGGAAAGAAACTTGGGGAAGGCTAGAAATCAAGGTTCAAATGGTAGGAATGGAATATCTTGATCTCTACACATGAGTAGGTGATTCTCTCTCAGAAAATGTATGGTGGAAGTGTAGGAACGTTCTGATGGCTCTCTCAAAATGGAGAAGGGAGTGGAGGGGGTATATATAGCCTCCACACAAAATCCAAACGCTACACACATTTAACTCATCTCGGTGGGACCGAATGGTTGAACTCGATGGCACCGATCAGTTCAAAAATGTGAATGTTAGGGATCTCGGTGGGACCGACTGGAACAACTCAGTGGGATCGACTGGAACAACCCGGTGGGACCAATGTGCTAGGGCTTAGGTAAAACCGCGTCTCGGTGCATCGATTGCATCAACTCGGTGAGACTGAAGAGAAGCAATAAGGCAACAAAGAGTTGGTCAAGCCATCTCAGTGAGACGGATTGCTATTTTGGTGAGACGGAAATAATTGCGACTGATATCAGGGAGTTGGCAAGGCCATCTCGGCGAGACTAAACTATTAGGGTTTCTCGCTCTGGCTATGTCATATGAACTCGGTGGCTTCGGATAGAAAGAATCGGTGGGACCGAGTTGGAGTTTAGGGTTTTGACATATTTGGATGGAGAAAGTGGCTGAGGGTTTTGGAGCAATATCACTAAGCACTTGAGCAAGTAAGCCATTAAGCAACACCTCATCCCCTTTTAATAGTATTGGCTTTCCTATGGACTCAATATGATCTTGGATCACTAAAATAGAAATGAAGAGTCTTGAGCTTTTGCCAATATTTGTCCTTCGCATTTTGAGGGGTCCACATCTCTAGTCCATGCCATGACAATCACTAAACTTCCTGAAATATTTATCTTGAATGGACATTAGTTCAGTGAGCTATATGTTGTTATGAAATACCAAAACCACCCGGGGATTAGTTGCACTATCAGCCTCCACCGAGTTCTTTGTGCCATTGCTTGCTCCCCAACAGTGTCTCCGAGGAGGAGGCCCTAGATTTGTCCATGGCCACTAAGGGAGTCCTGGACTAGGGGGTGTCCGGATAGCCAAACTATCATCATTGGCCAGACTCCAAGACTATGAAGATACAAGATTTAAGACTTCGTCCCGTGTCCGGATGGGACTTTCCTTGGCGTGGAAGGCAAGCTTGGCAATACAGATATGTAGATCTCCTACCATTGTAACCGACTCTGTGTAACCCTAGCCCTCTCCGATGTCTATATAAACAGGAGGGTTTTAGTCCGTAGGACGAACCACAATCATACCATAGGCTAGCTTCTAGGGTTTAGCCTCCTTGATCTCGTGGTAGATCTACTCTTGTACTACCCATATCATCAATATCAATCAAGCAGAGAGTAGGGTTTTACCTCCATCGAGAGGGCCCAACACAGGGTAAAACATCGTGTCCCTTGTCTCCTGTTACCATCCGCCTAGACGCACAGCCGACCCCTACCCAAGATCCGCGGTTTTGACACCGACATTGGTGCTTTCATTGAGAGTTCCTCGTGTCGTCCGCCATAGGCCCGATGGCTCCTTCGATCATCAACAACGACGCAGCCTGTGGTGAGACCTTTCTCCCGGGCAGATCTTCAGATTCGCGGCTTTGCATCGCGGCCAATTCGCTGGCCATTTGGAGCAGATCGAAGCTACGCCCGCCATCGTGTCGATTTGAAGTTTGAATTATACGCCCACATCCACGGAGACTTGATCTTCGACGGATTCGAAGCTACAGCCGAAAGCGCCGCCTTATCCGCACGATGGGCACGATGAAGCTCATTGTCGGACAAGGCCACGAGGTCAAGACGAGAGTCCGCTCCGACCCTTAACTCGGAGCCGACTGCGCCGATCGAGGATGGGTGGCTAGGCACCGCCTCGGGGGCTGCTACCTCTACGGCGATGGAGTCGAATACCGACCCTGTCCCTTGCAAAGCTCGTGACTCTGAGGTACCGGACTCCTCGCCGGACTCCGAACTTCCCGCGCCCCTACCAATCGAATCCGATTGGGCGCTGATCATGGAGTTCACCGCTGTGGACATCTTTCAGCACTCGCCTTTTGGTGACATCCTGAATTCGCTAAAGTATCTCTCCTTATCAGGAGAGCCCTGGTCGGACCACGGTCAGGACGGTTGGGATGTGGATGACGAAGAAATTCAAATCCCACCCACCACCCACTTTGTAGCCACTGTCGACGACCTAACCGACATGCTAGACTTCGACTCCGAAGACATCAACGGTATGGACGACGATGCCGGAGACGACCAATAACCAACGCCCATAGGGCACTGGAAAGCCACCTCAACTCATGATGTATATATGGTGGATACACCAAAGGAAAGCGATAACGAGGAACGACGGGACGCTGCGAAGGATAATTCCCCCGAAAAACAGCTGAAACGGCGACGCAAGCGCCGCCAAAGTCCCGCCGACAACGACAAAGAACATACAGACTCCAGCCAGAGAGCAGGGCGTAACCAAAGGACGCATTTAACATGCCACCAAGCAACCATCCTAACAGGATGAATTGGATAAACAACCCATCCCCGGAGAAAACAACAACCGGATGATCTCACGCCCGGACACATCGTTGGAAATGTAAGAACCTTCACAAAAGGCTCGCTACCACCGCATCTAAGTCTCAAGAAGCGTAGCGAAGCTCAAAACAGCGGAAGACGACTCGTAATGACATGGAGCAAAGTACTCAAGACCGTGGATAAGCACGGCGATAGCCGCCAAACAAAGAGCTACCCGAAGGGCAAACTATTGCCTGAATTTGACGAAGAGGCCGAGAGCCCCACAATCAAAAACAAAGAGGCCGCCTGGTCGGATAGACGACCACTTGACAAACAAAGAGCAGCAAGCGCGCCAAGACACAAGCCGCACGTGATCCACATAAGGATCTCGCAAAAAGGATGGCCCGGTCAGGTCCATCTATGGGCCAAGAAAGAAAGCTCCAGAAAGCAACACAACACGTCGAGTATTCGAAAATCACGGTACACCCAAATACAGGGGCGCCGCACACCCCCTATGTTTCACCGATGAGGTACTGGATCATGAATTTCCAGCAGGTTTCAAGCTCGTAAACATAGAGGCATACGACGGAACAGCAGACCCCGGAGTCTGGATTGAGGATTACATCCTACACATACATATGGCTAGAGGAGACAACCTCCATGCCATAAAATACTTACCCCTCAAGCTCAAAGGGCCAGCCCGGCATTGGCTCAAAAGCCTCCTAGAAAATAACATTGGAAGTTGGGAAGAGCTCGAGGATGCGTTTCGGGCAAATTTTCAGGGGACTTATGTCCGCCCCGGATGCGATGATTTAAGTCACATAACTCAACAGCCGGAGAGTCAGCCCGCAAATTCGGAACAGGTTCTCACCAAAAGAACCAAATAGTCGATTGTTCGGACGCCAAGCCTTAGCAGCCTTCAAACATAACGTCCGAGACGAATGGCTCGCCAGACACCTCGCCAGAAAAGCCAAGGACAATGGCCGCACTAACAAGCCTCGTGACCCGCTTTTGCTCGGGAGAAGATAGCTGGTTGGCAAGATGCAGCACCAGCGACCCGAGTACATCCGAGGTCAGGAATGGAAATGGGAAACCACGATGCAGAAAAGACCAGCGCCGGACTAAGGAAAATGGCCCAAAGAGCACGACAGTCAACGCTGGGTTCAAAAGCTCTAGGCAGAACAACAAAACACTGCCTCTCAAGGACAACAACGACGAGCTATCCAACCTAAACAAAATCTTGGATAGGATATGTCAAATCCATAGTACCCCCGGGACGCCTGCAAACCATACTTACAGAGATTGTTGGGTCTTCAAGCAGTCTGGCCGACTTAACGCTGAACACAAGGGGCTCGACACACCAAGTGAGGACGATGACGAACCCCACAAGCAGAGCACCGGAAAACAAAAGAACTTCCCACAAGAGGTCAAAACAGTAAATTCACTTCAAGTGATAACAAGGAAAAATAGAGCGGTGCCCACTAAAGTACGCGCCGCACGGTCCACCCCAGCGGAGTCCCGAAACTGGATGACAAAACCAATAACTTTAGACCATCAGGATTACTCCAGAAGTATCCGAAACGCAGGATGGACTGCTTTGATATTGGATCCTATAATCGACGGACTACAATTTACACAAGTCCGAATGGATGGCGGCAGTGATATAAACCTGCTATACCAGGACACAATCTGCAGAATGGGGATAGACCCTACCAAAATTCGCCATAACAACACTTCCTTTAAAGGAGTGACGCCAGACCCTTATGCCAATTGTACGGGCTACTTACTACTAGAAGTTGTGTTCGGTTCATCCGACAACTTCCGTCGCGAAAAGCTAATCTTCCATATCGCCCCATTTAAAAGTAGCCATCAAGCACTATTGGGACGCGAAGCTTTCGCCCACTTTAACGCAATACCGCATTACGCGTCTATTACACTCAAGATTCCCGGTCCACGCGGCATCGTCTCATTAAAGGGTAACTTCGAGTGTTCCTCGACTACGGAAGAACGTGAGAGTGCCTTGACTGCCACACACTAATCCGGCTTTGCTGATCAAAGCCCCTAGACAGGTCATTCAGACCCCGGACACGGTCAGGCGAGTCCGGTATAAATAAATAAGGGGCTCACCAGTCGCGTACCCCCTTACAAGGGGCTGCACGCATGCACAATAAGAGCCAATAAAGCTCAATTTTATTCATTTTTCGAATCATACTATGTTTATTTTAACAAATACATTTTTCGCACGATATTTTTTCAAACTAAGTTCTTCTCTTTTACAGATGAACAGCGTGCTACACCCATCCAGGATACAACACAAACCTTTTTTACACTCTTCAGATTAAGACCTCACGAAACCTTTTTATCGTCTCTTGTTGATACACATCCCCGCTTACCATAACCGAGGAGGAGGTCATGCTTTTGGCATCGGCGCGTCGTAAGTTTTCGCGAGTACCTGGACACTAGGGGCTTTGGGCATTGTTCTGCCTGTTTTCATAAAGACCGAATACCTTAGGGAGTGTTCGGCGTCTCGAGTTAGGCCTTATATGCATCAGCTCCGAATCATGTCTTTGGTCAAATGTTGGGTTTGCCCGGATCCCGTGTTTTGCTGCCTTACGCCCGCTTCTATTGGCTAACGCTGCACCAGAGAACTCTCGATTGACAGCCCCTGCTCGGCTGGTGAGCACCTCAAGAGAGAAAGCCGAAAACCGATCATCATGATATAGTGAGAGACTGGTCAACCACTCGATCGACTACCGAATGTTTAGAATTCTCCGCTTTGATGAAGGACCGCTTTCGGTCAGCACACACGCCCCGAAGTTCGAGAGCGCGGTGCCCCTAGGGGCTATATAGTAGCCCCACCATCGAACTCCTATGGCTAAGTGAAAGTGATAAAGCATTATAGTCCGTTGCCTAGTTTGCTACGCTATCACCTCCTTCACAGGACCAAGACGTTGGATTAAGTGTGAAAATGCCCTTTTTAAAACACCCCGCACCATGTGCGTGGGGGCTGTCAAGACTGCCATCTTTCAGGTTATATATACATATACATTAACGGCCGCACAGGAGGTATTTCAATACTTGAACGCACAAGTATAAAAAGCCCTTATATTATAAATATGGTTTCACAAATCTTACATGTCATTTGAACATAACGTTTTTCGAGCACTGCGACTCTACTAAACGGGCGCCCTGCAGGACTTCCCCAAAATAGTGCTCGGCGGGTAATTGGCTCCTGTCCTATTCCCAGGATGCAACGTCGGTGGCCTCCATTTCTGCCCAGTATGTTTTGACACGGGCGAGAGCCATCCGTGCACCCTCTATGCATGCCGAGCGCTTCATCGCCTTGATATGCGGCACCGCATCAAGGAACTGCTACACCAAGCCAAAATAACTCTTCAGTCGGGCCTTTTCGGCCACAGATGAGCCACGACATCCTTCATGGCAAGTCCGGACAACATGTTCAGCTCAGCCCACCCAGCCAACCGATCGGTTAACGGAAGTGGACGCTGCGGACTATGGAATTGAGACCAAAAAAGCTCTTCCATTCCGTGATCCTTTTGGCTTCGGAAGTGCACGACTGCGTCCGCCGCACTCGCCGCCAATTTCAGATAAGCATCCTCCGCACCCCACAACTGGCCCAACTAAGCATACTTCGGGTCCGTGAACTTCCTACGCAGCAGAAAGGGCTTTCCAGCCGCAATATCCCCGGCCTGACGCAGCTCCTCCTTTATAGCCCTCATCGCGGAGCGAGCATCCTTGGCTTTGGCGGTGGCCTTCTTCAGGTCCTCTTGCCCCTCTCGGCGTTCTCTTTCAAGAAACTCATAGCGGTCGGTAGCATCCTTCAGCTTCACGGCCATTTCGGCCATTTCCTCCCTGCTTCGGCAGTGAGCAGCCTGTTCGGCTTTTAGCTCTTCGGCCGCCTTCGAGGCAGCCGCATCACTTTTTCTGGCTTGCTCCTTGGCTCGGGCAAGCTTCGCCTGAAGGTCCTCCATAGCAGCGGCGCCATCTGCAACAAGCATACATGTTGTAAGGCACAGGCACCAAGCCCCCTTACAAAGGTGTCCGCGGAGAAGCCACATACCTTGCAACTCGTCAAGTCGTTTACTGACCAGCGCGATGTCCGCATCCGCAACGTCAAGTTGCCGCTTTAGTTCGGCAACTCTATTAGTCCGGCTGGCCACCGAACGTTCCGCCACCTGAATAGGAAGGGCGACATCTTATAACTGAGATTACGATCCTCGGCACACTGCCTCTTTTGACAACGTACCGAGTCTCAGGGGCTACTATCTATACAGGGCGCACTCTATGCGCAAAACTGTCAAAAGGTATATCATTTTACGTACCTCAAACCCCGTCAGTAAACTTCTGACGGCCTCATGCAACCCGCTCTTAGCGGATGAAATCCTTTCAATCACCGTACTCATTAATGTACGGTGATCTTGTGAGATAGATGCCCGCCTGAGCAGATCTTTCAGCTCCTCCGGCTGTACACCAGTTGGTGTCGAACTCTCCGGCCCCGCTGGACTCGAGGAGACCCTTCGCGACGACACCTCAGGATCGTTCGCCCCGCCCGACGGCGCGGCAGATGGAGGCGTCTCGCTCTCCATCATCTCCGGACGAAGATCCCCCGAAGATGAGCTCTGCTGAGAAGGGCTGAGATCTGAACTACAAGGTAAAAACTTCGGTTATCCTCAGAAATAAAAACAGGGATGTCCCTTATTACAAAACTCCCCTTTCTACTTAATGCTCGCTGGAGGGCTGATTTCCTTGGGGAAATAGTGCGGCCGGGGCTTCCCCTAGCGTAGGACCCTCCGGTGAAAATTTCTTCCCCCACTTTGAGGCCTTGGCCTCCGGATCTTCGGAAGCGGTCCTCTTCTCCCCCTGGAGGGAGGGATTCTCGATCCCCCCTTTTTTGAGAGCCTCTCTAGCGGAGGCGGTAGTTTTCCTGTTTTCCCCTTCGCCCTCTTCCGAAGGCGCAACCTCCAGCATCTTAACTAACACGGGATCCGGCGTGGTCTCAGGGAGGGGGGCCGGACACCGTATTAGTTTTGCTTTCGCTATCCACTCCTGTTCAAGGGATAGCTGGTTAAAGGGCGAATCTACGATAAATGAACGGATGGTATGTCCGGACACAGGACTACTTACTTGAGTATCCGGGCGATTGCAGCTTAGGCCGGCATCCTCGATTAAGTCCGGACACATCTCTTGTGATCCGAAGAACAATTTGTACATCTCCACGGGTGTCGCACCCATGAAGTGTTGAAGAGCTCGCGGTCCCTCAAGATTGAATTCCCACAGGCGGAGGGGGCGACGTTTGCAGGGCAGAAGGCGCCGAATCAGCATGACCTGCGCCACTACAACCAGATTGATCTCCCTCTCTTGGAGGTCTCGAATGCGGCCCTGCAATAATGGCACGTCCTTGGACGGCCCCCAGTCAAGCCCTTTGTTGACCCATGATGCCAGCCATTGTGGAGGGCCCGAGCGAATGGCAGGCGGCGCCACCCATCTGGTGCCCCTGGGAGCGGTGATGTAGAACCACTCCTGTTGCCACAAACCGAGCTCCTTCTGAAAAAGGCCCTCGGGCCACGGGGCGTCAACTCTTTTGCTTATAACTGCCCCTCCGCACTCTGCCTACCGCTCCTTGATCATCTTCGGCTCCACATTGAAGGTCTTGAGCCACAATCCGAAGTGAGGAGTGGTGTGGAGGAAGGCTTCGCATACGACAATGAACGATGAGATGTGGAGGATGGACTCCAGATCCAAGTCATGGAATTCCAGCCCATAATAAAACATGAGCCCTCTCACGAAGGGATCTATCGGGAAGCCTAAACCCTGACGGAAGTGAGACACAAACACCACGCTCTCACCAGGCTCGGGAGTAGGAATGACTTGCCCTTGGGCGGGCAACCTGTGCAAAATTTCGCCGGTTAGATACCTGGCGTCTCTCAGCTTTAGCACATCATCCTCCGTGACGGAAGAAGGCATCCACCGGCCCTGTAGGTCGGAGCCGGACATTGTTGAAGGTCCGAAGTGCCTGAATCTGGAGCCTTGGGTGTTGGAACTTGAGGTGAGGGGCGGATTCGATTGGATATTGAAGAAAAGGAACAGGCCTTGGTCTCATTATAAAGGGGTTGAATACCAAGGGCCGTCCCCGTAACCGTTTGGGACTCGCCTTCGATGGAGGGGGCGAGCCAACGGGCGCGTTTGGGTTCCCATGTCCGTATTGATGAGAATCCCGTAATAGGGGGACACGATCTCTGCTTCGACAAGACGTGCCAAGGAAACCGCTTCGCTAAACGCGCTGAGGCAGAACAATAAAAATGATTCGAGTAAAGGCTTGGCCATGGTGTGACATCACGCCACAAAATACGTCAGTAGATTGGACTTGTGTAAATATTATTCTCTTTACGGCGGCATGTGGAATTTATTTTGCAGAGCCGGACACTATCCTGGTGTTCACAATCTTCTATAAATTATTCGGAGGAGGAACCCGCCTTGCAATGCCGAAGACAATATGCGCGCCGGACTCATCGTCATTGAAGCCTGGTTCAGGGGCTACTGAGGGAGTCCTGGACTAGGGGGTGTCTGGATAGCCGAACTATCATCATTGGCCGGACTCCAAGACTATGAAGAAACAAGATTGAAGACTTCGTCCCGTGTCCGGATGGGACTTTCCTTGGCGTGGAAGGCAAGCTTGGCAATACGGATATGTAGATCTCCTACCATTGTAACCGACTCTGTGTAACCCTAGCTCTCTCCGGTGTGTATATAAACCGGAGGGTTTTAGTCCGTAGGACAAACAACAATCATACCATAGGCTAGCTTCTAGGGTTTAGCCTCCTTGATCTCGTGGTAGATCTACTCTTGTACTACCCATATCATCAATATCAATCAAGCAAGAGTAGGGTTTACCTCCATCGAGAGGGCCCGAACCTGGGTAAAAACATCGTGTCCCTTGTCTCCTGTTACCATCCGCCTAGATGCACAGTTCGGGACCCCCTACCCGAGATCCGCCGGTTTTGACACCGACAGCCACCGCCACCGCAAAGGAGATTGAGAGAGGAGGAGGAGGTTGGGCTCTCACTAGACAATGGATGTGGAACGGATAGCGGCAAACATTGGATCTGGAAGACAAAAACCCTAGGTCAGGGGAGATGGAGCCCTTTAGGATCCATAAATACCCCAGCCATCATGGGCCAGAAGGTGGAGCCAAGATAGGTGGGCCACCTGGGCTGGCTGGGCCAATGAGAGCCGAGTCCAGCACCCTAGGCCCAGAAGCGACCAGAGGGGAGGGGGGGGGGGGGAATCAGCCTCCGACAGACAAACCACACTGGGCCTGCTGCCCGGCCCACCAACCGCACCCCAGCCCGTCCCAGCCCACCCTGACCCATGCACAACCACCACACCTAGGGTTTGATCCACCAACGAGCTCTCCACCGCACGCCCGCCGCACAACCACCACATCTTGGATCACTAAAATAGAAATGAAGAGTCTTGAGCTTTTGCCAATATTTATCCTTAGTTTTAGGGGTGCATATCTCTAGTCCATGCCATGACAATCATTGAACTTCCTGAAATATTTATCTTGAATGGATATTAGTTCAATGAGCTATATGTTGTTATGAATTACCAAAACCACCCGGGGATTAGTTGCACTTTCAATCTCCCCCTTTTTGGTAATTGATGACAACATATAGATCAAAGCTTCGACAAATGATAAAATGAATTAAATACATCGTCGCTTTGAGAGGTATGTGATAAGCAAGAGCTCCCCCTAAATTTGTTCATTATTTAAAATTTGCGTTAGAATGCAAGTGCACAATCAATTAGGATCATGGGTCACTCTTCCATGTCACATACATCCTGGTGGAGCGCAGAAAATGATAAGAGTTAAAATATCATGCACGCATCACCAAATACATAAGTGTATGATCATACATAAGAAATCATAGAGATAAGCATAACCGTACATTAAGCATAGTATGATCAATCACACAACCAAACATAGTATCTCATGACCATAAAACAACAAGTAGCACCAATCAAACGGACAAAGTAGCAACGGACAATAAAAACAAACAAGCAAAAGAATGAGACACATACTCTCTCTCAAATTCTATGATCTATACATCTTCTCCCCTTTGGCAACAAGTTACCAAAAAGCTTGAAAAAGTATAGTGCTATATGACACTCTAGGCACGATCTTCGGGAGCTCCTGAAGGGGTCTTCTGGCTTGTTGCTCCGGTGTGCATAGATGGCGTTGAGAGAACTTATTTTGCAAATGCCACGACTGATGTCTGCTGAGCTGGTGGTGTTGATACTGGAGGTGGCACTGTGACAGTGGCTGCAGGTGTAGAGTGAGTAGTCCTGGTGTCTGCTACTAGAACAACTGATAACCTGGGTGCCCTTGGCATAGTCTGGAATCTGTCAGTGGTCGGTCTGTCATCTCTATCCATCCTCAGCATCATCTCTAAGCTTCTCCACAATAGATTGTATATCAGTGACCTTGACATCTAGATTATACATCTTGTCTTCCACAATACGCTCCAAGCTTTCCTAGTTCTTGGCTAAGTTGGCTAGACTTCGCTCAATCCTCAGTTGTTGCTTCCAGCAGATATGTCATCTAGCATTGCTTGTACTTGAGATTGACTATTTGGGGCATTTGGTGCATTAGCTTCCTTTGCCACCCTTGCTATTGTTCTGCCTCAGCCTTCTCTTGAGCCTCAACTGAAGTTGGATGTGAAGCATCCATCACCACTTCATTGTCTTCAAATTCTGGCTAAAGAGGAAGGTGCTATTGATCAAGTAGATATGTATTTGTACCAACCTTGGAGTTGATATGCATCTGAATATGAGGTGCATATCCACAAGACCTTTTCTGATCAGCAACAATCCTCTTGACTATCTCAAAAATTAGTCTCACGACTTTGAACTTCTGTGGTGGTGAATCAAACAAGTGTAGCAAATTGATCGAGTGGCCACGAATCATCCTCTCATCTCCAGATTTGGGCAAGAGAGTGTGCCTCAAAATGTAGTTTGTGGTGGCCAAACCAGCAAGCAAATGATATATAGATCCAAGCTTATGAGTTTCCAAGTCCTTGTTAGGAATTGTCTTGTACATGTTTGCCATAGTGTTGTGGTTCATCCTGGGTACATCAACATCATCTTCATCTTCCTTTGAAGCATTGATGAGAGCATCCCACTCAGAGATAGATGACTGGTATCTAGTGCCCTCGATAATCCAGACAATTCTGCCATCGGGATAAAAATGTGCTGTGGAGTAGAATTGCATCACCATCTCATCATTCCATCTTGTAAGCTTTTGTCCAACAAAAGCATCAACTCCAGCAAGTCTAAAGCTCTCATGAACATGGGGGAAGTAGTCTTCATTGGCATCTATGTACTTCTAGTCCCCCCATTCATGTTGCTTATGATGGGCTTCATATCAAGTAGCACTGTCTCATAGAAATCTTGCTGTTCATGGGTATGGAAACGATAATCACAAGTTGTTCTTCTCCTTGTAGAATGTGCATCAATTTTCCTCCATTCTCTCAGACCACTATCTTTTCTGAGCTTCATTTTTTCAGCAACTGGATGTCCATCATCATGATCTATAATCTTTGGCTTCAACTTTCTGAGCACTACTTGCTCATCATCCTCTTGAACTTCTGGCACTGGGGCCTTGTTCTTCTCAGCAGCTGGGATGTTTCTAGTTGACCTCTTAGGTGTAGCAGCCTTAGGTTTAGGCTTAGGCTTGGAGGGGTTGGCAGACTTCATAGCATCAGACATCAATTTCTGAGTCTTGGTAGGAGTTGCAACTGGTTCCTTCTACATCAACCATCATAGATGGTCTGCCAATGCTCTTCTTCACTCTCTCTTTTCTCCTTTTCTTTCTAGCAGCAACCTCATCATCATCTCAGTGCTCAAGAGTGAATGTCATTGTATCTTGTGGAGCTATAGAATTTCTAGCCTTTTGCATAGGAACTCTCTTGGCAGGGGTTTTCTTCTTGAGACTTGGCTTGGTAGCAGCTGCAGTGCCATATTCTTTCCTTAGCACTTTCTTCTTTGTTGAAATGACCTCCTCTTCTGTGACAAGATCCTCATCCTCATTTTCTAAGGTTCTCTTCTTCCTTGTCCTTGTGGCAACTTTGGGAAAGTTTCTTAGAGTGCTCCTGCCGCCCTCACCATAACTTCCACTAGGGCTTGTGCCCTCACTGAGATTTGCCTCTTGCTCTGTCCTGTTCTAGCTGTCACTGACATCTGACATCTTGAAAATCTGACCCTATGGATAGATAGCTTTGGGAAGAGTAGATGAGCATCACAAAAAGCAACAGGTTTTTCAAAAATTTGAATCCAAACTTTAGTTTTAGTTTTCTGCAGAAAGCATTGGAGCTACCGATATGAACATCTCGGTGACACCGAAGCGCACACAGAGCCTAAACATACAAGATCGGTCAGACCGAGTTGTAGTTCGGTGGCTTCGAGATGCTAGGGTTTCATTGAGATTCTATTGTCGGTCTCACCGATTAGTACATTTCGGTGGCACCGAGTTATACTTAGTGCAATGGCTAGAGCCAATCGACGGGACCGAAAGTTTCAATTATGTCGGTCCGAGATGAGTTCGGCGAAAACCTAACCCTAAAATTTTCTTCGAATCTAATCTAATGGAGATTTTTTGTGCATAGGATGATGTCAAACGTGGCAAGATACTAGGCATTATCCTTGTGCATTGAATCAAAAGGGATAGCATGAGGAGATCGAATAGTACCCTAGTTCGCTGATGATCCTCTACGGGGGCAACGGTGGTGTTGATTCCCGTTGACGGTGACAGAGACCTGTGGGGAAGGTGCACAGGCAAAGATGACGATGATCCGGAGACCAAGGGGCGGCAACAATGGGGCGTGGGCACGTGAGGTTTGAAAGATTTTTCAACCATACGGGTCCACTGAGTATATATACCCATGTGCCATCGGTGGAACCGAATGGAATGTTTCAATGGCACCGAGATGCAAAACTGCATGCAGTTATTGCAAATCGGTGGGATCGAATCATTCTAATTAGTAGCGCCGAGAATAAAAACCTAGATCAGTCTAGTTCTTTTGGTGTGACCGAGTTTGAGTGAGTTGGTCTGACCAAAATGCAATAGAAGGTTTTGGAATGCAGCCCTTGACGGATTGGTGGCTCCGACTTGTTCAATTTTTGTGATGTAGCATGAATAGAGTTTGAGACAAGAAGAGCATAGATAGTTAGATAAAGTTCTTAGGCATTCTTTTCCATCCATTTTGCCAATTAAAAACCAAGACAATCAAAATAGCAAATGGATGCCCTCGAATGGAGAAATTATGCAACCGACATGCTCACACAATTAGATAGCAAATGACACATGTGCCAAATCATGCACAAACAATTCTAGCATCTATCAGGCAATTGGCGATGACTAGGTCATCTATATATGAGTATATTGACTGAGGAGTCAAATGAGAACATTTGATCGTAGGTCATACTCATCGTTTAAGCACAAGTGGGGTTACCAATCTTACATAAAGCATTAATGTGTTCACACCATTTGAGTTGCTTTAGCTCAATTCTTGGAGTAAAGCTCCCCCTAGATGTGATATCCCCCCAAGAGGGATGAACTAACCTTGGGTTTTCTCGATGATGACTTCATGTACATAGTGAAGATGTGGATGCTCAATGTTGATGTAGATCATTTGGAGCAATCCATTGGAGTGTTGCACTTTCAATACCTACATGGGTTAGTCCCACAAGGAACACACAAGGATATCCATTGACATAGAGTGAATTGCACATGTGATGATGCCCATGAAGGCATTAGGTTACCTTGTTTCTTGTCTTACCAACAAGAGCGTTTGTGACTCCATGAACTAGTACAAGATATGGAAGTTGATTGCACAAGTACTTGCCAAAATGAATGTGTGTGAAGTATGTTGGTGGAGTCACCCTCAAGAATACTCTAGCTCTTCTTCTTTGGAATCCACATCAACTTGATGGGAATCCTAGGAGTTGTAGTTGAACTTGATGATGTCACTACAAAAAAATATACTTCTGTGATGATACGTGTTTCTCACAACAGGTCGCATTTTTTGTCATGCATGTACATCCATGACGATTTTATGACAGAATCAAGATAGTCATACTTGTGCTATCGTAGAAGTGTTCCATGACATTACCAAAATTATCATCACGGAAGTGTCCACTTCCATATAAATCACGCGTCACAGAAGTGCTTTCGTCAAGGGTGACTGACACGTGGCATCCAGCGTAACGGAACGCCGTTAAGCTATTGGGTCGGGTTTTGGATCCGATAACCCGTTAATAGCCCGGACCAATGGGAAATTTCCACGTGTAAAATTTTGATTGGCCGAAGGGAACACCTGCCAGCTCGTCAGTGGGCCAGATATTGCCCGTCCATTGAAGGAGACATGCCTATGATACATCGACACGTGGCTGGGCCCAACAGAGGCCCATATAGGTTAAAAAGGCCGACCCGGTCAAAGGCCCGTAGTAATTAATCAGGTACTAGTGGGCCAGCCCAATAACGGCCTGCTTAATAAAGGCCCATTTATAGCCCGAAGCCAGATCTGGCCCTTTAATTGTTCGCCCAATATTTGGGCCCATTTACGGCCCGAAGCCAGATCTGGCCCGTTAATTGTTCGCCCAATATTTGGGCCCATTTGCGGCTCAAAGCCAGATCTGGCCCGTTAATTGTTCGCCGAATATTTGGACCCAACTACAACCCAATGACTTTCGGCCTGTTAGAGGCCTAATGTAGACATGGGCCCATTTCAGCTCGGTGTGACTTTCGGCCTGGGAATAGCCCGTGCTGCCCATGGGCCATATATGGTCCGACTGGACATCGGGCCCACTAACGACCCGTGCTAAAGGTGGCAACAGTTAAGCCCAACGTGACTTTGGGCCTGTTAAAGGCCTGTCACGTAATTCGGCCCGTTGATGCCTGTACTAAGCTTTCGTCCTCTTAAAGGCCCATGATATCAATGGGCCAAATAAGGCTCGAGATATGTTTAGGCCTGGTAACGGCCCGTGAGCTAACTGGGCCCAAAAAGGCATGATCTACATTTCAGCCTGCTGAAGGCCCGTCGACGACTAGTGAAAATTGAGGCCCAACATGCATTTTGGCCTGCTAAAGGACCGTGGTTTCATCTTGGCCGTAACAGGTGAGGGAGTCCTGGACTAGGGGGTGTCCGGACAGCCGGACTATCATCGTCCGCCGGACTCCGAGACTACGAAGATACAAGATTGAAGACTCCGTCCCGTGTCCGGATGGGACTTTCCTTGGCGTGGAAGGCAAGCTTGGCAATCGGATATGTAGATCTCCTACCATTGTAATCGACTGTGTAACCCTAGCCTCCTCCGGTGTCTATATAAACCGGAGGGCTTTAGTCCGTGGGACAACATACATCACAACAATCATACCATAGGCTAGCTTTAGGGTTTAGCCTCCTTGATCTCATGGTAGATCCACTCTTGTACTACCCATATCATCAATATTAATCAAGCAGGACGTAGGGTTTTACCTCCATCAAGAGGCCCGAACACAGGTAAAACATCGTGTCCCTTGTCTCCTGTTACCATCCGCCTAGGCGCACGATTCGGGACCCCTACCGAGATCCGCGGTTTGACACCGACATTGGTGCTTTCATTGAGAGTTCCTCGTCGCCACCGATAGGCTCGATGGCATCTTCAATCAACGACGCTGTCGAGGTGAGACTTTTCTCCCGGACAGATCTTCAGATTCGGCGGCTTCAGACCGCAGCTAATTCACTTGGCCATCCGAGCAGATCGAAGCTATGCCCCGCCATCAGTCGATTCGGAAGCCTAAACTTCACGGCCGACATCCGCGGGGACTTGATCTTGATGGGCTCGAGCCAAAGCCAAGCGTGCCGCCTTTGTTGCGATGGGCATGATCTAGCTCTGCCGCTGAGCAGTGCCTTGGTGGCGCTGCGAATCCGCTTGACCCTTAGTCGGGCTGGTCGCCCAGATCGAGGACGGTGGATGGACACCGCCTCGGGGGCTTCAACTTCCTCAACGATGGAGCCAAACACTAACCTTGTCCCTCGCGAAACTTGTGATTCCGAGGTGCGGACTCCTTGCGGACTCGGACCTCCCACGCCTGTCCAATCGAATCGGATTGGGCGCGGTTATGGAATTCACCACCGCGACATCTTCCAATACTCACCCTTTGGCGACATCCTAAAGTCGCTAAAGCATCTCTCGCTATCGGGAGAGTCCTGGCGGACTATGGCGAGGATGGTTGAGATCTGGACGAGGAAGAAATTTAGAGCCCACCCACCACCCACTTTGTAGCCACCGTCGATTTATCTTACCGACATGCTAGACTACGACTCGAAGACATCGGCGCTATGGGCGGCGATGCATGAGACGAACAGAACCAGCGCCTCAGGCACCGGAAGACCACCTCGTCATACGACATATACATGGTGGACACCCCAAAGGACGGGGACGGCGAAGAAGAAGCGGAGGCAGATTCCTTAAAGAAACAGCCCAGGCGCCGGCGTCAGTGGCGCCACTCTAAATCCCGCCACAGCAAGAATGGAGATTCCGGCACAGGAGATAATAATACCCCAGAGAGTGTCGAAGATAATCCCCTCCAGCAAGACTCAGCGCAGGAGGACGCAGAAGCAAGCCCCCACGAGAGGGCGGCAGACGAAGAGGTCGAGGATTATAACTATATACCTCCCTCCGAAGACGAGGCAAGCCTCAACGACGACAAATTCGTCGTGCCCGAGGATCCCGTCGAACAAGAGCGTTTTAAACGCAGGCTTATCGCCACGACAAAATAGCCTAAAGAAAAAGCAGCAGCAGCTTCAAGCTAATCAGGACCTGCTGGCCGATCGATGGACCGAGGTCCTCGCGGCCGAAGAGTTTAAACTCGAACGCCCCTCCAAAAGCTACCCCAGACGCAAGTTGCTCCCCCGATTAGAGGAGGAAGCATACATACCTTCATCACCAGTGCACGATACGGCCGACCGACCACCCCGTGGTCGCGACAGAGAGGCATCCAGACCCTCCACAAAGACCGTACCCCGGCATCACTCCAAAAGTACGAAGCCAAGAGGGAACGCGCCAGACTTGCGAGACGTATTGAAGGACAAAGCAAGGCAATCCAGATCCATCTACGGATCCCGAGGGCGCCCCACGACCAGCGACAAATACCGTCGCGCCGGATACAATAACCCCAGCCGGGCCGAACACAGCATACAACGTTCTCTCGAGCTGCGTCGTGATATTGCTCAATATGGAGGCGCCGCACACCCGCTATGCTTCACTGATGAAGTAATGGATCATCAAATCCCTGGAGGGTTTAAAACCGTAAACATCGAATCCTACGATGACACAACAGACCCCGCGGTTTGGATTGAAGATTATCTCCTTCACATCCATATGGCCCGCGGTGACGATCTCCATGCCATCAAGTACCTCCCACTCAAGCTTAAAGGACCAGCTCGGCATTGGCTTAACAGCTTGCCCGCAGAGTCAATTGGGTGTTGGGAAGACCTGGAAGCCGCATTCCTCGACAATTTCCAGGGCACGTATGTGCGGCCACCAGACACCGATGACCTAAGCCACATAATTCAGCAGCCAGAGAATCGGCGGACAATTACGACACGGTTCTTGACAAAGAAAAACCAAATCGTCATTTGTCCGGATGTAGAGGCCTCGCAGCTTTCAAACATAACATCATGACGAGTGGCTAGCCCGGCACTGGGACAGAAAAGCGAAATCCATGGCAGCACTCACATCATTAATAACCTGCTTTTGTGCGGGGGAGGATAGCTGGCTAGCTCGCAGCAACAACCTCAATAAAAATTCTGGCAGTCCGGATACTAAGGACCACAACGGCAGGTCACGTCGAAACAAAACAAACGCCGCGTTAACGGCGGCGAGAAGGTGGATCTGGCGATCAACGCCGGATTCGAGGCTCTAAACCTGGTCGTGGAAGAAGCCATTCAAAAGAACCACTCCGGGTCCGTCCAACTTGGACCGAATACTCGACCGCTTATGCGAGATACATGGCACCCCCGAAAAGCCAGCCAATCACACCAACAGAGATTGCTGGGTGTTCAAGCAGCCAGGCAAGTTAATTGCGAAAACAATGACAAGGGGCTAAACAGCGGCGACGAGGAGGAGACCCGACCGCCGAACAATAGAGGACGAAGGGTTCCCCACAAGTGTGGGCGGTGAACATGATTTACGCAACCCATATACCCAAGAGGGAGAGGAAGCGCACTAAGGGGCGTGTATGCGATGGAGCGATCGCCCAAGTTCAACCCATGGTCCTCTTGTCCGATCACTTTCGATCGAAGAGACCATCCGACCAACATCGCCATGGCGGATTCGCGCGTTGGTTTTAGACCCAATCGTCGATGAATTTCACCTCACGAGTCCTGATGGGCGGCGGTAGTAGCTGAACCTACTTTATCGATATACGGTCGCCAAGATGGGCATAGACCCCTCAAGGATTAAACCTACAAAGACAACCTTTAAAGGTGTCATACCAGGTGTGGAAGCCAATTATGCGGACTCGACCCTGCGAAGTGGTCTTCGGATCCCGGATAATTTCGAACAAAGAGTTAATCTTGACATAGTCCCATTTCGCGGCGGCTATCACGCTCTGCTCGGACGAACAGCGTTTGCAAAGTTCAATGCGGTGCCGCGTTATGCATACCTCAAGCTCAAGATGTCGGGCCCTCGTGGAGTCATCACGGTCAGCGGAAATACGGAACGCTCCCTCGAGCGGAGGAACATCTGGCTCTCGCGGAAGAAGTCTGAGCAGCCTTTTAAGGCAATTTTGAGTCCGGCCGTTAAGCGGCCGGATACAGAAAAAGCGCGCCAAGCAATACCAACCAAGACAACTGGCACGATCGAGCATCGCGTAGCAATGCGGCCCTAACCCCCGCCCTCGCATGATTGCAAGAACAACCCTCCGCGTACATCACTCGCTTTGAAGATACCATGGGCGCGGGGAAGGGGCACGATCACAATGGACCCAGTGCGGCTCGACCACACGAGGGGCTCGCAAGTCGCCACCCTTTTTATTATTATTTTCCTTCTTTGTATACACAGACTCCGTTAAGCGAGGCCTGTCCGTGATGAACCTGCCAAACTCACGATGCAACAGCCAGGGAAGAAAGAAGGCTGCGGCGAACACTCGGGTGGTCTCAATTACGAGCATTAAATTCGATTATATACACCAAGTCTGCAGCTCACCTGAGGAGAGGACATGTTTAATTAGTCCAAATCCCTTGCTTACCAAGACTATTTGTATCGATCCGCACTCATAGCAGACTTCCTTTAATAAATAATGCAGCACTTTTCGACTGCAATTACATTACCTTATATATATATGTTCATTACAGGACATCTTGCACCTGTATATCTTGGTACGGTCTAATACACGAGGGCTTATGTTCCCCACATTATGGTGTGATAAGTCCGAACACTTTCATAAGTCGGCACCTGAACTTATAGCATTATATGAATCGGCTCCAAATCATGTCTTGGGTCAATAGTTGGGTTTGCCCGGCTCCCACGTTTTGGTGCCTTATGTTCCGCTCATCGGCTAAGGTGGCCTGGGAGAACCACTGCGATTGCGCCCGGTTGAGCAGGCGGCGCCTCGATGGAGAAAGCTAAACCGACCGGCATGATAGGGCGAGAGACTGGTCGCTGCTCGAGAGGTCCTTCGAGTCCTTAAAGACTCACGCCGCTTCAGCGAAGTTTGGATAAATGTCCGAAGGCGTGGATAGCGCCCGATTGATCTTCCGAATACCAGGGCTTCACTAAATTTAAAATTATAGAATTCTATGGCTAAGTGAGAGTGTTCAAGCATTATAAGTCCGGTTGCCTTGTTACGTTGTGTTGGCGCCTCCTAGATGGACCCAAAATGGGAACAAGAGTGCTCAAGTTTATCTGAACACCCCAAAGACTGTGGCTCGGGGCTGAAGCCAACGACTTGCCATCTCTCGATTTTATAAGCGGCCGCATGAAGGTAATATTTTAAATTAAACAAGCGTTGCTTAATGCGCATATGAACAAAGTTTTCAGCGCATGTGATAATACATAGCGAGTTTACTCAAAATTACATCTCGGGGCATTCATCCGCAATATCGCGGGCTCCCTTGAGACAGTTTTATAATACATTTGGCGACGATACTCCTTGCCCGGTGGCGGGTCGCTGAGAAGCTTCTCCTCATCCAGCCTGCCCAGTGCACCTTTGTGCGGGCAAGGGCCCGACGAGCACCTTCAATACAAAGCGGGCGCTTGATGACCTCCACCCGAGGGCACGCATCCACCAGCCGCCAGACGAGGCAAGTAGCTCCTGGCATGGCCTGTCCAGCCACAACGGACTATAAGGCCCTTCATGGCCTCCTCGGCTACCTTGTGGAGTTTGACCAGCTGCTTGGTTGGTCGCTTGAGGCACTGGATGGCGGCCTCGATATCTTGAGACCGAAGACCTTCTCCGTCGAGCTCCCCTCCTCGCCACGATAGAATGCGGCGGCATCGGACACACTACGTGGCAGATCTGCAAACGCCCCTAGAGAGCTCCGAATGCGGGTAAGTGTCAGGTAGTTTACATCAACATGCTTGCTTTGCATGAAAAATGCCTTACCCGCCGCTATCTTCTTTACATCTTCAACCTCCTGAAGGGCCTGACGGGCCTCGGCCTTGGCGGACTTGGCACTTTCGAGAGCCGAGGCAATCTCGGACTCTCGAGTCTTGGAGTCATGCTCCAAGCTCTCATGCTTCTCCATGAGAGCATGGAGCTCTTGCCGTACTTCCGCCACCTGTGCCTCCTGCTTTTCTCGCTCTGCCCGTTCTGCGGCCGCCTTTGCGTTCGTCGCGGACACAGCCTCCTTCGTGGCTGCCACCTCGTTAAGTGGCCCCCGCAATACCCATATTATCCTTGTTAATTTTATTGCAACCAAAATCCTTTTACAGTAAGGTAACTATTCAAAGTGGTGTTATTCACCTTCTTTGTCCTCGAGCTGCTTCTTGGCATGGCGAGCTCTTGCTCGGACCGCTCGAGATCCTGCTTCAACGCACCGACCTCCGCATCGGTCTTGGCAGAGGTCGGCAGCGCAACGCAAACCCATATTGACATATTTTAAGCAACCATGCGTATATCTTCTTAGATCCTCAGTCCGGCTTTTCTTTCCGAACACCGAACTGAGCATCAGGGGCTACTGTCTATGCGGTATTACATTACATAATTATAAATTCTTACCTCAAAGCCTGTTAGAAGGCTGCTGCAGGCTTCGGTCAGCCCGCTCTTGGCGAGCTGAACCTTCTGAATCACCGCACTCATGATAGTGCGGTGGTCTTCCTCGATGGAAGCGCCTTTAAGCGCCTCCAACAAGTTGTCCGGCGCCTCCGGTTGGACGGAGGCCGCCGGCGTCACAGTCTTGCCCTTCTTTCGAAGGGGCCGCCTGACGGACTCTGGAACTGCTGCAGGTTCCGATGTAGAGTCCGGTGCAAAGTCCGGGAGGCTGCCTGGCGGCGCCTCCGGAGCCTCCTCCTGATGGGTCCCTCTCTGGGATCCCACCTCGGCGTCCTCATCGGCGCGGGGGGTAGAGGCAGTCGGAAGTGAATCCACATCCGACGGGGCCAACGACCCGCTCGATGAAGCGGGGAGATCATCATCGGCCGGACTGCGGATAGTATGCGGCATTAGTAGGACACTAGGTGACGCGAAAGAAATTGCGTATCAGGGATCCGGATACTTACGATATCGCCGGAGGCCTGGCCCTTGAAGGCTACTCCTCCTCGCCAACGATGGTGTTGGCGGAACTGTCCGGGGGAATAGTTCTCCCCCTCTTGGACCCTTTGGCCTCCCCTATTGGGGAAGCCTTCCTCTTCCTCTCTCCCTCCTCCGGGAGAGAGTCTTCTTCCTCCTCCTCGTCTTCGGGGGAGGAGTCCGCCTCGTCGTCGGACGCTTGATTGCGGGAACTCTTTCGAGTCCCCGTGGCCGCCTTCTTGGCCTTCTTCTCGGCACCACGTGCGGTGCGGAACCAGCAGCCCTCTGCTAGACGGGCGTTCACTGGTCTTCGGCATGGGAGCCGGACGGATGAGCTGCTCGGCCTTCTCCATCCATTCTGCCGAAGGAAAAGAGAGATTGAAACCCTCTTAGAATCAATCATTTACCACAAGTGCCCCGTAAAGGGGTTGAATCACTTACCTCGTCGGCTGGATGTTTGCGGCGAAATCCGCGATCTTCCGTCGCGGATGCGAAACCAGCGCCCTTAAACAGCACCCTCCAGGCGCCTTCATACGTCGTGTCGAAGAGCCCGCTTAGCGCCTGGTGCTGTTCCGGATTGAACTCCCACAGATTGAATGACCGTTCTTGGCATGGGAGAATCCGGCGGAGGAGCATGACTTGGACCACATCGACGAGCCTGAGCTTATTACTCACCAGCTTCTGGATACAGGCTCGGAGTCCCGTCAGCTCCTTCGGATTGCCCCACAACAAGCCCTTCTCTTTCCAGGAGGTGAGCTGCGTGGGGATGCCAGATCTGAACTCGGGGGCCGCCGCCCACGTGGGTTCGCGCGGCTCGGTGATGTAGAACCACCCCGATTGCCACCCCTTAACGGAGTCCACGAAGGCCCCTTCGAGCCAAAGGACGTTGGGCAACTTGCCCAACATGGCGCCTCCGCATTCCGCTTGCGTGCCCTTCACAACCTTCGGCTTGACGTTGAAGGTCTTGAGCCACAGGCCGAAGTGGGGCCGGATGCAGAGGAAGGCCTCGTACACGATGATAAACGCCGAGATGTTGAGGATGAAGTTCGGCGCCGGATCGTGGAAATCCAGGCCGTAATAGAACATGAGCCCCCGGACGAAAGGGTGCAGTGGAAAGCCCAGTCCGCGGAGGAAGTGGGGAAGGAAGACGACCCTCTCATGGGGCCCAGGGGTAGGGATGAGCTGCCCCTCGTCGGGCAGCCGATGCGCGATATCGCCGAAAAGGTATCCGGCGCTGCGCAGCTTGGTGATGTGCTCCTCCTTAACGGTGGAGGCCAACCATTTGCCTCCCGCTCCGGACATGATCGGAGAAGGTCGAGGCGAGATGCGCGAGCTTGGGCGTTGGAGCTTGAGTGCGCGGAGATGGATAAGCAAAGGAGGAAGAAGGCGTAGGTGAGAAGGTAAATCCTTATCCCTTATATATAGGCGGACGAAGACTATCGTCCCCGCCACCTGGTAAAACTCTCTTATCTCCCAAGCGCCCGGATCAATGGCGCGTTGGGTTACCCACGTCCGTATTGATGAGAATCCCGGAATAAGGGGAACACGATCTCTGCTTCGACAAGACGTGCCAAGGAAACCGCTTCGCTAAACGTGCTGAGGTGGTATAATAAAAAACTATTCAAGTAAAGGCCTGGTAGCGGTGTGATGTCATGCCGCCAAATACGTCAGCAGATTGGATTTATGTGCATTATTCTCTCTACGGTGGAATGTGGAATTTATTTTGCAGAGTCGGACACTATCCTGGTGTTCATGATCTTCTCTGGATTATTCAAAGGAGGAACCCGCCTTGCAATGCCGAACATTATGCGCGCCGGACTTATCGTCATTGAAGCCTGGTTCAGGGGCTACTGATGGAGTCCTGGAGTAGGGGGTGTCCGGACAGCCGGACTGTCATCGTCCGCCGGACTCCAAGACTACGAAGATACAAGATTGAAGACTCCGTCCCGTGTCCAGATGGGACTTTCCTTGGCGTGGAAGGCAAGCTTGGCAATACGGATATGTAGATCTCCTACCATTGTAACCGACTCTGTGTAACCCTAGCCTCCTCCGGTGTCTATATAAACCGGAGGGCTTTAGTCCGTAGGACAACATACATCACAACAATCATACCATAGGCTAGCTTTAGGGTTTAGCCTCCTTGATCTCGTGGTAGACCCACTCTTGTACTACCCATATCATCAATATTAATCAAGCAGGACGTAGGGTTTTACCTCCATCAAGAGGGCTCGAACCTGGGTAAAACATCGTGTCCCTTGTCTCCTGTTACCTTCCGCCTAGACGCACAGTTCGGGACCCCCTACCCGAGATCCGCCGGTTTTGACACCGACAACAGGCATGTACAATATTCAGCCTGTTAATGGCCCAACGCTACCTGGGCCAAGCTAAGCGCTGGGTCGACAAAAGGCCCAACTAAAATATAGGCCGGTGTAAGTTGTGGGCCTGGCGCAATGTGTGAAGGCCCCAATCATTCGGCCCAAGAAAGACGCAGGCCGGCCCAATTGTGGCCCGCTAAAAACCAGACCCATTAGAGTCGAATGTTTCGGCCCGGTCGACTACATCTGATTTTTTTCAAATAGCGAATGATGGCAGTAACTAGTAGGAATTAAGAACAAACCTACTCTATACAATAAATAAATTATAGAATAGTAACTAAGAATAAACCTACACTATACAATAAAGGATTTAAGGTATATTACATCCACTGGGCATCGAAGTTCGCCACCAGTGATCATAAAGCGCAACGAAGGAGCAGATTACAAAAACTGGGCACCATTGCAGCGTAACAAAATAATACTGAACCGAGACCACTTCCAAGACAGTTCAAGAAAGGTTAGCCTTGCGGGGGAGCTGCTGCGCAAGCTACTGAGCAAGGCTGTGAGACCGGCCTAGCATGGTGGTCATAGCGTCCAGGTGTAGCTATTTAGCGATGAGGTTCTCATTAGTGTTCTCCGCAATCTTTCTTAGAGATAGGACTTCAAGTCGAAGTTGAGTTGCGACTGAAGAAGTCGAACTGACTCAGACAACGAATTCTGTGAGCTTGTCTGATTGCTAGTCTCAAGTAACTTGAACACTGCATCAAGACAAGACTTTGGGGTTGTCTCGCTATCTTCAAGATGTTTTGCCTTCTTTGCTGCAATATATGTTGGGTTGTCTCACAGCCTTCAACAGACTTGTGCATGCCATCAGGCATATCACCCTGAAACAAAGCAGAGAGATGGCAGGTTTTGCACGTGTATAAACAAAGATGATAATTGTGCTGTCAATTCCATCCAAATTCAAATTAGAAAATAAAGAGTAAGTTCAAAATATCAATAGCATAATTTGGCATTGCTCATAATGCAGGGAGCTTCAACACACTACTGGATTACCATGTCAACATAACAAGCATAGATGAAGGGCAAAGAAAATCATTGTATCTATTTTGGATAATGTGCATGGCATGTTGTTCATATCGTCAGCCACATCAGTAAGATAAAACAGGAGATGACAAGGTGCAAATGTGGGCTGCTTCACCACACACTGGATTATAGATCCACAAAAATAAGCATACATATAGGGAGTATTAATTAATGTGCATGGTATGAATAAGGAATTTGGTTTTACAAGTAAAACTTAGAACTTACTGAAAGTGCAACTAATCCCCGGGTGGTTTTGGTAATTAACAACAACATATATATCATTGAACTAATAGTTACTTGAGAATCATTTCAGAGAGTTCAGTGATATGGGTATGGCAAGGACTGAAGAAGTGGACCCCTCAAAATGCTAAGGCAAGCATTGGCAAAAGCTCAAGACTCCATTTTTGGTTTAGTGATCCAAGATCACATTGAGTCCATTGGAAAAGCCAATACTATTAAAAGGGGATGAGGTTATGATGGTGATCTGGTTGCTCAAGTGCTTAGTGATACATCTCCTAAACTATCAGCAACTTTCACTGCCATATACACTCATAAGTAATCTCGGTCCCACCGATTTTCCAAACTCAGTCACACCGAGATGAACCACCTCAGCCATAAAGCCAAACCCTAGAAAACTCGGATTTTCCGATTCGAACTCGGTCTCACCGAAACTTGAGTTGCCAAGCTTCAGAACCTTCATCATCAAATCGGTGTCACCGAGATGATGAAGTCGGTCCCACCGAAATTGGCAAGCTCTTGTCTTTGCACGAATCGGACTAACCGAGATTGTATTTTCGGTCCCACCGAAAATCCCAACGTTCACATTATTTGAAATTTCGGTCTCACCGAGTTGTCAACTTCGGTCCCACCGAGATTGCTCAAATGTGTGTAATGGTTGGATTTTGTGTGGAGGCTATAAATACCCCTCCACCCCCTCTTCATTCGTGGAGAGAGCCATCAGAAAGAACTACCACTCCTACCTTACATTTCTGAGAAGAGAACTACCTACCCTTGTGTTGAGATCAAGTTGCTCCACTCCCACCATATGAAGCTTGATCTCTAGCCTTCCCAAGTTGCTTTCCACTCAATCCTTTCTTCCACCACAGCCAAATCAGTGAGGAGAGTTGAGTGTTGGGGAGATTATCATTTGAAGCACAAGAGCAAGGAGTTCATCATCATCAACACCATCTATTACCTTTTGGAGGTGGTGCCTCCTAGATTGGTTAGGTGTCGCTTGGGAGCCTCCGTCGAGATGTGGAGTTGAACCAAGAAGTTTGTAAGGGCAAGGAGATCGCCTACTTCGTGAAGATCTACCCCGAGTAAGGCTAGTCCTCGGTGGGCGTGAGGCCATGATGGAATAGACAAGGTTGCTTCTTCGTGGACCCTTCGTGGGTGGAGCCCTCGTGGACTCTCGCATGCCGTTACCCTCGTGGGTTGAAGTCTCCATCAACGTGGAAGTACGATAGCACCACCTATCGGAACCACGAGAAAAATCTCCGCGTCTCCAAAATTGCGTTTGCTCTTCTCCACCTCTCTTTACTACATGTGCAATTTACTTTCCGCTGCCTATACTCTAGAATTGCATGTGTAGGGTGATGCTTGACTTGATCATAATTGTGAATCTGCCAAAAACTGTTCTTTGATTAAAGCCTGAATTTTTATATTGTCAAGTAGTCTAATCACCCCCCCTCTAGACATACTTTTGATCCTACAAGTGGTATCAGAGCTTTGGTCTCCATTGTATTGGTTTCCATTGCATTGGACTCCATAAGCTTGGTTTCACAACCTAGGAGAGTATGGCGTCTAGTGAGGGTAATTTTCGTAGAGGTCCTTACTTTGATGGTACAAACTTTGCTAGTTGGAAGCATAAAATGAAAATGCGTATTCTTGGTCATAACCCAGCCGCATGGGGCATTATTTGTGTTGGTATGCAAGGTGAATTCTTGAGGAAGGAAAAGTTCGGATCGCGGCTACAAGCGGAAGAATTGCGGATGTTGCAAAACAATGCTCAAGCTTGTGACATTCTCTTCAATGCCTTGTGTCCCGAGGAGTTCAACAAAATCAGCCGTCTTGAGAATGCAAAAGAGATTTGGGATACTTTGGTTGAAATGCACGAAGGTACCGAGTCCGTGAAGGAATCAAAGCTAGACATTCTTCAAGGTCAACTTGACAAGTTCAAGATGAAGGAAGGTGAAGGAGTCGCTGAAATGTACTCTAGGCTTGCTCTCATCACAAATGAGATTGCCGGCTTAGGAAGCGAAGAAATGACCGACCGATTCATCATCAAGAAGATTCTCAGAGCTTTGGATGGAAAGTATGACACCGTGTGCACTTTGATCCAAATGATGCCAAACTACAAGAATCTCAAGCCAACCAAGTCATTGGAAGAATTGTTGCTCATGAGATGACACTTAAGGATAAGGAAGAGCTTCACAACAAGTCAAGTGGTGCTTACAAAGCTACAAGTGATGCTCCCACAACCTCAAGTGACAAGTTAGTTTCCAATGAAGAGATAAGCCTAATGGTCAAGAACTTCAACAAATTCTACAAGAATAGAAGCAAAGAGAGAAGCTCAAAGTCTAGATCATATGATGAAAAGAGATCTTCTAGTCGTGATCGAATGCTACAATTGTGGAAGACCGGACACTACTCAAATGAGTGTACGGCTCCCCACAAGAGAAGCGAAGAATCTCCAAGAAGAAGAAGCTCAAGAGATGAGTCACCTCGGAAGAGAGAAGGAGTAGAGATGATCGTTATGAACGAAGACCCTCTCGGAGAAGCAAGGATTCGGAGAGGAAAGACAAGTCATCAAGGAGCTACACAAGAAGAAAACATCAAGCTCATGTAGGTGAATGGGTCTCCGGCTCCGACTCCGACAATCAATCCGAAGGAAGCTATCACTCCAACTCCGACTACAGTCAAGATGAAGGTGTTGCCGGTCTTGCTCTCGTATCCTCCAACTCCAACTCCTACGACTTATTTGATTCACCAAATGAGGGAATTGGAAGATGCTTCATGGCTAAAGGCCCCAAGGTATCACACCCTGAATTCATTGACTTCAATAGTGATGAGGATGACTTGCTTGGTGAAGATGAGCTCTTACATGATAAATCCAGTGAGCCTAGTAATGATGAACATGCTAGTAGTCTTTATAGTCGAGAAGAGTCGAATGACAATGCTATGAAGGAGATTGAGCGTCTAACTAAAGAACTAAAAACTCTTAAGTTAACTCATGAAACAACTCAAGAAGATCATAGAGAGCTCCTAAGATCTCATGAGAAGCTACGCTTCGAGAAGCTCACTCTAGAGCAAGAACATGAGTTTCTAAAAGCAATCAATGACGATCTTCGAAAGAAGAGTTCTTCATATCTTGCCAAACGACTTCTCTTGTCTAATTTCTTGCCACCCATTAAAACTAAGCATGACAAGCATAAGAAAAATTCTTTATCTAGTAGTAACAATAACCATGCTAAATCCAATATTGTTGCTTCTAGTAGTTCTCTTGATTCCACTAACAATGTTTCAAGCCAAGTTACACTTGAGCAAGAAAATAGTTTATTGAAAGGGATTATAGAGAAAGGTGTCTACAAGAGCCTTGCCGGAAGCAAGAACTTTGAGGAAATTGTTCGCAAGCAAGGAAGGCACCGGAAATCAAGGAATTGGTTTTGAGCGAAAGTTCAACGCCGAAGGTGTTGAATGGGAAGAAGGTCAATATCCCACTCCACAGTTTGTTTCTCAAAAGGAGAAGTATGATCCTACTTCTTCCAATGTGGAACAAGCTCAAGATGACCTTCCACCACAAGACCACAAGCTAAAAGGCAAGGACAAGCTTCAAGAGGAGATTGATGCATTTGTTGAAGCACCTCAAGCCATGGTCAAGTGGGTTCCCAAGGAAAAGTCAAGTTCTACTTCGTCAAGCTCAACTACAACCCCAAGGATTCCCATCAAGATGATGTGGATCCCGAAGAAGAAGAACTAGAAAGTTCTTGAGGGTGACTCCGCCAACATACTTCACTCACATTCATTTTGGCAAGAACTTGTGCAATCAACTTCCACATCGTGCACTAGTTCATGGAGTCACAAACCCTCTTGTTGTTAAGGGACAAGGTAATCATTGCTTTCATGGACATCATCTATTGTGTACTTCAATCTATGTCCATGGATATCCTTGTTTGTTCCTTGTGGGACTAACCCATGTAGGTATTGAAAGTGCCCGAATCCAAAGGATAGCTCCCAACTCTTGATGATCTTCTTCAACATTGAGCATCCACATCTTCAACATCTACATGAAGTCTTCTACGACAACCCAAGGTTAGTTTGACCCTTTAAAAGGGGTTCTCACATCTAGGGGGAGCTTTGCTCTAAAAATTGAGCTAAAGCATCTTCAAATGATGTGAACACAGCAATGCTTTATGTAAAAGTGGAAACCCCACTTGTGCTTAAACGATGAGTATGACCTATGATCAAATGTTCTCATTTGACTCCTAAGTCAATATACTCATATAAAGATGACCTAGTCATCGACAAATTGTGTGTTAGTTGCTAGAGTTTTGTTGTGCATGTTTGACACATATTTCATTTGCTATCTTATTGTGTGAGCATGTTGGATCCATGATTTTATCCATTCGAGGACATCCATTTGTTGTTTTGGTCGTTTTGATTTTTCTGACCAAATGGATGGACAAGAATGCCTAAGTACCTCCCCTAGCTATCTATGCTTTCTTGTCTCAAATTCTATTCTTGCTTACATCACAAACTTTGAACAAATCATTTTCGGACCCTCCGGGTGAGGAGCACTCGGAGCCACCGATCCGTCAAGGGCTAACTTCCAAAACCTTCTAATTGATTTCGGTCAGACCAACTCTCAAACTCGGTCAAACCGAAAGCATTTAGACTGATCTAGGTTTTCACCTCGGTGAAACCGAGTTGTGATTTTCGGCGTGACCGAAGTGCATAACAGCCTAGCAGTTATCCATCTCGGTGCCACCGAGTTTTACAACTCTGTCCCACCGACAAAGAAAGGGTATATATACTCAGAGGGCGCGTTGATTTCTCCTTCAAACGTTTCGCCCCACACCTTCTGCCGCCGCCGCCTGGTCTCCGGATCGCCGCCGTTGCCGCTCAGGCGCCCACGCCGCAGGTCTCCGTCGCCGTCAACGGACATCTTCTCCGCGCCGTTGCCGCCGTAGAAAAACTCCACCAAGTTAGGGTGAGTTTTGATCCCACTCGTGCTCCCATCTCCGATTCAATGCACGTTTGGTTTGCCTATTATCTTGCCACGATTGAAATCTTCCTGTACACCAGATTAGTTCTTTTGGACTAGATTCGAGTAAAAGTTTTAGGGTTAGGTTTCCGCCGAACACATCTCGGTGAGACCGATTTTACATTTTCGGTTTGACCGATTTGGCCTATGGCCATTGCACTGCACCCTTCGGTCCAACCGAGTTGTGCAAATCGGTGTGACCGAAATGACGATTCTGTGAAACCCTAGTGTTTTCGGCAGAACCGAAACCCACTTCGGTCAAACCAAAAGTGGTGTGAAAGCTTCTATTTAACACTTCGGATTCACCGAATCTTAAACTCGGTCTGACCGAAATGTCTTCTGTGAAAACCTAATACTAGAATTTGAACTCATTTTTTTTGCAAAAACTTCTGCAGTTTGTGATGACTCTTCTCTGCCCACACCTTATCTATTCACAGGTTGTCAGCCATGTCAGATGCCAGTGACAGTCAGAACAGGTCAGAGACACCCATTGCAGATATTCCAGAGGCAGGCACTAGTCCTGATCCTAGCAGCTCATCAGATGATGGTGAGAGGAGTACACCAAGTGGATTGCCTCCTGCAGCCTGAGCATGAAGACAATGTTGTTGTGATGGATGAGGAGGATCCAACATCTGTTGAAGGTCAAGCCAAGATTGAAGCTGCCAAGAAAGCCAAAGCTGACAAAGCAGCAGCAGCAGCAGCTAAACCAAAGAGCTTCGGAGAGCAGATTCTTGAAGCTACCCAAAGGATTGAACAACGCCTGGCCAGCATTGTACAGTCTCAGGAGAGCCTAGAGAGGATTGTTGAGGACAAGATCCACGCTCTGGATGTGAAGTCGATCAAGTGCAAGTGACCGTCAACAAGCTTGAGGCGGACATTGAGGAAGCAAAGCGGAGAAGGAAGAGCTTATGCGTGAGATGCAGGATGACTTAGTCCAGATGCTTATCAACAGATCTGCTCCGGTTCCCACAGACCCGATCACCTGCTATTCCATGGATCGACACCAGACTACAGCTTCAAAGACCTCCCACTGCTCCAAAGAAGCACTCCTACTCCAACTCCAGCTCCAAAGACCACTCCTCCAGCACAGACATCACCTGAAGTCTTCGCCGATGCTGTCATATCAACTCCAACATCAACCCGACGGGAGCCGCCAAAGAGTCCCCAAAGGACGCTTAGCTCTATGCTTTTTCGAACTTTTGGTAACTTGTTGCCAAAGGGGAGAAATTGTATAGATCATAGGACTTCGAGAGAGAGTGTTGTTGTCTTTGCGCTTTTGCTCTTTCGTTCTTTTGCGGTTTCTTTGAGATACTTTTGGTTTTCGAGACATTCAAAGGTGTTTGATACTACGTTTGATTCTACCTTAATGAGTGCTTGGTCGCATACTATGCTTTAATGTGTGCTTAATGCTTATCATATGCTATTCCTATCTTGTATGACCATTTACTCATGTCTTGGTGATTGGGTGCATGCTATTCATTCTTACCATTTTGTGCGCTCCACCAAGATGTATGTGACATGGAAGAGTGACCCATGATCCTAATCGATTGTGCATTTGCATTCAAACGCAAATCTTAAATAATGCACAAATTTAGGGGGAGCTCTTGCTTATCACATACTTCTCAAAGCGATTTATATTATTCATTGATTATATCCTTTGTCGAAGCTTTGATCTATATGTTGTCATCAATTACCAAAAGGGGAGATTGAAAGTGCAACTAATCTCCGGTGGTTTTGGTAATTAACAACAACATATATATCATTGAACTAATAGTTACTTGAGAATCATTTTAGAGAGTTCAAGATATGGGTATGGCAAGGACTCAAGAAGTGGACCCTCAAAATGCTAAGGCAAGCATTGGCAAAAGCTCAAGACTCCATTTTTGGTTTAGTGATCCAAGATCACATTGAGTCCATAGGAAAAGCCAATACTATTAAAAGGGGATGAGGTTATGATGATGATCTGGTTGCTCAAGTGCTTAGTGATACATCTCCTAAATATCAGCAACTTTCACTGCCATATACACTCATAAGTAATCTCGGTCCCACCGATTTTCCAAACTCAGTCACACCGAGATGAACCACCTCAGCCATAAAGCCAAACCCTAGAAAACTCGGATTTTCCGATTCAGAACTCGGTCTCACCGAAACTTGAGTTGCCAAGCTTCTGTAACCTTCTGTCATCAAATCGGTGTCACCGAGATGATGAAGTTGGTCCCACCGAAATTGGCAAGCTCTTGTCTTTGCACGAATCGGACTAACCGAGATTGTATTTTCGGTCCCACCGAAAATCCCAACGTTCACATTATTTGAACTTTCGGTCTCACCGAGTTGTCAACTTCGATCCCACCGAGATTGCTAAAATGTGTGTAACGGTTGGATTTTGTGTGGAGGCTATAAATACCCCTCCACCCCCTCTTCATTCGTGGAGAGAGCCATCAGAAAGAACTACCACTCCTACCTTACATTTCTGAGAAGAGAACTACCTACCCTTGTGTTGAGATCAAGTTGCTCCACTCCCACCATATGAAGCTTGATCTCTAGCCTTCCCAAGTTGCTTTCCACTCAATCCTTTTCTTCCACCACAGCGAAATCAGTGAGGAGAGTTGAGTGTTGGGGAGATTATCATTTGAAGCACAAGAGCAAGGAGTTCATCATCATCAACACCATCTATTACCTTTTGGAGGGTGGTGCCTCCTAGATTGGTTAGGTGTTGCTTGGGAGCCTCCGTCGAGATGTGGAGTTGAACCAAGAAGTTTGTAAGGGCAAGGAGATCGTCTACTTCGTGAAGATCTACCCCGAGTAAGGCTAGTCCTCAGTGGGCGTAGGCCATGATGGAATAGACAAGGTTGCTTCTTCGTGGACCCTTCGTGGGTGGAGCCCTCCGTGGACTCTCGCAGCCGTTACCCTCCGTGGGTTGAAGTCTCCATCAACGTGGAAGTACGATAGCACCACCTATCGGAACCACGAGAAAAATCTCCGCGTCTCCAAAATTGCGTTTGCTCTTCTCCACCTCTCTTTACTACATGTGCAATTTACTTTCTGCTGCCTATACTCTAGAATTGCATGTGTAGGGTGATGCTTGACTTGATCATAATTGTGAATCTACCAAAAACTGTTCTTTGATAAAAGCCTGAATTTTTATATTGTCAAGTAGTCTAATCACCCCCCCTCTAGACATACTTTCGATCCTACACTTATGGTTCTTGCGAACATGCATTTTGGTAGAAACAACAAACTAAACAGTAGTAAACGATAGGGAGTATGAGCAAATTAAACAGCAGTTGAGGATAAAGGCTTTAGAAGGACTGACTTACATTAACAGTTAACACTGGCTTTATAATACCCTTCTCCATGTCAAGGGAAGGATTACTCAAGAATTTCAGCACATAATCTTCTTCATAAGCATTGCCTGTACTCTACATTTTGTAGAGAGTAATTATAGATATGATAATACTGGAAGGGATAGAGGATAATGAAGATAAGATGCTACATAATCAACTACCAATCCCTGGAAGTACAAGCATTACTGGACAAAATGTACTGACAAGAGCAACGGGCTACACTTCTGCACTGGCATTGTCTGTGTATTCTACTTGTTGGTAAGATTAAATATAGATCTGATCTTTTTTAGTAAATGGTGGGTGAGGGAGATAAGATGCATAATGCTACACAATGAACCAATCCCTCTTCCCATAATACAAGAGTGTTTTGAACACTGGTGTACTGTACAAAATGTTCTTATATTATGGGACAGAGGGAGTAGCTGTTAATGTAAGTACAGTGATAGACCTTGTTCAGTCCTTATAAGAGGACTGCAGAGCTAAACCTCTTCAAAAGCATTGGGTTGATTCTAAATTTATGTAAGAGTCCATACGGATCTTATAATGTCCACCAAATGGACGAGTACGAGGCTAACATGTGCAGTGATGCTACATAATCAAACAACTATGAAAGTAAGTATGGTCATACAGGGCAAGAGGTACTCACAAGAGCAATGCAGTGTGCAGTATAGTTGCGAGATTCGGTGGTCCTTTGAGAATGAATGTTCTTCTGCTAACAGTTTTCGTACAAGTGAGACATTAAGGCAAATGCAGAAATGTAGTTCAAATTGTGATGTGATATCATAGATAGTACCTTACGCTGCAGCCGAGACCAATGTGTAACAAGATTATTCCAGTCACCGTCGGATAAATGTAGCACTAGAGACTTTACAAAAATTTTGTTCAGAGGCTTGCCATCGAAGTGCGCTTGCCTCAGGTAGGAACGATACTTCATCAATGAGTGCTTGAAAAGCGCAACCAACCCTTGCTTGTCTTCACAATCCAGTTTGCTCCTCGCCTATTTAAAACAATGAAATCTTGTGTCTTCTGTCAGTAGAAACATATGTAGTAATGACAATGAATAACATTAGTACATTACTTACACGTAAGTTGCGGAGGAAGACTGGAAATTGTTCTGTGTCTGTGGTATAATCTTTCCATGAAGGAAAGATGTGCACAAAGTTCCTGACAACAACATAAGCTTCGTCTTCTAAACTGGGAAGAAATGGAACATGGGTCCTATTTGCTGCAATTGGGGCTCTCTCTAGTTCAAAAAGGGATTTGGCAACTGGATTTGGTGTACTCTTTGCTGGAATGGGGGTTTTGCGTCGTAGAGCTGGTGCTATGTTAACTGGCATAATCATACTGTTTGCTGCAGTTGGGGTCTGCTGAGTTGGGGCATCAGAAATGACTAGTGTAGTAGGGCTAGAGTTTGCTAGAGTTGGGGTGTTTTGTGGGCCAGGTGATATTGCAACTACACTTAATGGGCTATTTGATTTATCAGGTGCCACTACCTTTTCCAAATACTTTGCTTATGCTCCTCCACGATCAGCAATCGCCCTCTTCCTTTTGAACATTTGATACACAAGAACATCATTTGAATGGATAAATATGGCATGATGACAGATGGAATATGTACTGAAAATGGATAGGCAGGGCGTATTCACATACACGATGTGTAAACTAAGCTAATGGCAGTTCAACAAAGTAGAAGCAATGCAAAGCATTAGTTGTAAGATATGTGCGAGCAATGGAATCTTGGAAAGTTACAGCAAGTACCTTGATGGGTGTATAAGATAGGGCATCTTCCTTTGACTCCTCCACTAGGGAGCTACATTGACTTAGGTCTCCCTCTAGCTCAGAATCACTGTTAGGATCATATTCTGAGCATGAATCTGTAGGTGGAGAGCGTTTGCATTGCATTGCATCCAGACTTGATTTCAGTCCCTTAGTGCCAAGTTTGACAACCATGGCATTGTTCTGCTTTATTCTTTTCATGCACGCAAGCTCATAATCATTATGATGCTGTTTAGAATCTGAGATTCATGAAAACATAAAAAGTAGTCAGATTATCTATGGAATGTGTCACACCCTGATTTTCATGCCACAACACTTAAGCTAATAAATCATGATAAAATGTGGTTTGACAAAAACTTTTGAGTGTTTTAGACCTTGCCTTGATTGGATTTTGTGTGTTGTTTGCAAGTGCTCTAAAAATCAAATAAATCCTCCAACTCCTATACTTCATCTCCTTGCTCTGAACTCTTGAACTAATGATCATGCCATGTGTATAGGACATAAAATAATTTCTTACAAAAATAATTTGGCCAAATAGTATTTTCAAAAATTAGTTTTTCAAAAACCCCTGAATTGAGGTTTGCACTGCAAGTACTTAATTAAGGGCAGTAAAAATCTTTCCAAAAATATATTTAACTCCTATTAGATATAGGATACCCAGAAACCACAAAAATATAATTATAAAAGGTATTTTCCTATTTTATTTAAAAGCTTTTTCTTAAGGCCAGAAATGGTCTTTAATAGGGAAAACTTATTTTATTGTTTCAAAAATATTTGACAAAAATCAGGGGAACTCAGCGGACATATATATTCGATATATAAGAGTTTCAACACATGGTCATTTTCAAAGTATTGGACAAAACCTCCCAAAACCATTTCTGCCCATTTCAAGGATTTGAAATATTTCTACAGGAAATATTTTCATAAAAATCCAAGGAAAATCCAGCAAGTTACAAATGCATATTGTGATCATCTTGAAAAGCCTCATGTGAAATAAAGTCATTTTGGTTCACCAAAATGCCCCAAAACCCTCTGTGACCAGAATCAAATTTGAACAACTTTGTACTACCAACTTTCTCTCCTTGAGCCCAACTTTTGTGAGCACGCTCACATGACCAAATGAGGCCACTACACCAAGTGGTTCATCAAGGGGAAGTGATTTTCTCAACTAGCTCTACACAAGTTCATTTCTGATAATTTCTAGGGTTTACAAAAGTTGCAATTGCAACTTTGCCCAAATAAGCTCCAAATTGGCGGAAGACCCTAATTATATGTGCCATTTCACCCTGTGGAGTCTCATGCCAAATGGAGTTCATTTGCTCACCCAAATTTGCATCAAACACCTTCTAGTCATTGCAAAAAGTGACTGGTTTCACCCCCTACACTAATCTCCTTGACTCCAAATATTTACCACAGCCGAACCTGATCACCAGCAATCTCCAGTAGCTCCCCCTCTTCCAAAGCTCAATGATTGAGGGGTAAAACCCCCCCATTTACCTCTCTGGACAGCCCTTTTCTCCCTCTCTCTCAACCCTACCCTTCTCCTACTGGCCACCCAGGGCATCCAAGGCCATCTCCGACTTCTTTACGTTCCCCTAGAGCTACCGGACATGCTTGGCTGTGCCCACCTTGCCAAAAAATGGCATGCCGGCCATTTGGACGCTCTGGAGCGTGCTACAATGCGCTCCCGCACTGTAGCCGTCCCCTGCCAACTGCCTCCAGCCACCTCGGGCCTCCCCAGCGTGTCTCACGAGGCCGCCTCGACGTCTGGGACACAGCAAGCTGCCGGCCCCCTCCTAAACCTCTCTCCTCTCCCCTCCACGACCTCACTGGCGCGTCTGTGGGCCGCCACCCACGGTGCTCATGCCCACGCCCATTTAAGCCACCCCGACTCTTTCTCTCGCCTCGGTTCGAACCTCCTCTCTCCCGTGCACCTCTCAGACACCCCCTCACTCCCCCTCGTGCCCTCCTGCCCTCTCCAAGGCCACCATGTTCGCCGTCGGCCTCCACTTTGCTCCAGCGAAGCAGAGCCCCTCCCCCCCTCCTTCGACCTCCAGGAGAGCCTCCGCTAGGATACGGAGCTCCCCCGCTCCTCTCCACCTCATCCCATGCCTCGTGGTGCCGGTGCCGCAAATGCCTGATGGGGCCGTCCGCCACGACCGTCGCCAGATGCGCTCCGGCCATTCCCTGTAGTCTCCGAGGGCTCCCCCTGACGCGCCTCTCCCCGGCGACCCCTCCGGTGGCCGGAGCTTGGCCGGGGGTGGCCTGTGCCGCCGGGGGCAAGCGCCGGACGACGCTCAACCGCGACCTCGATCCCCTCTGTCGCAGGCGCGGGAGGAAGGAGACGACCCTGCGGGTGGGCCCCGCTGGTCAGCGACTCAGCCGGCGGGCCCCGATGTTTAAGTGGAGGCGGGATCCGGGTTAACCGTCTCCCCTGCAGAGAAGCGTACTCCGCTAGTCCGCCTTTGGCATGGCCCTCCTTAGCCGCCTGGCCGTGCAGCTGGGCCGTCCCAGTGCGCTGCGGTTCTATGCTGTGCCCGGTGCATGTTATAGGTATAACCGCCACTTCCTTTGTCTTTTTCTTTTTCCAGAAACTTATAAAATATCCCAAATATTCATATTACCTCCAAATTTTATGATTCAATTTTCTAGTGACTCTATAAATCATGCTCTACCTCTTAGGGGAGCTTGCACATTTTTCAGAGAACTTTCCTTCACACTTAGTAGTAAATTCCAATTTTCTTAATTCTGTGACAAACTTTAGAAAATCACAGAGAGCTCAATATTGATCCAAATGCCATGATTCAAAATCCTTGATACTTCTAAGTTCATAACTTAGTTTTTCAACATTTTTCCTAATACTTTATGTGCCACACAAAATAATGAGCCATTTCTTCATATTAGCCAACTTTGCAAATTCATAGGAAATTCATTTGAACTCCAAATCCAGTGAAACCAACTCCTAGATGCTTCTAAAATTATTCCTTGTTAAACGGATGCCATTTTTAAAATAGTTCTTCTGTACACTTCTTGCAAATCCATAAACCCCTTGATTCCATCATATCGAAATGTTTAGAAATATCCATTGATCCACTTCCAATGAAATCACCTTGGTCATTCCTCATATGACCAGAGGTATCCTAGAAAAGTCCAACTCACATTTTTAGAGCACTTTTATTTTTGCCTTGTCGTGTTGCTTATTATGGTTGTTTTCGACGATAGTTGACGAAGTAGACAAAATGCTCGGAGTTGGACCAGAGATATTTGAAGACCTCGAAGACTTTTTTAAAACAGGCAAGCAGCCCTTTGACCATGTCTATGAAACCCTTTTTTATGCATGTCACATAGCACTTTTATTGCTTGCATCGGAGACATGATACTGTGGTGACCACATGGGGTGGTTTACCACCGTTACTTCCTCGTTGATACTTGCATTGTGCATGACCCTACCTTCTAGTGAGGGTTATGCCGGTGGGGGTAGATAGGATGCTAAATTAGTGCTATGCAAAAAGGGACGGGAATATGCATGGTGATGGAGACAAAGTATTTTCAAAAGACTTTTCGGAAACCCCGTCGGGTGCCACTTATGCCCGAGGGAGATGATGAGATGGGTAACCACTTGATGAAGAAGTGGTGTACCGAGGCAAGTGTGTGTTGTTTTTCGGAAACGGATTAGATTTAAGATTTGTCGATTGTCCCAACCTTACATGCTTAACCACTCTACCCTTGTATGGGAAAGGGCATTATTGATTACCTAGGCTGATACTAGCTTGGAGCCCTCATTACTAGTGACGGGGAGTTGGTGCTCTCTCTCGGGACGGGGTCGTGCCAGGTAGGGCGGCCATGACTGTTTTTACAGGGCACCGGATACACCGTTGCATCCCCTCTCGGATGTTACGATCTCGAGTGAGTCTCGTATGATGTACATCGTGAGGATACGGAACAACGAGTGGACTGCTTGTTAGTGTCCTCTAGGGAAAGATAGTGATCGGGTGCTTACCCCGGGTACTTGAGGTACCGCGGGTCGTGGATGACATGGAAGTTCCCCGGATCTTGTGGGTAAAGTGTGCAACCTCTGCAGAGTGTAAAACTATTCGAATAGCCGTGTCCATGGTCAAGGACAGTTGGGTGGTGCTGCTTAGACTACGTCCGTATGTTTCTGACAAACAACACGGTTTGGTAAATCTATTGACGTGTTTCATGAGGAAGTCACGATGAGCTTGAGCATGAGTTGTTCATAACTCTCTCTCGATGTTGATGTCTATAACCTCCTGATACTTGTTGCAGACACATTCATATCCTTGATAAATGTTGATCATACTTGCATGAGAAAAACTAGCTTTCCGCAAAAATGCCAATTTAGCAGTAGTGCCTTGCATAATTATTCTTTTATCACCCTTGGGTTGCTTGCGAGTACATTCAAAGTACTCATTGGCTTGCCACTGGTTATTTTATTGGCCAGGCAAGAAAGAACAAGATATATTGAAGAGTTCCTTGGTGACGATCGTGCGAGCTAGGACACTTTCCCAGTCAGAATGCCTGTAGGGTTAAGGCAGATGGCATGGATCCAAGTTATTGACAAAGATTTCTGCTGCAATGTTATACTCAAGACTTGACCATAATGGTCATAATTTATGGAAGATGGTATGTATGGATGTAAGACTCTTGTTATTCAGCTTCTGTGTGTTAAGTGAGCATTGATCTCTGGGATCACTGTACACGTGCATTCGGTGATCACAACTTATGAGTCGGGGTCCCCATAGAGCTGGTATCAGAGCCATCCTGACTGTAGGAAGCCTTAGTTCGCATGGTCATTAGTTAGAGTAAAACTATTTCCAAAACTACTACTAGTTTTCAAAACTATCTATACTTCTCTTCCCTTCTCAATTTTTCAAAAACTAAGGTATATTTTCCTTATTGGTCGCTTCCCCTTCAAAACTTTTGGTCGCTAGAACCCTTAAGCCCCTGACCACCGGATTCCTTGAAATCCTTGTGGATAGTCTAGAAGGAGGATGCCTTGTCAGACATCCCCCCCACATCTTCTGAACACAAGATTGGCGACACCACAACAAGACGATACCAACAGAAGATACATCTTCGAGGAATGAGGATATGAAGACCCAGAGGATGGAGATATCTTTGAATTTTCCCCAGGATGATGCAACCTTGTCCTATGACAATAAGGGTGTAAGATATGCAAGATCACAATAAACATCGCTAATAGAGCAACCATGTCCTTACCATTGTTGTAACGGCAACCACTGGTGGATGAGAACCTCGCCATTTGGTCCGCCTCACTATAGTGAGCAGGAAAATGGTTCTCTTCATCCCCCGCTCTTGGTGTCGATGTTGTCATCAACATAACTGACATGTTGGACCTCTACTATGCCTTGTAAATGTCCTTGCATAAAGGATTACAAACCTGGTACCATCAATGCCTTAGAAAGCAAAAGGGATCGTCGTGATTAAGGAGACAACAGAGGACCGAGTCAATGCCAGCTATGAGGGACCACCTTCACCCCGTTAGCTCATCAGGCGAGAAGGTGTTGAAGAGTCTTCAGGCTCAACCTGGATCGTTTCATCGAACAACTACAAGAGAAGTAGCAACACCTGAGGAAAACCCAGAAGACTACATGAGGCACGGAGCAAATCACGACTACTAAATCCGAGAACCCCTAGGGTAGGATGAGTCGTGTACCCCCTATGCGCAGTCGAGTCTGTATGATCGTTTGAATAGAACCATGACTGTGTGTTGCTTGTTTTTATTTTGTGTTTTGATATAAGTCGCACTTTTGCCCTAGGCAACAAGTACGCGACTATATCACCTTCCTTGTTTTCCTTTGCTTGGCCCTTTTTGGCGCCCGTTTGTTTGCACCTGCACTATAGAACCCCCTTTAGGCATTCCCCTCCTCTATGCTACTTCTCCCTCTCATCTCTCTCATCAACTGAAGGCTAGCAAGACAAGATACACCAAGGGTTCTATTTTGGAACCAACTAGCACTGAGGACTTTTGCTACAACCTCCATGAGCGAGTGTTACCCTATAGAGTTAAGTTTAACCCTCTAGATTAGAAACCCATCCCTAGACCCTTCGAGACTTCATTAGATTCCCCAGCTCGAGTCCTTAACCATGTGCTTAACCCACAGAAATTGCAAGCGGACCAGTTAAGCCTCTGTAACCTTCACAGCACTGGGTTCATTATGGAACTAGTGGACATAGTGAACGAGCACATTGTCATCCTAAGATAGCACCAAAACTGACGATGCCATAGGAGGAACCAAATTGAGGATATAGGAATAGGGAACAAATGACTTGATGAGTTTATATCAGTCACCTTGAGGAACTATCTGAGACTCTTTGGTGGATTATAAGGCTTTCATGTTGAACTTGGTGGGATCATGTTAATAGAGTAGCGTAGCTATCATTACCCTTGAGTAAATTGGATTTAGTAGGACAATTATGATCGCAAGCTGAGATTCTTGGAGGTAAAAGGATTTGACTTGAACAGATGGTTTTGATAGGAGATAGTTAACATTACGATAATAACTTGAGGGAAACATGTAGAAATTCTCGTTGGACATGAGATTTGGATTTAAATAGGTGATCCTAATGGAGTATAGATGCTGAGTGAGTCTGCATGGTTCGGATTAAATTGGATTTAGACTGATGATCTCAATCATGATACCATGTTCTTGGTGGACAATAAACTAAGAGATTGGATTAATTGTCAGAGTTGATTTAGGGATCTATATAAGCTTGACCTTGGAGTTTACTTGACCATGATAATGGAAATTGGTGGACTGACTATTGTTGGGGAACGTAGTAATTTCAAAAAATTTCCTACGCACACGCAAGATCATGATGATGATATAGCAACGAGAGGGGAGAGTGTATGTCCACGTACCCTCGTAGACCGTAAGCGGAAGCGTTATGACAACGTGGTTGATGTAGTCGTACGTCTTCATGATCCAACCGATCCAAGTACCGAACGTACGGCACCTCCGAGTTCAGCACGTTCAGCTCGATGGCGTCCCTCGAACTCCGATCCAGCTGAGTGTCGAGGGAGAGTTCCGTCGAGACGACGGCGTGGTGGCGATCTTGATGTTCTACGGCGCGGGGCTTCGCCTAAGCTTCGCGACAATATGACCGAGGTGGAATATGGTGGAAGGGGGCACCGCACACGGCTAAGGAACGATCCGTAGATCAACTTGTGTGTCCATGGGGTGCCCCCTGCCCCCGTATATAAAGGAGGGAGGGAGGAGGAGGCCGGCCCTAGGAGGGGCGCGCCATGGGGAGTCCTACTCCCGGTGGGAGTAGGATTCCCCCTTTCCTAGTCCAACTAGGGGTCCTTCCATGTAGTAGGAGTAGGAAACTAGGAAGGGGAAGAGAGAAGGGAAGGAAGGAGGGGGTGCGGCCCCTCCCCCTAGTCCAATTCGGACAAGGCCTTGGGGGGGCGCGCGGCCTGCCCTAGGCAGCCCCTCTCTCTTTCCCGCAGGGCCCAATAAGGCCCAATACTTCTCCCCGGCGAATTCCCGTAACTCTCCGGTACTCGAAAAATACCGAATCACTCGGAACCTTTCCGAACTCCAATATAGTCGTCCAATATATCGATCTTTACGTCTCGACCATTTCAAGACTCCTCGTCATGTCCCCGATCTTATCCGGGACTCCAAACTCCTTCGGTACATCAAAACTCATAAACTCATAATATAAGCATCGCCGAAACTTTAAGCGTGCGGACCCTACGGGTTCGAGAACTATGTAGACATGACCTAGAACTATTCTTGGTCAATAACCAATAGCGGACCTGGATGCCCATATTGGCTCCTACATATTCTACGAAGATCTTTATCGGTCAAACCGCATAACAACATACGTTGTTCCTTTGTCATCGGTATGTTACTTGCCCGAGATTCGATCGTCGGTATCCAATACCTAGTTCAATCTCGTCACCGGCAAGTCTCTTTACTCATTCGTAATGCATCATCCGTAACCAACTCATTGGTCACATTGCTTGCAAGGCTTATAATGATGTGCATTACCGAGAGGGCCCAGAGATACCTCTCCGACAATCGGAGTGACAAAACCTAATCTTGAAATACGCCAACTCAACATGTACCTTTGGAGACACCTGTAGTACTCCTTTATAATCACCCAGTTACGTTGTGACGTTTGGTAGTACCCAAAGTGTTCCTCCAGTAAATGGGAGTTGCATAATCTCATAGTTACAGGAACTTGTATAAGTCATGTAGAAAGCAATAGCAACATACTAAACGATCAAGTGCTAAGCTAACGGAATGGGTCAAGTCAATCACATCATTCTCCTAATGATGTGATCCCGTTAATCAAATGACAACTCTTTTGTCCATGGCTAGGAAACATAACCATCTTTGATAAACGAGCTAGTCAAGTAGAGGCATACTAGTGATACTATGTTTGTCTATGTATTCACACATGTATTATGTTTCCGGTTAATACAATTCCAGCATGAATAATAAACATTTATCATGATATGAGGAAATAAATAATAACTTTATTATTGCCTCTAGGGCATATTTCCTTCAGTCTCCCACTTGCACTAGAGTCAATAATCTAGTTCACATCGCCATGTGATTTAACACCAATATTCATATCTGTATATGATTAATACCCATAGTTCACATCATCATGTGATCAACACCCAAAGGGTTTGTTCACATCACTATGTGATTAACACCCAAAGAGTACTAAGGTATGATCATGTTTTGCTTGTGAGAGAAGTTTAGTCAACGGGTCTGTCATATTCAGAGCCGTATGTATTTTGCAAATATTCTATGTCAACAATGCTCTGCACGGAGCTACTCTAGATAATTTCTCCCACTTTCAATATGTATCCAGATTAAGACTTAGAGTCATCTAGATCAGTGCCAAAACTTGTATCGGCGTAACCTTTTACGACGAACCTTTTTGTCACCTCTATAATTGAGAAACATATCCTTATTCCACTACGGATAACTTTTGACCAATGTCCAGTGATCTACTCCTAGATCACTATTGTACTCCCTTGCCAAATTCAGAGCAAGGTATACAATAGGTCTAATACATAGCATAGCATACTTTATAGAATCTATGACTGAGGCATAGGGAATGACTTTTCATTCTCTTTCTATTTTCTGCTGTGGTCGGGATTTGTGTCTTACTCAATTTCATACCTTTGCAACACATGCAAGAACTCTTTCTTTGACTGTTCCATTTTGAACTATTTCAAAATCTTGCCAAGGTATGTTCTCATTGAAAATCTTATCAAGCGTCTTGATCTATCTCAATAGATCTTGATGCTCAATATGTAAGTAGCTTTTACTGAGGTCTTTTTCTTTTAAAGAACTCCTTTAAAACACTCCTTTATGCTTTGCAGAAAAATTCTACATCATTTCTGATCAACAATATGTCACTCACATATACTAACCAGAAAGGTTGTAGTGCTCCCACTCACTTTATTGTAAATACAGGCTTCATCGTAAGTCCATATAAAACTATATGCTTTGATCAACTTATCAAAGCGTATATTCCAACTCCGAGATGCTTGCACCAGTCCATAGATGGAACACTGGAGCTTGCACATTTTGTTAGCACCTTTAGGATTGACAAAACCTTCTGGTTGCATCATATACAACTCTTCTTTAATAAATCCATTAAGGAATGTAGTTTTGACATCCATTTGCCAGATTTCAAAAATGTGGGCAATTGCTAACATGATCCAGACAGACTTAAGCATCGATACGAGTGAGAAAATCTCATCGTATTCAACACCTTGAACTTGTTGAAAACCTTTCGCAACAAGTCGAGCTTGGTAGATAGTAACACTACTATCAGTGTCCGTCTTCCTCTTGAAGATCCATTCATTTAACATGGCTTGCTGATCATCGAGCAAGTCAATCAAAGTCCATACTTTGTTCTCATACATGGATCATATCTCAGATTTTATGGCCTCGAGCCATTTCGTGGAATCTGGGATCATCATCGCTTCATAGTTCGTAGGTTCATTATGGTCTAGTAACATGACTTCCAGAACATGATTACTACACCACTCTGGTGCGGATCTTACTCTGGAAGACCTACGAGGTTCTGTAGTAACTTGATCTGAAATTTCATGATCAATATCATTAGCTTCCTCACTAATTGGTGTATTTGTCACAAGAACTGATTTCTGAGATGAACTACTTTCCAATAAGGGAGCAGGTACAGTTACCTCATCAAGTTCTACTTTCCTCCCACTCACTTCTTTCGAGAGAAACTCCTTCTCTGGAAAGGATCCATTTTAGCAACGAATGATTTGCCTTTGGATCTGTGATAGAAGGTGTACCCAATAGTTACCTTTGGGTATTCTATGAAGACGCACTTCTCCGATTTGGGTTCGAGCTTATCAGGTTGAAACTTTTTCACATAAGCATCGCAACCCCAAACTTTAAGAAATGACAACTTTTGGTTTCTCGCCAAACCACAGTTTATAAGGCGTCGTCTCAACGGATTTTGATGGTGCCCTATTTAAAGTGAATGCAGCTGTCTCTAATGCATAACCCCAAAACAATATTGGTAAATCAGTAAGAGACATCATAGATCGCACCATATCCAATAAAGTGCGGTTACGACGTTCGGACACACCATAACGTTGTGGTGTTCCAGGTGGCGTGAGCTGTGAAACTATTTCACATTGTTTTAATTGAAGACCAAACTCGTAACTCAAATATTCGTCTCCGTGATCAGATCACAGAAACATTATTTTCTTGTTACGATGATTTTTCCACTTCACTCTGAAATTCTTTGAACCTTTCGACTATTTCAGACTTATGTTTCATCAAGTAGATATACCCATATCTACTCAAATCATCTTGTGAAGGTCAGAAAATAACGATACTTGCCACGAGCCTTCATACTCATTGGTCTGCATACATCAGTGTGTATTATTTCCAATAAGTCGGTAGCTCGTTCCATTGTTCCGAAGAACGGAGTTTTAGTCATCTTGCCCAAAAGGCACGGTTCGCAAGCATCAAATGATTCATAACCAAGTGATTCCAAAAATCCATCTTTATGGAGTTTCTTCATGTGCTTTACACCGATATGACCCAAACGGCAGTGCCACAAATAAGTTGCACTATCATTATTAACTTTGCATCTTTTGGCCTCAATATTATGAATATGTGTATCACTACGATCGAGATCCAACAAACTATTTTCATTGGGTGTATGACCATTGAAGGTTTTATTCATGTAAACAGAACAACAATTGTTCTCTAACTTAAATGAATAACCGTATTGCAATAAACATGATTAAATCATATTCATGCTCAACGCAAACACCAAATAACACTTATTTAGGTTCAACACTAATCCCGAAAGTATAGGGAGTGTGCGATGATGATCATATCAATCTTGGAACTATTTCCAACACACATCGTCACTTCACCCTAACTAGTCTCTGCTTATTCGCAACTCCGTTTGAGTTACTAATCTTAGCAACCTAACTAGTATCAAATACTGAGGGTTGCTATAAACACTAGTAACGTACACATCAATAACATGTATATCAAATATACTTATGTTCACTTTGCCATCCTTCTTATCCGCCAATCACTTGGGGTAGTACCTCTTCCAAAGGACCAGTCTCTTTGCGGTAGAAGCACTTAGTCTCGGGCTTAGGACCAGACTTGGGTTTCTTCACTTGAGCAGCAACTTGCTTGCCGTTCTTCTTGAAGTTCCCTTCTTTTCCCTTTGCCTTTTCTTGAAACTAGTGATCTTGTTAACCATCAACACTTGATGCTCTTTTCTTGATTTCTACCTTCGCGATCTCAACATCGCGAAGAGCTCGAGAATAACTTTCGTCATCCCTTGCATATTATAGTTCATCACAAAGTTCTAGTAACTTAGTGATGGTGACTAGAGAATTCATCAATCACTATCTTATCGGAAGATTAACTCCCACTTGATTCAAGCGATTGAAGTACCCAGACAATCTGAGCACATGCTCACTAGTTGAGCGATTCTCCTCCATCTTTTAGCTATAGAACTTGTTGGAGACTTCATATCTCTTAACTCGGGTATTCGCTTGAAATATTAACTTCAATTCCTGGAACATCTCATATGATCCATGATGTTCAAAACATCTTTGAAGTCCCGATTCTAAGCCGTTAAGCATGGTGCACTAAACTATCAAGTAGTCATCATATTGAGCTAGCCAAAGGTTCATAACGTCTGCATCTGCTCCTGCAATAGGTCTATTACCTAGCGGTGCATTAAGGACATAATTCTTCTGTGCAGCAATGAGGATAAACCTCATGTCACGGATCCAATCCGCATCATTGCTACTAACATTTTTCAACAAAATTTTCTCTAGGAACATATCAAAATAAACATATGAAAGCAACAACGCGAGCTATTGATCTACACCATAATTTACAAAATACTACTAGGACTAAGTTCATGATAAATTAAAGTTCAATTAATCATATTACTTAAGAACTCCCACTTAGATAGACATCCCTCTAATCCTCTAAGTGATCACGTGATCCAAATCACCTAAACCATGTCCGATCATCACGTGAGATGGAGTAGTTTCAATGGTGAACATCACTATGTTGATCATATCTACAATATGATTCACGCTTGACCTTTCGGTCTCCGTGTTCCGAGGCCATATCGGTATGTGCTAGGCTCGTCAAGTTTAACCTGAGTATTCTGCGTGTGCAACTGTTTTGCACCCGTTGTATTTGAACGTAGAGCCTATCACACCGATCATCATATGGTGTCTCAGCACGAAGAACTTTCGCAACGGTGCATACTCAGGGAGAACACTTCTTGATAATTAGTGAGAGATCATCTTAAAATGCTACCGTCAATCAAAGCAAGAATAAGATGTATAGTAGATAAACATCATATGCAATCAAAATATGTGACATGATATGGCCACGATCATCTTGCGCCTTTGATCTCCATCTCCAAAGTACTGTCATGATCTCTATCGTCACCGGCACGACACCATGATCTTCATCATCTTGATCTATATCAATGTGTCATCACATAGTTGTCTCGCCAACTATTGCTCTTGCAACTATTGCTATTGCATAGCGATATAGTAAAGCAATTATTTGGCACTTGCATCTTATGCAACAAAGAGACAACCATAGGGCTTCTGCCAGTTGCCGATAACTTCAACAAAACATGATCATCTCATACAACAACTTATATCTCATCACGTCTTGACCATATCACATTACAACATGCCCTGCAAAAACAAGTTAGACGTCCTCTACTTTGTTGTTGCAAATTTTACGTGGCTGCTACGGGCTTAGCAAGAACCGTTCTCACCTACGCATCAAAACCACAACGATAGTTTGTCAAATAGACTCGTTTAACCTTCGCAAGGACCGGGCGTAGTCACACTCGGTTCAACTAAAGTTGGGAAACCGACACCGCCAGCCACATGTGTGCAAAGCACGTCGGTAGAACCAGTCTCGCGTAATCGTACGCATAATGTCGGTCCGGGCCGCTTCATCCAACAATACCGCCGAACCAAAGTATGACATGCTGGTAGGCAGTATGACTTATATCGTCCACAACTCACTTGTGTTCTACTCGTGCATATAACATCAACGCATAAAACCTAGGCTCGGATGCCACTGTTGGGGAACGTAGTAATTTCAAAAAATTTCCTACGCACACGCAAGATCATGGTGATGATATAGCAACGAGAGGGGAGAGTGTATGTCCACGTACCCTCATAGACCGTAAGCGGAAGCGTTATGACAACGAGGTTGATGTAGTCGTACGTCTTCACGATCCGACCGATCCAAGTACCGAACGTACGGCACCTCCGAGTTCAGCATACGTTCAGCTCGATGACGTCCCTCGAACTCCGATCCAGCTGAGTGTCGAGGAGAGTTCCGTCGACCTGACGACGGCGTGGTGGCGATCTTGATGTTCTATCGGCGCAGGGCTTCGCTAAGCTTGCGATGATATGACCGAGGTGGAATATGGTGGAAGGGGCACCGCACACGGCTAAGGAACGATTCAGTAGATCAACTTGTGTGTCCATGGGGTGCCCCTGCCCCATATATAAAGGAGGGAGGGAGGAGGAGGCCGGCCCTAGGAGGGCGCGCCATGGGGAGTCCTACTCGGTGGGAGTAGGATTCCCCTTCCTAGTCCAACTAGGGGTCCTTCCATGTAGTAGGAGTAGGAGACTAGGAAGGGAAGAGAGAAGGGAAGGAAGGAGGGTGCGGCCCCCCCTAGTCAATTCGGACTAGGCCTTGGGGCGCGGCCTGCCCTAGGCAGCCCTCTCTCTTTCCGCAGAGCCCAATAAGGCCCAATACTTCTCCCGGCGAATTCCGTAACTCTCCCAGACTCAAAAAATACCGAATCACTCGGAACCTTTCCGAACTCGAATATAGTCATCCAATATATCGATCTTTATGTCTCGACCATTTCGAGACTCCTCGTCATGTCCCCGATCTCATCCGGGACTCCGAACTCCTTCGGTACATCAAAACTCATAAACTCAAAATATAAGCATCATCGAAACCTTAGCGTGCGGACCCTACGGGTTCGAGAACTATGTAGACATGACCTAGAACTATTCTTGGTCAATAACCAATAGCGGAACTGGATGCCCATATTGGCTCCTACATATTCTCTGAAGATCTTTATCGGTCAAACCGCATAACAACATCGTTGTTCCCTTTGTCATCGGTATGTTACTTGCCCGAGATTCGATCGTCGGTATCCAATACCTAGTTCAATCTCGTCACCGCAAGTCTCTTTACTCGCTCGTAATGCATCATCCGTAACCAACTCATTGGTCACATTGCTTGCAAGGCTTATAATGATGTGCATTACCGAGAGGGCCCAGAGATACCTCTCCGACAATCGGAGTGACAAAACCTAATCTTGAAATACGCCAACTCAACATGTACCTTTGGAGACACCTGTAGTACTCCTTTATAATCACCTAGTTACGTTGTGACGTTTGGTAGTACCCAAAGTGTTCCTCCGGTAAACGGGAGTTGCATAATCTCATAGTTATAGGAACATGTATAAGTCATGTAGAAAGCAATAGCAACATACTAAACGATCAAGTGCTAAGCTAACGGAATGGGTCAAGTCAATCACATCATTCTCCTAATGATGTGATCCCGTTAATCAAATGACAACTCTTTTGTCCATGGCTAGGAAACATAACCATCTTTGATAAACGAGCTAGTCAAGTAGAGGCATACTGGTGACACTATGTTTGTCTATGTATTCACACATGTATTATGTTTCCGGTTAATACAATTCTAGCATGAATAATAAACATTTATCATGATATGAGGAAATAAATAATAACTTTATTATTGCCTCTAGGGCATATTTCCTTCAACTATAATAAGGTAGCCCTTTCCAGTATTTGTGGATTATAGGACATTAGGAGATCGTGTGGAACACCATAGAGATTGGATTTGAAGAACTATTGGATCATGTAGTGATTGGTGTATTCAATGGGTTGTTGGAGTTGATTCATAGGAAGGAAACAAGATCTGGAGTGGCTTACGACGTGTTTCCTTGGGATAGAGATGCTTTATCTTAGACCTTGGAAGAATAGGCTGAGCACTTGGATTGTCACGTTCAAGCTTAGCAGCTTGTATGTTCTACCCATGGATTTTTTGGGGTAGACATACATATGAGTTTGGGGATTGTAGACATATATGGTTTTGTTAGACCTCCTCTCGAGAGTCATGAGGATATGAATCACATGAGTGATGATTGGAGTTGACCTATACAAAATGATGCTATCGGTGATATGATGTGATTTGTTTAAAGGACTAGATAGACTATTGGCATCTCAGAAATCGTGCTTAGAGATAAGATGATAAATGTTCACTCGCACACTAGAATCCTTGAAACCCTTACACCCTACCAAGCTACAACATGGTCGGATCAGGACCTTAGGGCCTTGACACTAGATCTAGAACACCTTGGCCCACACTCAACAAAGACCACCACTAATTCCCCAGCCTACTTTATGTACCCCGTGAACAAAGTCTTCATGGAGTGCTTAGACAAGATAGTTGTCATCATCATTTGGTGACCTACTTGTCCACCCGAAGACAGAAGAAGAACCGTTCAGCTGGTTAGGGAGCATTTGAAGACCGCCATGTCAAAGGGGAAGAACTATACCAATCACCATCGACAAGAAGAAAACCTCCGCATCAAAAACCAGGCATATCTGCAAGCCACTTCTCTCTAAGGAACCAAGCATTTCCATGACAAGGAGACCCACACCAAGATTTAACAACCCCCTCTGAGATCACTACGAGACGAAGAGAAGACGGTTACCAGCTGGAGTTGCCACCTGAGTTACCCACTATGCACAATATTTTCCTACACAACACAACCTCGGGAGTGTTTCCAACTTCCTAACTAGCCTGACCTCTACAAGGACATCGATCATCGAGCCATCGACCTCCAGCCCAATATGACCTACGCGAGAGACCCCAATTGGAATATGGATCAAGCAGAATGTCATACACGAAGCCATGCCCTCAAGCACTCCAAGGATTCAATGGAACACCACACGGAAGCAGAAGCAGTATAAGGACGTGAAGACTGCCCCACATCAAAGTTTTCGTATTCCTTTCTGCGCCTAGTTTGGGAATCTCGGGGACGGGATTCTTGTAAGGGGGGTAGGTCTGTCACACCATGATTTTCATGCCACAACACTTAAGCTAATAAATCATGATAAATTGTGGTTTGACAAAAACTTTTGAGTGTTTTAGATCTTGCCTTGATTGGATTTTGTGTGTTGTTTGCAAGTGCTCTAAAAATCAAATAAATCCTCCAACTCATATACTTCATCTCCTTGCTCCAAACTCTTGAACTAATGATCATGCCATGTGTATAGGACATAAAAATAATTTCTTACAAAAATAATTTGGCCAAATAGTATTTTCAAAAATTAGTTTTCCAAAAACCCCTGAATTGTGGTTTGCACTGCAAGTACTTAATTAAGGGCAGTAAAAATCTTTCCAAAAATATATTTAACTCCTATTAGATATAGGATACCCAGAAACCACAAAAATATAATTATAAAAGTTATTTTCCTATTTTATTTAAAAGTTTTTTCTTAAGTCCAGAAATGGTCTTTAATACGGAAAAATTACTTTATTGTTTCAAAAATATTTGACAAAAATCAGGGGAACTCAGTGGACATATGTTATCCATATATAAGAGTTTCAACACATGGTCATGTTCAAAGTATTGGACAAAACCTCCCAAAACCATTTCTGCCCATTTCAAGGATTTGAAATATTTCTACAGGAAATATTTTCATAAAAATCCAAGGAAAATCCAGCAAGTCACAAATGCATATTGTGATCACCTTGAAAAGCCTCATGTCAATTAAAGTCATTTTGCTTCACCAAAATGCCCCCAAAACCCTCTCTGAACAGAATCAAATTTGAACAACTTTGTACTACCAACTTTCTCTCCTTGAGCCCAACTTTTTTGAGCATGTTCACATGACCAAATGAGTCCACTACACCGAGTGGTTCATCAAGGGGAAGTGATTTTCTCAACTAGATCTACACAAGTTCATTTCTGCTAATTTCTAGGGTTTACAAAAGTTGCATTGGCAACTTTTCCCAAATAAGCTCCAAATTGGCGGAAGGCCCTAATTATATGTGCCATTTCACCCTGTGGAGTCTCATGCCAAATGGAGTTCATTTGCTTACCCAAATTTGCATCAAACACCTTCTGGTCATTGCAAAAAGTCACTGGTTTCACCCCCCTACACTAATCTCCTTGACTCCAAATATTTACCACAGCTGAACCTGATCACCAGCAATCTCCAGTAGCTCCCCCTCTTCCAAAGTTCAATGATTGAGGGGTAAAAACCCCCATTTACCTCTCTGGACAGCCCTTTTCTCCCTCTCTCTCAACCCCACCCTTCTCCTACTGGCCACCCAGGGCATCCAAGGCCATCTCCCACTTCTTTACGTTCCCCTAGAGCTACCAGACATGCTTGGCTGTGCCCACCTTTCCAAAAAATGGCATGCCGGCCATTTGGGTGCTCTGGAGCGCACTACAGTGCGCTCCCGCATTGTAGCCGCCCCCTACCAACCGCCTCCGGCCACCTCGGGCCTCCCCAGCGTGTCTCATGAGGCCGCCTCGGCGTCTGGGACACGGCAAGCTGCCGGCCCCCTCCTAAACCTCTCTCCTCTCCCCTCCACGACCTCACCCGAGCACGTCCGTGGACGCTGCCCATGGTGCTACGCGGCCACGCCCATTTAAGCCACCCCGACTCTTTCTCTCGCCTCGGTTCGAACCTCCTCTCTCCCGTGCACCTCTCAGACACCCCCTCACTCCCCCTTGTGCCCTCCTTCCCTCTCCATGGCCACCATGTTCGCCGCTGGCCTCCACTTTGCTCCAGCGAACCACAGCCCCTCCCCCTCTCCTTCGACCTCCAGGAGAGCCTCTGCTAGGATACGGAGCTCCCCGCTCCTCTCCGCCTCGTCCCGTGCCTCGTGGTGCCGGTGCCGCCAATGCCTAATGGGGCTGTCCGCCACGACCGTCGCCGGATGCGCTCCGGCCATCCCGTGCCGTCTCCGAGGGCTTCCCCTTACGCGCCTCTCCCCAGCGACCCCTCCGGTTGCCGGAGCTTGGCCGGGGGTGGCATGTGCCGCCGGGGGCAAGCGCCGGCCGGCGCTCAACCGCGAGCTCGATCCCCTCTATCGCGGGCGCGGGAGGAAGGGGACGACCCTACGGGTGGGCCCCGCGGGTTAGCGACTCAGTCGGCGGGCCTCAGCGTTTAAGTGGAGGCTGGATCCAGGTTAACCGTCTCCCCGGCAGAGAAGCGTACTCCGCTAGTCCGCCTTTGGCGTGGCCCTCCTTAGTCAGCGTGGCGTGCAGTGGGCGGCCCGGTCTTGCTGCGGTTCTATCTTTGCGCCGGTGCGTGGTATAGGTATAACCCCCACTTCCTTTGTCTTTTTCTTTTTCCAGAAACTTGTAAAATATCCCAAATATTCATATTACCTCCAAATTTGATGATTCAAATTTCTAGTGACTCTATAAATCATGCTCTACCTCTTAGGGGAGCTTGCACAATTTTCAGAGAACTTTCCTTCACACTTATTTAGTAAATTCCAATTTTCTTAATTCTGTGACAAACTTTAGAAAATCATAGAGAGCTCAAAATTGATCCAAATGCCATGATTCAAAATCCTTGATACTTCTAAGTTCATAACTTAGTTTTTCAACATTTTTCCAAATACTTTATGTGCCACACAAAATAATGAGCCATTTCTTGATATTAGCCAACTTTGCAAATTCATTGGAAATTCATTTGAACTCCAAATCCATTGAAACCAACTCCTAGATGCTTCTAAAATTATTCCTTGTTAAATGGATGCCTTTGATCATTTTTCAAATAGTTCTTCTGTACACTTCCTGCAAATCCATGAACCCCTTGATTCCATCATATCGAAATGTTTAGAAATATCCATTGATCCACTTCCAATGAAATCACCTTGGTCATTCCTCATATGACCAGAGGTATCCTAGAAAAGTCCAACTCACATTTTTTAGAGCACTTTTATTTTTGCCTTGTCGTGTTGCTTATTATGGTTGTTTTTGACGATAGTTGATGAAGTAGACGAAATGCTCGGAGTTGGACGAGAGATATTTTAAGACCTCAAAGACTTTGTTAAAACAGGCAAGCAGCCCTTTGACCATGTCTATGAAACCCTTTTTTATGCATGTCATATAGCACTTTTATTGCTTGCATCAGAGACATGATACTGTGGTGACCACATGGGGTGGTTTACCACCGTTACTTCCTCATTGATACTTGCATTGTACATGACCCTACCTTCTTGTGAGGGTTATGCCGGTAGGGGTAGATAGGATGCTAAATTAGTGCTACGCAAAAAGGGACGGGAATATGCATGGTGATGGAGACAAAGCATTTTCAAAAGACTTTTCGAAAACCCCGTCGGGTGCCACTTATGTCTGAGGGAGATGATGAGATGGGTAACCACTTGATTAAGAAGTGGTGTACCGAGGCAAGTGTGTGTTGTTCTTCGGAAACGAATTAGATTTAAGACTTGTCGACTGTCCCAACCTTACATGCGCAACCACTCTGCCCTTGAATGGGAAAGGGCATTATTGATTACCTAGGCCGATACTAGCTTGGAGCCCGCATTACTAGTGACGGGGGAGAGTTGGTGCTCTCTCTCGGGACGGGGTCGTGCCAGGTAGGGCGGCCATGACTGTTTTTGCAGGGTACCGGATACACCGTTGCGTCCCCTCTCAGATGTTACGATCTCGAGTGAGTCTCGTATGATGTACATCGTGAGGATACGAAACAATGAGTGGACTCCTTGTTAGTGTCGTCTAGGGAAAGATAGTGATCGGGTGCTTACCCCGGGTACCTGAGGTACCGCGGGTCGTGGATGACACGGAAGTTCCCCGGATCTTATGGGTAAAGTGTGCAACCTCTGTAGAGTGTAAAACTATTCGAATACGCTCTGCTCAGACTACGTCCATATGTTTGTGACAAACAACAGGGTTTGGTAAATCTATTGACATGTTTCATGAGGAAGTCACGATGAGCTTGAGCATGAGTTATTCATAACTCTCTCTCGATGTTGATGTCTGTAACCTCCTGATACTTGTTGCAGACACATTCATATCCTTGATAAATGTTGATCATACTTGCATGAGAAAAACTAGCTTTCCGCAAAAATGCCAATTTAGCAGTAGTGCCTTGCATAATTATTCTGTTATCATCCTTGGGTTGCTTGCGAGTACATTCAAAGTACTCATTGGCTTGCCACTGGTTATTTTATTGGCCAGGCAAGAAAGAACAAGATATATTGAAGAGTTCCTTGTTGACGATCGTGCGAGCTAGGACACTTTCCCAGTCAGAATGCCTGTAGGGTTAAGGCAGATGGCATGGGTCCAAGTTATTGACGAAGATTTCCGCTGCAATGTTATACTCAAGACTTGACCATAATGGTCATAATTTATGGAAGACGGTATGTATGGATGTAAGACTCTTGTTATTCAGCTTCTGTGTGTTCACTGAGCATGTATCTCTAGGATCACTGTACACGTGCATTCGGTGATCACGACTTATGAGTCGGGGTCCCCACAGAATGCATTGCGGATTCAACTCGAAGAGTGTCTCCCTATAAACCCCTGCATATGCAAAGTTCACCCCCCAACCGTGCTGACCAGACCACACACAGAAATACAAACCCCTTATGTCTCTATAACAGGCGGGCACACATTTTAAAACTGAAGTAGGAACATTAGAATAATATGAAATTCGTATTTGAACAAATAAATTAAGCAATTATGAGTGGCATAATGTTTAGCTTCAAAGACGGAGTGTTGGTAGTGCGACACAAAGCAAGTAGGTAGATTGTATTCCATGTAAAAGATCGAAGCCTATGTAAAAGCTGGAAATGACACTTTCTTTCTATATAATGTAGTGTTCGTTCCCACACATGATGGAAGAGATCACATAGAGAAATACTATTCACTCATGTCTACTGTTCCAGTATTTAGAAACAGGGTGGTCCACCCTAAAAGAATATTGACAACCAATATGACAAGGCAAGCATAGATGTAGTGAATCAATCATTTACTTGTGAGCTTACTAGGACAAGTATGCAGAATTGTAACTGCAGTAAGAGACCGTCCAAAATCTGAATGAAGAAGTTTTCTAGCACTTATTGTTTGCAACTAACCGACGTGAATAATTGGATATTATATCGAATGAGTAAGAAAGACAAGTAAAATTGTCAACAAACCTGGCTTGCAATAGTAATCTGGGTCAATGTCACTACGACCAACAATCCAAAATGACTAGTGTCAGTTCCGAGGGCCGGAATTTTGAAAACCCTGTGAAGTTTAGAGGTACTAAAGATTATCGAAATACATCTGAACCAGTAAGTGTAGGTAGCACTGAGCACACAACAAACCCTAATGATAGTCCTGCCTAATGAGTAATGACTCAATTAGAAAATGGGTGATGAGGAGTGGCTGCTGAGTGTTGAGGACGTATCTCAGGATAAATCGGGTTGGCTTGGTGGGTGCTGCACGCCTGAGCCCTGAACGGACTGGGAAGGTAGGCACAGCGGAGCGCCCGGGCAGCGGTGACGCTGTTTGGAGAGTGGCTGCTGGCTCCTATTAGTCTGGTGTCTCCTCCTAGAGTCATGCCGTCCGGGGACGACAAGTCGCCAATGAGGCAAAGGGTGAAGCAGTAGAGATCTGAAGCCAAGCAAAGCAGAGGGGAATCGGGGCTGGGGCGACCCAAAATCCTGTGGTGGGCGGCCCACCGTGGGCACCTCAGAGATACACACCCGAGCGGCGAACATGCATTTCGAAACTAATTTAGGAACATTTAGCTGACTAATTAAACAACTCTGTTCTAATAATATCAGATTCGTATTTGAACAACTAAGCTTGTTTAGCTTGATGGGTGGAGGAGTGTTATTATGACACGAAGCATGTATTCTGATCGTATAGTGATCATAAAAGGGGGAAACTCTAAGCATAATTTTTTAGCCAAAGAGGGTTTCCCCTCCGATTTCTATTGAAGAAATCACCACGGAACCAACATGATCAATTAAACCCTAAGCATGATAAATTAAGCCATATTATGACTGTGCCATGGCAGATTTGAAGCTGCAAACCGGAGAAATGATATTTAGCATCCATTGTTTGCTTTGAACTAAGAACTAAATTCTAAGAGCTGAAAAGAAAGAAGAGTAACCAAGTTAAGATCTATTTTCTGGTTGAGATAAAAAAGTTGAGGAGATATGAAGTACCACGTCTCTTGCGGCGCCGTGTAGGCATCGGGGTTGCGATGGCTGTCGGTGGCGTTGAAGCAGATCTGCGAAGGTAGACGGGTGCATTGGGGGATAAGTCCCATTGCGGTGGAAGAGAAGGTCGTGTGAGCGGCCCCGGCAAAGAGGACGACGACGCCGATGAAGTGAGAGGACGCGATGCAAGGCTATTGGTCCGTCACCGTGGATGAGAAATGTCCATCTCTAGCAGCGGACGACGCGGTCTTGGTAGGCGCTCTGACATGGTGGAGGACGGTGGCAATGGATGTGGTGGAGGACGGCGGCGATGGATGGGGTGGCGGACGGAGGCTGGTGTGGGGATGGGGTGTTCTAGCTCGGACGGTGTATGAATGGGAAAATGGAGGGAGAGGTACGGGGAACCATGTTTTTGGGACGCGCCTGTCTAAAATATGGGAAAATTACGAACTTAGCCCCCGTTTAAAATCTGGACGTCTCGTCGGTTGGAGATAGGACGATAATCTCGCATCTCACCAATATTTGCCTAGAGCGATTTCGGGCGAGGAGAGGGTGGTTGGCGCCCACAGTGTATGAATGGGGCTGACAGGTACGGCGGTTGTGTCACGTCTGAGTGAAGTTACAAACATGCCCCTATATTGAAAATATTTGCCTACATCGATTTCGGCCGAGTCGAGTTTGTTTTGCCGCCCACCGTGTATGAATGGGGAATGGAGGGAGAAACAAAGGTCTTTCAGACGAGCTTGAATCAAATGTGTTTTGCCGCCCATGTTTGACGCCCACCGTGTTGGAATGATCTCAGAGGCGGTCGTGTCACGTCTAATTGAAGTTACTAAACTACCCCTATTTAGAGCAGTGGAAATCGGGCCGATGGATTGTCCGTGTAATGGGTAGACAGTAATTTCCATCTCCCAAACACTTGGCTTGGGGCAGCCGACGTGGGAGTGGACATTTTGCCACTTCTTTCGAGTTTTGGGACAATAAGCATCCACGTTTACCCTGACAACTAAATTCAAATCCATTTTGTATTCCTATATGAATCTTTATAAATCATTATATGTGTTTTTATATATCTTAAAAAGGACGACAAAGATGTATTCCACTGTCATATATGAATATGGTTTACAAATGCCGATACTCAAATTCACAAGCTAGAATCCAGTTTAAGGTGAATTCGAATATTTGGAAGACTTCATGTCCAAATCAAATGTCACACGCAGCATAATGTGTACTCCCATTTAGATATGTACACAAGAGATGCATCAAGATTCAAATACCGAGTCAATCAACCAAGAATGTACAGAACTAACAAATATATAAACACTTATAGAGTATATGGATCAATAATATCAACTAACATACATAAGCCAGGCCGTGCACTTTTTTTTGCTACAACATCATCCTTTTTTTAGCCAGCAACTTGGCCCTTTCCGATGCGTGCCACTTATGGTCCATCTATACTTCTATTAGGGCTGAATGCGCATTCAGCCCGATTGGCATATTTGTAGGTCTGGCACAGCAATCCAAATGAAATGTCTTCGAGTCTTATCAACTAATACAAACTTGTGCTCAAATAAAATTACAAACCAAAAAACAAAAAACAAAAAACTATATTACATGATCTCCAAAACAAATGGTTTGATTTATTACATGAACAAACAACACAACTTTTATTCAACGATGGAAAGAACATTTCACCTATTATTTACCAAGTGGGAATTTAATTTTCTTTTTTCCTTCAGGACCTTAACAATGTGGTCAGTCTCAGCTTGCTTCGTTTTGAAATCCACCAAATATTTAATGGTTGTCTTGAGTACTGCTTGTGATTGTGCTGTTTGCTTCCTCAACATGTCAACTTCATCTCTAAGTGCGACGAAATCTCTTTCTACCACTAGTTTAGCCTCTAGAGCATCAGCAGTTGGCAATTCATAATGCACGATTGGGCCGGTGCCACTGCTGTGGGATGATGCAACGTCCATGGGAACCTCGCTCTTTGATCTTGGGCTAACCTGTTTTGCCATTAAAGTTCTGATTGGATTCAGAAAAGTTGAAGTTAGCAAAACATCTCAACTGGGAGTTATAGCAGCAAACCAGTTAAACAAACAAGGAATTAAAGAGTTTCAATTGGATGCTGAAAAGTAGTTATTAACATCTTTGTAACCCTCTGTTGCAGCAGCAAAGCAGTTAAACAAACAAGTAGATATTTAAGTTAAGGCAAACAGGTAATTCTTAACAGTAAGTATCAAACACATAGATAGGCACAGTTTACAATAGGATTAACAGGTTGTGGCATTATGTAATCAGTAGCAAACTAAATTAAGCCAAGCAACGTAATTGAACAATTTTGCAATAAGTGGCTAATAAAATTTTGAGAAGCAGGTAACTGAACTTACGCTAGTTCTTTATACATGCACACTGCAACTTCTTTTTCGCTTACAGGGATGTACGAAGGAGTCCATGGCATGACATGCTTGGATACGCAGTCCCAATACTTCTTTCTTCCCACACTGCATTGGTAAGTCGAATGGTTAATCTGGTAAGATGGTGCGTCCTTGATATGTTATATGAGGACGTGTAGTCAGACTAGTTGTAGCCACACACATCACATTGGCTTTTACTGTATATTTCATGTGATTACATTTGGCATATCGAGATCTAAGCAATCTACAATAGGATGAAAAGACTGGCATCCTTCACATTATTGGCAAACTCAGTTCATAGAAACAAGCAATTCAACCATTCTGTGGGTAAATCAAAAGCGCCACTGGAATATTTTTCACTACCCAATCATACACGCAAAAAGGGGCGACGCCACCATAGGGGCTGGTATGGGCGGCCGTCTCAGGTGGCTGGAAAGTGTGCACCTAGTTTGAGTCGTCTAGGTTGGCCCAGGCTAGTTTTGTTCGTCCCAACGCACGAGCAAGCAATGTAAAAAATGAAGAAAAATGTTTCAATTTGGATGGGCCAATAACATAAGTGTAAGGCAGGCCCTATAGCAAACTCGCGGCCCAAACGAGCGCCTCCCAAATCGATCGACAGCAGGAAAAATCCCAATTCATTCGCTCCAGCCTCCAGTCTGGTTCGCTCCTAACCTAGCCGCCGCTGGACAGACCAACACAGCACTTCCTCGCGCCCTCGTTGGAGGCGGTTGCCGGGCTTCAAGCGAACGGAAGGACAAGAAGATGAAGATCCAACCCTGGGTGTAGCCTACGTGGGAGGCAGCGGCGGAAGCACGGTCATGGCATCGAGCTTGTGCAAACGGACAATTGCATCTTGCAAGAGTGGCATGCGCAACGAGGAGGTACATCACATCCTTGATTATATCTAATTCGACTCTTCAATTTCTGGCCAATAGTTAAACCTGATGGTGTTATAAAACTGCCTGTATGTAGGGAATCTATGAGAAAATGAAACCAATTTATACTTATTTTATAACTCCCCCAATCAATACTGAACTGACTAAATCTGATGTATCTAATCAAGTTTCCGATGCAAACATACAAGCTCATGTTGTTCTTGATCCTGAAGTGTCTAATGAATAGACTGCTAATGAAGGATTTGATGCAAACATTTTACATGCTCCTGGTGATGAACATATAGTGTCTAATGAGGGATCTAATGCAAGCATTTTGCAAGCTCATTGAAGGATTTGGTGTCTAATGATGATCTGCTATGTTGAGAGAGACAGAGATTTGCAAGCATTGATGACAAGCAAACTATAGTGCATTTTCATAGCTTGAGGAAACGTCAAGGCCATCTACCAGAAAGTCCCCGTATCATGACAACATAGCATAAATACTTTTCTAATATGTTGTTTGAAACTATTGGCATACTTGTGCAGGATAGATATATTGATATGCAGTTTGCGCACTGGTTATAGGTGCAATTACACTTCGATATTTTCAGCCAGAGAACGAATAATTCAAGTAGGTACACACCATGTTTGTAGTCCTTGTACACCATGTTGCATTTTGTATTTTGGTGTTTGCATCATTTAGTGTTTATAATCTGAACTAGTTTGGATCATTAGCTGGTTTTCAAAGTGCATGTAGCTTCACATTTCTCAAGTTATGTTGATTTCCGGAGTGCAAGTGCCTTCTTATTTTTTAAGTTAAATGTTCGCCCCTAGTAAGTTGAATTCGCGGATCCGCCACTGCACACAAATCATACACGAATGCCAGTACGAATTAAATGAAATGTAGGGATTTACGCTAGCTCGTTGTACAGGCTCATCGCAGCTACATTATGCTTGGGATGTTCCATGTACAAGTCCATGTTACCACTTGCTTGGATGTGCAAGCCTTGTGCTCTTTGCACCCCCCTCTGCATTTTTGACACGGCGAATGGTTGGTCAAATAAGAGGAATCGACCTTGATGTTGTACCGGATGACAGATACTTACAAGGTTATACAGGTTTGTAGGATGTGTACCAGATCCCGTAGCGCTTTCATGCTTGCTAAAAAATGGATTTTCTTATTTCAGATGATATCTCCAGAAGAAATAAGAGTTAAAGTCAGAGTTGCATAGGCGCGTAAGCTAAGAGAGAAGTGAAAGGATATCCGAACATCATCAGAACAGTGCACAAGGGAGTGATGTCTGGGGCATGCTCGCCTAGCTAGAGTGCGGGTCACTTCAGAGCCGTTGAGGGTGATGCGCTGGCGTTGGCTGGCCTCGCGCGGATGCAGATCTTGAGTGGCAGTGGAGCGCTACGATGCGGTGGAGGAGACCGTTGGTGAAGCCCCAACGGCCTCAGGGGGCGGAGGTGCGACGATGTGCTCGATGAAGTAGCCCTAGTGAGCTGGGAGACGGCGTCAGTGAACAGCACCTGATGCGGTGGAAGTCGGTGTTTGTGAGGATCGTCGGTTGCGGCAGCCGACGTTGTCGGTGAACCACCCGGTGTGGTGGACGAGGGCGTAGATGAGGTAGCTCCGGTGCGGTGGTGAAGCGCAACCGTCGTCTTCGTCGTCGCCGTCCGGCATAGAGGTGGGGAAAGAGACGAGACAGGGGGCGATTCGAACTTTGCTTGGGTTGGCGGCGAATTAGGGATTTGAGCAATCTGGGCACGGAAGGGGACGGTGGAGAAGAGAGATTTTGCAGGGCTGGAATTCGGGCCGCCAGATATTTCAATCCGAAACGTGGAAGTGCGAACTTATTTTGTTGTCGTCCTTTTTGGGGGGGGGGGGGTGGGTGGATGGAGGGAGGGACGAGGGAGGGGGTGGGTGGCTGGGTGCTACACGTCCATCGACACACGCGACCACCCTGACAGGACTATGCTTCGGTGCCTTAGGGCACCTGCCTTTGTGTCCATGACATGTGGGCCCAATAGGTGGCTGACCCACATGTCAGTGACCCAAAGGCAGGTGCCTTTAAGGCACCGAAGCAGCGTCCACCCCGACATGACCCTGGTCTGCCTGGTGCGCCTACATTTGAGAATGCAAACGAATCTTCTTTCATTTGCAAACGAATCTGTATGTATTACCATGCCCGTGTTTTCCTTGCAATAATTAGTCATTCGAAACGAGATACTCCCTCCATTCACTTTTGTAACTCGTTTCACACAACTTAAAATGAACTATTTTGCACATTGTCTGAAATGTCTTCAAGGTCTTATAGAAGTGAACAAAGGGAGTACTATACATTAATTAATGAGGAGTTATTTGAAAAACAATCGAAACGGTAGCCACGCTAACGTGGATTAGAGTGTGTGTCACATAATTAGTTATTTGAATTAGAGTGTGTGTCACGTAGCGATCTCCAATTCTAACGTGGATTTCGCATTTCACTGTATCCACGCTACTTTTTTAATACAAATTCATATGTATATGATGAACACCATGGTAGTGAGAAAACTTTTGGATGGATTCAAACATATGACCTACAAAAAAGAACAACAGATTGAGTCAATGTCAACTTTTCGAAACTTAGTATGACAAGAATTCAAAATAATTACCCGTATGCATGATCCTCACTTCAAATCTTAAAATGTAAACCAAATTGAAACATCGATATTAAGTCTCGTACTATGTACATTCAAATGTTGTTTTTTAGCCCCCCACCCCCGCACACACGCTACATACTTCCTGTATCGGTCAATCTTCCTCTCCTAACCACCTTAGGAAGCTATCGGTTTCCAACACACTTTCATTCTTTCTCTCCATGTTTCGATCTCTAAATTTCTCAACTACACAACCCCTTTTTCCACTCTGTTACCAAATTTATTTACCTCACACACCCGCCATTGCACCCCATGCCGAGCTCTCTCTCTCTCCCCCTCTCCCTCTCACCCTCTCGCGCTAAATACATGAATTGCCTATCTAGCCGCCCAACCTCTCATGCGCACGCACGCACATTGTATATCTAGGTCAATCCTTCAAGACTGTCTCACTCTTTCTTCCGCACGACGGGCCACACCCGCTCAATCTCGCTCTCTTTATCTGAGTCTCGTTTAACCTTGTTTTCTTTCACACACAAATGATATATCTCCCTGTTCTGGCCTCGATAGACACACTCTATACTCTCTCATGCAGATTGTCTATCTAGGTTAGTCCATCCAAGCCGCCGCCACTCTTTCGACCTCATGGCGGGCCACGCTCTCTCTCTCTCTCTCTCTCTCTCTCTCTGTATGTCTCGATTGACCTCGCTCTTTCTCGGACAAAAACGATATATCACCATGTTTGAGCCCAATTCGACCTATTCACATTGTATACTCTCTCACACACATTGTCTATCTAGGTCACTCTCTCCAACCCGTCTCACTCTTTCAATCGCACGGCGACCCTTTGTGATCGATTGACCTTGCTTCCTCCCACGCACAAAATATATCTACACGTCTGTGACTGGATCATCTCTCAAGCTCTATCTTACAGCCCTCACCCTTGCCAAAACCTCAATCGGACAATATCTCTCCAGAGCATATATATCTGTTCAATGAATGTCGGACCACACTCACTTTGTCTCTCTATCTATATGTCTCTCGATTAACTTCGCTTTCTCACACCGTATCTTCCACGCATTGAAACTACCTCTCCATCCCTTGCAAAGCTGGAGCTATTTACATTGCGAGGTGCACTCCAACCTTGGATTAATTTGTGTAGGCATTTATTCCGGTCGGTTTAGATTATATTTCGTAGCATTCAGCCGACAACTACTCCAAACACCGTTGCAACCCCCGCAACTCCCCTAGTTGATTTCCCACTGGCTCGGTCATCACTCTCTCGCACGTTCTTTATCGCCTTCAACGTTGCACCATCGTATTATTGCAAAAACTCTGTTGTTCTCTTTAATTATTATAAATAAGCTAAAAAACTACACACCAATAGTCCACTTGGAATGGAGCAAATTTTGACCCACAAATTAAGGTGCTACAAACTACACACCGAGGGGCCCACATATCATGAAACAAATTTGAACCCATATACAAAAAAATAAAAATAAAGGACGAGGATCGAACATGCGACCGAGCCTTCAAGCCGCACGTCAATAGGCAACATACGTAGAACAACAATGTTTGTTGTACCCCCCTTTGTTCACATAATGTTTTTATATTACCACAGCCTATTTAATGGATAACATGTAATATAATTTTTAGTACTATTCGCCTTCACTTACTGGTGGGTTCCATGTGTGCTCTCTCTCTCCCCTCCCCTTCTCCGTTTAGATGCACGGGCAAACACGAAGAACTCGCGGGCGATGTTGCCGTTGACCATATCTGGACGTGTTCACAAGCCACAGCACCAGTTTCACGTACTAGCAGCACTAGTCAGTGTGTACGTGCAATGCACGTTAATTTGGAAGTATATTAAGTGCATGTGGATATTAAATAGGATATTATTTGCGTGTTATTATGTGATTAGCACTATTTTTGGCATGAAATTAACTGCATTCTAAATGTGTTGAGCGCTCGACATTGAAGCAGTCTAGGTCGTTGGATGACAAGGAATACATGTGGCTTGATGATGTTTTATATTTAATTTGATACGGCTCTAGCAGAACATTCAATCGATCAAACCATAGATTTCGTTCAATCTGACTCCGGCTTTAAATTATACGACGATCGATATAAAATAAACGGAAATGATAAACCTTCGGATTTTAAGCATGGCAATCCGAACGCTTTTCATGGCATATTTAGATTACGCGGCGGCGGCGGGGGCGTCTTGCGGTGGGAAGCGGCTCCTCTGTCGTGCACTGTGTGTCGTCGGGCCACTGACCGACGGCGACGGCAGCGTCTTGCACCATTGTTGGCGTATTCCTGGATGTTGGCCTAGCTTCAAGGAAGGCCAAAATGTTCTAGACTTTGGAGCGAGTCAACTGGCAGGAGGAGGCGACTGGCGTTGGTGCAAGGAAGCGGTCGACGGCGGCCATCCATGCCGCTGAGGGGGGCACTGGCACCCGTGAGAGGATAGGCGCTGTCAACGGCGCGGCGGAGACATTCGTGTGCACGGGCACCAACACGGGAACGCACGTCAGTGCACACGCAGGCGCATGCACTGGCAGGTGCACGGACACCAGCCCGGGCGTGTGCAGCAGACGCGTCTTGGCGCATCTTGTTGGCGCAGCGCGCGGCGCGGAAAGTCGGCGGGGACCTCTTGGAACCCCGTGGGATCAAGCTCGGCGACAATGTGTGGCTCCCAGTCCATCAATGCCACGGGGATGGGCGCTGGTGCAGTCGAGGCGACGGGAGCCGGAACGGGAGTGGGGACAGGCGCGGTGTCTTCCCGCAAGGCCAGTTCAAGCTCGTGCCAAAGCGCCTTATGTTCTTGAGACTCCGGCTCGTGCCAAAGCGCCTTATGTTCTTGAGACTCCGACTCGTGCCAAAGGGCAGACCATTGTGATGCGGCATGGCGTACGTTTAGGTCAGGCTAGTTGGAGGTAGACGACAGGAGAATCGGAGAGGAATAGAGAAGATTGTAGCGATACCGGGTAGTGCGGGGTTGATTTTAAACTGCGGAGCCAACGACATTAAAAGTGGGAGCAATTGGGACGAAGGTGGGCGGCGGAGCCTGGTCAAAGGGCTCGCCTCCCGGTGAGCCTGCACAGCTGATCTGCTCGCCGCCCTCCTGTCGGCCAACAGAAGGTTCTGCTCGCCGCCTCCGTTGACTCACACGCTTGCTCGGACGGCACCTACCGATGAGAAGCGGGGACTCGTGGCGGCACGTAAACACCCACGGTTTCAATAGTGAAAGCGTTCGCGTTAACCTGACAGGTCTTTGTTCCAAAATACCTTGGTTCTTCATTTGTGCAACTTGTCATAAGCAGCTTGTCTCAAATTGAAGAAAGAACTTACAAAGTAATATTTGTTCCATATCACGTGACCATGCCCAGTTTCAAGAATTTATGCTCACTTTTGCATTTTCTGAAATTTAAGATCTAGGATTCGAAACAATATCATAACCTGCATCATGCAATAAATTTTGAAGTCGTACATCGGTCTTGTTGTATTTCTTAAGAAAGGATTTGGTCAAACATTTTGCTTAGTTAGACTTCAGACAAGTTATATATGCAGAGTAAAAGGATAATCTCTCCGTACCAGTGCATTGCCTGATATATTAACTCAAGTACTAGGCTTGAACAAACAGGCTCAATTCTATGCTCATCCTGGTGTAGTAGTAGTAGTAGTAGGCAATGCAGTTGACGGGTGACCTTGACGAGCGGCGACCGAGGGAATTGGACCGTGCTCGGCACGGTAGGTAACATTGTCTAATTACTAAAGCATCCCTCCGTTGTTCATCGGTAGTCATTATGGACCGGGGACATGAGGGGAATTTCCTAGGGCCGGAATTCTGGCCGCCAGATATTTTGACTTGAAACGCTGAGGCTCGACTGGTTGGGGTTGCCTAATGTGCGTACCACGCACGCCACCGAAGGACACGAGCCCGTTTTTTATTTTTTTTATTTTTTTAGGATCAACACAAGCCAAGGTCTGGCTGGTACGCCATTGGGTCCTACCATTCGAGAATACGAAAGGAACCTTTTAAATTTCCGAACGAATCTATGTGTATTACAATACCCGTATTTTCCTTGCAAATACTAATCTCAACGTGGTAATTGATTTATGACGAGTTGTTGAATTAGAGTGAGTTTGTGATATAGTGATCTCAATGTGGATTTCACATTTCATGGTATTCCTAGTAAGTTTTCCAATGCAAATTCAAATTTAAAAGATGAACAATATGGAGGTGAGAAAACTTTGTATGTATAAGGCATATGACCACACACACACACACACACACACACACACACACACACACACACACACAGACAGACACACACACACGAACACAACAACAATCCAATAAGTATAGTGCATCTATTCCAAACCATGCATGTATGACACGAATTCAAAAATACTCCTTCTATTCCTAAATATTAGTCTTTTAGAGAGTTCAACAAGTGACTACATACGGAGCAAAATTAGTGAATGTAGACTCTAAAATATGTCTATATACATCCATATGTGCCAGTCCATTTGAAATCTCTAAAAAGACTAATATTTAGGAACGAAGGGAGTAAAATGTAAGACATGCATGGTCCTCAGTTCAATATTTAAAATGAACATGAAACTGAAACATGAATATTAAGTCTAGTACTACAGTACATGCAAATGTTGTGTTTAGGCGGAGCTATGATTGTGGAGCTCTGTTTAGGGTTGTTTAGATTATATTTGTCCCCACCCTCCCAACCACCGATTGGTTGTGCACCCCCCACCCCTCCTCCCCGGGAGAATATCATGTGCCCCCATACCTTAGATGCTATATGCCGATACGAGTTGCTTGGAGCTTGTAGATGTGAGATATACCAGCTCACATGATGTGTCTTAATATTTTTATAGGAAACCTTGATGAGTTTGAGAATTGCACACAATTTGTACAAAAACTACTCAGATGCCCTTGGATCCCATATCCAACGACCTCGAAGCTCGTATCACCGTAGCATCTAAGATGAAGGAGGACATCATATTCTCCTGTATGTAAGAATATCATGTGCTACCACACCTTAGATGCTTTGGTGATACAAGCTCTTCGGAGCCGTTGGATTTGTGACCCAACACCTCCTCGGTGGTTCGAATGTTTTTTGGTAGAAAACCCCAAAAGAGTTTGGCCACTGCTTACAAGCACAAAGACTGTTCAGATGCCATTGGATCTCAGATCAAACGACCTCGAAGCTCGTATCACCGTAGCATCCAAGAGCACCTTATGTTTTTTCGCACGGGAGAATATGAGGTGCTCCCGCACCGTACATTCTATGGTGATACCAGTTCACTGAGATCTAACGGCCCACAGTAGGAGGTTTGAATGTTTTTGCAATATACGGCTAATATAGTTTGGGAAATGCGCAGAAAGTACAAGTACTACGCATGTGCCATCTGATCATTGATCATACGACCTAGATGCTCATATCACTGTAGCGGGTAATTAAGCTACGGGGAGCACCTAATATGAGCAATGGGGAGCCATTGGATCAAAGATGCAGTGGCACACATGAGGCCTGAATGTTTTATTTGCAAAAAAACCTTTGGAGAGTTTGGAAATTGCGCATAATTACAAAGACTACTCCCAAGCCATTGGATCTCACTTCCAACTGTGTAAAAACTCGTATCACCATAGGATCTAAGCTGCGGGGTGGATGTGATATTCTATGTCACTGTCATTTTTGTTCGTAAATTTGCAAAATACGTGTAACTCGTGCAGTTACTTGTCTAACCGCAAAAGTGTTTGTTCAAAAAACCATCCTACACTGAAATATCGGAACAACGCACGGGGGTCCCACTTGTCATTAATCAAATTTGGACCTAAAACTAACAAATCTAAAAGACGAGATTCGAACTGGCAACCTGGACTACAAAGCGTAAGTCGATAGCCTGAAACAACAACGGTTGTCGGCTTTGTCCCATAACTTGATTTTATACAGTATTATGTTGAGTAGAGTAGAGGGAGTGCCTCGTCAACACGTGCATGACAGTTGTCTCACTTACTGGTGGGTCCCAGGTCTGCGATCTCAATCTCTCTTCCCTCCATTGTCTAACCTTTGCACGGGCACACACGAAGAGCGGCGCTAGCATACCGTGATGTTACTACAACTAAAAAAAAGCTTGGAAAATAGAAGAATCGCCTAGAACAAGAGATGTTGTGGCTGGTCGAGACGGAGCTAACCACATCTATCCTCCGTGCCACGTTTGCATGATGAAGTTGTGTGGCTAGTGTGGTGTTTTCGACCAACTGACTGGGTCCCAAGGTCGAACCATAGGTACTAGAGTTACTGCCGATGTCTGATACAGTATATTTTTACACGCACATTTTTCCTTTGTGCCGAGACGCGGCACACCCTACCGCGCGGTTTCGGGGTCCTCCCAGGTGGTGCACATATATATTCTTCCTCACGTGGGACGCCCTACCACGCGTTTTCTGGGTCCTCCTCGGTCGTAGCGCCGAAGCAAGTAAATGAGTCGTCAAATCACGAAAGACCACCTTTCCCGTCGAGTACATTAGTGAAGAACGGTGGCTAGCTAGTTGGGCTAGTTCGACCGATTAGCTAGGCCGCTGCCACATTTGTTATTCACCCCTTTTTTATCTACTTGCCGGCAGGTAAATTTAAATATCCACCGCGGCGTTGCTCTGGTGTTTGGGTGCGGCAGGATTTTTAGTTTCTTGATTGATGGGAGCAGGCGCGGCAGGAATTTTAATTTTTGGATTGATGGGAGCACGCGCGACAGCAATTAGTCATGATGATTCCACCTATAAAACCAACTGCTCCCTGATGTGAGAAGTCGTCGACTGGTGGTTTACCATGGTGAAAACCAAAAGATTTCCCGCTCCTTGGCTGGCTCCCTTCGCCTTCCCGTAGATTGCATTGCCTTTCAGCCATTTCGCCCCCTTTGCTTCCTCTCCCCATTGTTTCTACCTGGTGCCATGGCGGCGCAGCAGATCACGGAGTCCGAGGTGAGGCGCCTGACATAGGAGCTCCATGCCAAGGATGTGGAGCTCAGGGCCAAGGACATGGAGCTCCGTGAGCTCAAGGATAAGAGGAGTGCCATGCTCCTCCGTTATGTGCAGGAGTTCACGGAGCTTCAAAAGCGGCAGGCATCCACCACAAAGATGCTCGAGGCGTCAGCGGCGTTGCTGCAGAAAGTGGGAGATATGATAGGCCGTCAGGGGAGCCGGCTGGAGCGCGAGCGGCCCGATCGTCACGAGGTCCAGGATCGCCTCAGCCACTTGGTGAACCAAGTTGCCACACACGTGTTGCGGCTGCGCGATGCCTACCGTCGTGCCAGCACGACGATGCCGGCCGGCGGGCTAAACCCGTTCGACCACCCGGTCGACTTCAACGAGCTGCGGCTTCCTGACCTGGTCTCCTTCTTCACCTATATCTCCGAGGAGCTGAGCCGTCTCTGTGCGATGGTGGGCTGAGCTGGACAAGGAGGGGTTGAGGGATGCCATCGCCGTTGTCGGGCGAATCCTTTCAGGGCTCCGTCATCGGAATCCGTTCGTGCCATTGGACGTCGTCTTTGACGAGTTGGCTCCCGTCGACTGGGAGCGGGCTCTGCGGGCGGTTGCACCCTGCATCACCAACGTCGTGCGCCTCAAGAAGCAGAGGGACTTCGGTGGTGTTTAGGCGCCCTCTGCATGGGCATGTCCATGTCTCGGCGCAACATGACCGTTGGATCAAACTCAGACGATGCAGATCAGTCACGGTAGCACAAAGCGTGTGGGTGTGTTTGGTTGCATTCTCATCTCAATATAGTTGTTTCCTCTTCATGTATTTTTGTTAACGTACTAGTGTGGACTCATGCACCCTTCATACACTCTGCCAAACACCCAAAAGTGGGTCGAGAAGGGAAATTTTTCTCCCATCCCATGCACCCTTCATACACCCTGCCTAACACTATTCGTGCTTCATATGGTTCATGTATCGTGGAGTACTGTAGCAACATACTCTTCGTGCGCTGTAGACCTAGTTCTGTTAACATTGATCTCACCGTTCATTCTCGACCGGACAGTCGAAAAAGCGGTACTATGTTACATATAGGAGTAGTTGACATGCGCAGAACATCATTTGTTATCGTCATATCTTACTACACTAGCAACAAGATTGTGTAGTACTGACGTATGAACCACTGCACATGCCTAGTAGTAGGAGCACTGTGTATGTTCAAGTGGCTACCGTGTTTCGCTCCTCCGTCGTAAGAGTGGAAATACTTGCTGTAATCATTTTTTTCTTCAGAAAAACAATGGACACGCTCTACCGTGCGGATCCTCCTCCAGCCATGCACTAAATTACTCACTTTCGCCGACGTGTGGGACAGCCAACACCTGGGTCCACCAGCCATGCACTAAATTACTCCGTAGTAGAGTGATGGTAGACTACCCCGATCGAAGCACCGCAATAATGCCCAATGAGCCGTCAAATCAAAAAACCCCTCCTTTCCAGTAGTAAGTTGGACGGACGAAGCAACCATCATTTCACTCTTCTCTCTCAGCTTCCTCTCTTGAAGAAAAACCCCACTCGCTTCGCTTCTCCCTCATCTCGTTCCTCCTTTCACTCTTCTCTCTTAGCTTCCTCTATTGGATGGACGCTGGAGCATCGGCCGACGTGATGTTTATGGCTCTGGCCAAAACCATCGAGGCTCATGGTATGAAGAAGCGCAAGCACCCCGCCAAGACTACCACAAACAAGCTCAAAGCCATTGCCCTGTCCAAGCCCCCCTCTCCGGGATCCCTCATTAAGCAAGTCCAGGTAATGTCTCTTGTTGATGATCTTTTTCTCGATCTTGATCATGTTTTTTCATCTAACACGCAGTACTAGTACTGGTAGTACAACTTTCTGGGTGATCTTGATTGTGATTTTAGTGTGCCAAATGACAGTTCTAAATTCCTCTTTTGACCAAAACATGCGAGAGGTTGACACTAATTTATTATAGATTACTTTTAACTACTCCCTCTGTCCCAAATTTCTTGTCTTAGATTGGTCTAGATACAGATGTATCTAATACTAAAATATGACTTGATACATCCGTATCTAGAAAAATCTAAGACAAGAATTTTGGGACGGAGGGAGTACTTTATGAACATCAATGCTACCTTTGAACAGGATATATTTGCCTCAGTAACTTGTGTTATGGATAATGCAAGTAATCCCTCTGCTCTCATGCCTTTAAAGACATGTTCTAGTGTCTTTGTTCACTCATTTCTGTGCGTACATGTAGTCATATATGGAGTATAATATTGAAAATCATCTTATATTTCTGAACGGAGGTAGTAATAAAATATGGTTTCTGTTTGAATTAGAACCAGGTCCGAGGTGGAGATGAAGTTCTCAAAGTCATGCCATGTGAACTGGAAGATTTGATGATGAGTTCTAATGCTAAAGTATCCAGCTGTTGTGTCCTGTCGCCACGTCTCCTGAACTAGTGTTTTCCTGTAGCATTGTTGTCAGGCGTGTTCTCGAGGCTGTCTTGACCACAACAATTTCTTGGTTGTGCCTTCGATTATGAAGGGTGTGGTTCTTGTAAAGCTTCCCAACAAATCTGATGCGGCCTGTCTTCATCACCATGTTTATGAGTGGAAAGACCACTCTGTTAGGTTCTCCAAGGTTGACGAGATGGTGATGGTGCATGTAGACATCTCTCACGAAGTCCATGGCCTAGTCAGTTATGCGGGGTTCATCCCGTAGGTCGGTGGCAAGAAATAGTCTGCAGAGTTTAATTAGTGCAACTTTGCTTGTCTGTAGTAAGTACTATTGTTCAGTAGTTGATTTGTGTTTGTGAACCCTGTATTGTTTATTAGTACTGCCGCTTTTGGTGTGTGGTCAGTCCTGAGAATGGTTTATGTTAATGTCTGTCCACTCAATTCAGTCTGTATATTATGAAGTATCCAGATCATCTTTTTGTGAGGACGCTTTATCAATTTTGGTTACACTCCAATATCTATATGCATTGCAGGGTTTATCGCACCCACCAGGATTTCCAGTCCCATGGATGTTCGGTCCATACGATTTGTCACGACCTTTGGACTATCCTGCTTGTGGGAGTAGGCGGGGCCCCTGCATGCCACCCGTAGTTGGACGATCAATCTTCTGTTTAGTACTTCAACAAAGTGATTTCCTGGTAAGGATTCACTTGAGTCACATCAAGTAAATCTTACTGATTTACTATCTAAATCTTATTGATTTAATGTCATGTTTTCTTTCTTTTCCTGCAATTTTATGATGCAAGTTTTGCCATGTGACATTCATCACAGAATAAACTGTTTGGTTTGCTCTACGATGGCTATTTTTGCAGGTCTCACTTCTTATGTCGTGTCAGTAACGAAGGCACTGTCCATCACTTATATTACTGAAAAAAGTTGGATCAGTCTGTTGTCTGAGTACAAGCCGAATCCCTATGATGAACTGCAGTTTGGTTTAACAAAAACGCCACAATTAGTCCTTCTCGCGTTTAAAAGAAATGAAGAAAAAAAACTGGATCATGGTCACGGATCCTAGTCAAGTTAGAAAGCTGATCATAGCAGACCAGACACAATCGCCGCTGTCTTGCACATCGGTACCACCTTCAGCAACAGATCGAGCACCGGCAGTTGCTCTAGCATCGACAAAGAAGCAGCGGTCCGATCCAATGAGGATTGGGCACTAATCGCGTCGGATCACCGATCTCTGGAGGATCGGGCATCGACACCGGCACCTGCTCCGACATCGGCACCAGCTCTACAAGGAGCACCATCTCCGGCAGCAAGCGGCTTCGCACCTGCACCAACACTTGCACTTGCATCTGCTCCGGCCCGTGCAGCGGCAACCGAATGAGTAGTTGCACCGCAACAGACTGGGCTGCAGTTCACACTTCATATACCAAAATCCTTACAAAAACCGACATGTCCACCTTCTTGGTAAGCATTGGCCGCCCAAGTGCTTCGTTCTTTTTTATTTCCATGTTGTTTCACATGATTCACTGTGTTGATCTAACTGTTTGGGTATGTCTTGTTTGCAAACAAAGAATTCCTAGAGCAACGAGGGAGTCGTTCAACAATCCGGGTGACCGCGGCCAAGTTTCTCTTACCATGCGCAGCCTTGGTGTGAATGAACCTGCTCAATATACCGTAAGTACAAAGGATGGTCGCATGATGATTGATGCTAAAGGATTGTCAAGGTTCAAATCTAAATCATATCTTGCGGTAGGGGATGATGTCAAAATCAAACTTTCTCGGCAAGGAGAGCTGGTCCAAATCAACTTTGAAATTCTTCAGTAGCAGCACACAACTGCCTGAACTGATCTATCCTCCGAGAGATTTTGATGTAATAATCTGGCATGGTGAAACAAGTGTCTTGTGTGTATAAGTAGCACGACAGTATTATTTATCACATGGTATATTGTTGATAGAATTGCAACTCCGATTGCTGGTTAGGAACTGTCGTTCGATTTGATTCCAACAACTGCCATGCTTTATTCAATTTTGTGTATTCGCCTTGCGACAACATCTAAAACCAGCGCCATACCGATCGCTTGCAATATGAAAAGCGCTGAGGTAGAACACATGGCCCCCCAAACATGCAGGGTGGGCCTGCGTCCCAAAGTCCAGAACCGTGAGCCTGTGTGAGTATTATATTCTCAGCTGAACCCCCATAAAAAAGCTAAACCCCCATAATGCCCGTGCGTTGCACGTAACATCAAGATGCATTTGTATGAGTATTTTATCTTGTGAGAGAAAACGATGAACGAGGGAAGGCCTTATTTGCAAATGTGGAGAGGTGTGTGGGTACCTTTTTGCAAAATTGCCATAGTTTCCTTCCTATCTGTCAGATATAAATCGGACGGCCTATATTGCAGGATGGCAGCCACACCATCATCACCAACTCGTTTATACTGTGTTAAAAACAACTCTGTTTTTTATAATTATATATGTTATATATATATTCCCCTTGATTTTTCTTATGTATAAAGTTGTGATATAAAAGATTTGTATATTTTTTTACACAGTGAGTATCTCTCTGTGAAAAATATATTTATGTGTAACTAGTTACTCCTGTCTTTCTACTTCCTTTCGCTGATATGTGGGGCAACCGGCAACGGGGTCCACGTGCCATATGCGCAAGTTAGAGTGCACAACTGCACGGTAGACACACCCCGGTCGTAGCGCCGCAGTAATGCCCAATAAGCCGTCAAATCACAACCCCCTTTTCAAATTTTAGCGATGAAGTCGACGGACAAAGCGCAATATTTCCACAGGCACTCAATCCCTTCTCCTCGTCTTCACTTGTTCGAGAAAAACCCTCTCGGCGATTGCATAGGGTTTTCTCATGGAGAACCAGGTGCGAATTCTTCATCCATCCCTGGTAAATTCAAGTCCCTTGGTCGCAGGTAATCCTAGGATGGCAGCCGCCGCCGTTGATGCATTTTTCTTCCTACTAAAACTAGTGTGTTTAATTTGCAGTGCCCAAAGTGCGAGTACCCTACAGGTTTCTGCGCCCTCGGCGAGACGCCACACTTGTTCCTTCTCATCCTAACATGAGATTTTAAAACACGCACAGTATGTTCCTAGAATCCTCTTTTCTATCCGGGAGGGTGGGGGTTTTTTGAACATGCTGTCGACTAATTTGGAAATTTGGATTGCTATATTTGGATAAAAGGTACTACTAGTACGATGGTCAACACTGACGTGATGGAGGAATACATTGTGTTCTCATATTATTTTTCCTGTAGTGTATTATTTGCTCTGCCAGAACACATGTACTCAAGATGCTCGTCCTTGCCATAACTGAATACACTAGTTTAATGGTCATAGTGAAGACAAGCCATGGATATAAGTTCTGAGTTGGGTTCATGAACCAAGAAGATCGCTACTTTTTTTATGGCCGAACTTGGATAAACTTTCTCAAGTGTTACGGACTAAAAGTTGGCGCACAAATGTTGATGGAAATAGCAGAACCTGGTCTCATCTTCACTCGATCTTCCATCCCGACGTCATTCCAATTGTTCATCCATGTTAGTTTTGTATGTGGTTCTTGCTTGTTGCCTCGATTACTTCTTAATCCACCTATTCTGTCTAAATAATCACAATTTAACTTTAGAAGTAGCAACAAATCTCTCATGAAGATGCTACTTCTAACTAATATTTTCTTATAATTGGAGGCACGTGTAGGTTTTTTCAGAGTTAAGCAGGCTGCTCGTTTGTTATTCTATAATAACTCGGCTGGTACTAATGGCACTGAAGTTGACTGGGTCGACATCCACAAGTTCCTACACTTTATTGATCATCTTGAGGTCCTTGTGGGGCGTTTCATTGGTGGAAGGCCATGTGGGATATGTGTGCCACTGCTGCACTCGTTAAACAGGTCCAACTGTGTCGAGAAACTTATGGTACGAGCTTTTTTCTGTTATATATGTCGTTCATAAACTATTGCTTATACACAGTTTGACAGTTCTGATATTCTTGAAACAGAAACTGCCCGGTTCTATTGTTCCTATATAGATGCCTGACCATGGTCGGGTCAGACTTGTGCTTGGTCACAACATGATGTTTATGTCGACCTACTCCATTCCCCTTGGAGTTGAAGAGATTGTCACATCCCTAGTCTGGTATGACCTAGACTAGCTAGTCATTTGTGCATCATGTTTATATTCCATTTAAATTTGAAATGAGGATTTGTGAAACCCTCAGAATCATTTTGAGATGACCCAAATAAAAATTTCTCCAAAAGGGTCCAAGAAAATGCTCATGTTGCACTCTGAAAATATTGAGTGCAACATGAGCATTTTCTTGGACCCTTTTGGAGAAATTTTTATTTGGGTCATCTCAAAATGATTCTGAGGGTTTCACCAATCCTCATTTCAAATTTAAATGGAATATAAACATGATGCACAAATGACTAGCTAGTCTAGTTCATACCAGACTAGGGATGTGACAGAGATACTTATTCATGGGTGGTCTCAAATAATGAAGGCCCGTCCATCTTCGAGAATAGGACAGCAGATAATGTTCATGCTTTTCCATGGCTCTAAAGCGAATATCCTGTTTATTGACCACATCGTGAGATGAAGCCGCTTTCAGATGGTTGTGGATGCGCGGGATGGCACCTGGGCCTTGTCCTGGGGCTTGGCGGCCTCACCCTTGGTTAACTGTAGGCAAAGTAGCATTATTCGAGGCATGCTTTGTACGGTTGAACTCAGATAAGTACTCATACTGCTTTCACTTTGGTTGTTAAGTGCCCTCGCTGGTTTGATTAAGGTTGTTAAGTACCCTGCTACTTTTACAATTGCGTCGTGTTTCTTCATCCCTGTCTTCCTCCACCCGCCAAAACTAAACCAGCGCCAAGCCGCCGCTTCGCTTCCGCCTCCCACGGTGGCTGCGCCTCAAGACGACGCTGCCCCACCGCCTCCTAAATCGTTAACGCCGACGCCCTCCAAGACGCTTTGAGTGCGCTTCAAGCCGCCCTCTCGCGTTGTCAACATGGTCAACAAACAACAGGAATCGGCAGAAGTACATGGATAGGATGACAGTAGGGGCCCACCACGTCAGCCTATGGAAAAATAAAATGCTTCCTCCTAGTGTTTTCCTGACATCTGGGACCCACGACATTGTGAGCGTATATAGTCAATAGACAAGAGAACAACACAAGATCGGCTGACACCTGGGACATAGTTGCTCGAGCAGTATTTTTTTGTTATTGTTGAGATGGAGCAGGGTTTGAACTGGGCTGTGGCCCATATAGCCCAGAATTATAATTTATGTTCACCATGTGACCAGCCCAGCTATTTTTTTCTTTGTGAAAATGAGCCCAGTTTATTTTTTCTGAAGAATACCCAATCCAGGCCTACTTATTTTTCTACGCCCTGATGGGCTGCAACTCTTTCAAGATGCCTGCAAATCTTGAAAGTAATATGAAATGGGTTGTAAATATAAAAATAGATGAAAATGGGCAATTACTTTATAATTTCTGAATTTTTTCACATTTTCAGATTCCTATTTCACTGGGCATTAACCTAATTTAAATATATCTTCAAAGTACTTTAAATCTGGCTCGACATTTCAGTATTAAAAATAGTTTGGAACCCACAGAAATATGTGAAATTGGCCCTGGCCAACCAAAAAAACGACTGCAATAAATTGCATAAGAAGTTGCCATGAGTTATATATAAATTATTAAAAAAAAGAGGGAGTGGTCTGACTTGTGGGCCTGTTTAGTTGACACATATGCAAGATTTTTTTAGTTATTATATACGTCAACAAACGATTATAGCAGACGTAACCGCTGGATGTCAATCAAACGGCCGTCGTGTTTCTTCAATCTCTGATCTTCTTGCTCCAGCCGCCAAAGCAGCGCCGGCGGGACCGCCTGCTCCCGCCTCCCGTGGTGGGGTCTTTGCCAAGCACCTCAGCGCCCCTACTACTCCCACCGCCGGCAGGCATCCTCTACTCACCCACACCCTCGTTATTCTGGGCGATGGCAGCCTCACACCGCAGCCAACCAGTGAACCTCAGACTCCTCTCCGCTGGCTTCCATCGCCAAGATCTTCCACGGCTCCGCATCATCCCCTTCCATCAGAAGAGTACTGTACGTGGAGAGGCTGACAGCTGGGTCCACGGCAGCCGCAAGGAAGTGCCTCCTTATTACGCGGAAAATAATTATTCCTCCTGACAGCAGGGACCCACGAGACAGGCCACCAGTATTTCACGAAAAAAAACGTTTCCCCCTGACTGCTAGGACCCACCAGACGGGCCACCGTATTTCGTGAAAAAAAATGTCCCCCCGCTGTCAGCTTGGACCCGCCGGAAGTGCCTCCTTATTACGCACAAAAAAATGAATACCCCCTGCTAGCTGGGACCCACCTTGGTGGGAGACTGACTTGTGGGCCTACAAAGTTGACTGGGACGGAGGCCTTTGTCAAGTTTAGTCAAAATATGAACGATTCTAGCTCCAGTGACCGTACGATGTCCATCCAACGGCCGTAGTGCTTCTTCAACCTCTGGTCTTCTTGCTCCAGCCGTCCAAAGCAGCGCCGGTCGTGCCGCATGCTCCTGCCTCCCGTGGCCGGCTGTGATGCCGCGGATGCCTCACCGCCCCCTACTACTCCCACTGCTGGCCAGGCCATCCCTCTACCCACCCAAACCCCCTGTTATTCTGTGGCGACAGCAGCCTCACACCGCACTCGAACAAGTGAACCCTCATACTCTTCTACGCGTGGGCATCCACTGCCGCGTCTTCCCCGGCTCCGCGTCATCCCCTTCCTAGGCCTCGCCGTCGTCCACCGCCCTGGTGTTCTCGGTGCGGCGTGGTCAACATGGTCAAGGAACAACTTCCATCGGACGTGGACCGTACGTGGAGAGGCTGATAGCTGGGTCCACGGCAGCAGCAAGGAAGTGCCTCCTTATTACACGGAAAATAATGATTCCTCCACCTGACAGTAGGGACCCACCGGATGGGCCACCGTATTTCGCGAAAAAAAACGTTTCCCCCTGACTGCTTGGACCCACCAACTACATCTTCGGACGCCAGGAAGTGTGTCCGAAAAAAAATGATTCGCCCCCCTGACTGCTGGGGCCCACCAGCTACATCTTCCCACGCAAAGAAGTGCGTCCGGGCAAAAAATAAAAAAACAATTCGCCCCCCTGATTGCTGGGACCCACCATCTACATCTTCGCACGCAAGGAAGTGCCTGACAGTCGGGACCCACCTGGTCGAAGCGTACGTAGCATTGTCATTCTGGTCGCAAACGTGTACGTACATACTGGTGGATGTAGAGACGCGCACGTGTCGTAGTAGAGGCTCGCATGTAGCATGTACACGTACGTACAGCGGCCAGTGTGCAAGAAAGAAAATACGACCATGTACGTACATACGGGCGGGGTCTCGAACGCCTACACGCGCATACGTACGGCCAACGCTCGTGTACATGGCTGGGTCATAATGGAGAAATTGCGTCGTCGCCGTGTTCATGGGGAGGCAACAGTATGTGCCGTGTTCATGGGGAGGCAACGGAAAGCATCGTGTTCATCAGGAGGCAACGGAACGCATGGGAGCCAACCGGCTTGGACGGATAAGGCGATGGAAACGAGGCCTGGCATACCACAGAATGGAGGAAACGGCCTTGTGCTCGACCGGCCATGTTCGAAACGGGATCTTGTTCATCGGGAGGGGTCTAGCGTACCACAGAACAGAAGAAAAGGACCTCCTACGATCGAAACGGGGGTCCTGTTAATTGGGAGGGGTGTGGCGTACCGCAAAACGGATGAGACGGACTTGTGTTGGAGCGCTACGGTCGAAACGGGGGTCCTGTTCATCGGGTGGGGTGTGGCGTACGACAAAACGGGACTCCACGGGATACTGCTCATCTCCACTGTCGACCTCCTCCATCCTCCACGCTACTATTCATCCACCGTCGACCTCCTCCAGCCTCCACCTGCGACTGTTCATCCAGCCTCCACCACGCGCTACTCCATCGACTCTTGTTCAACCACCCCTCCACGGGCTACTGTTCATCCACCCCTCCATCGTCTACTGTTCATCTAGCCCTCCACGGGGTCCAGTTCATCCAGCCCCAACCGGCTCGATCGATCGGGGTCCTATTCATCCAGAGGCAATGCCACGGGGTCCTGTTCATCCACCCCACCGCTCACTGTTCATCCAAACCCCCCTGCAACGCTCCCTATTCATCCAAACCCCCCTTCAACGCTCACTATTCATCCAGAGATAGCATCGATCGGCTTCAGTTAGCAGCAGTAGCGAAGGAATCGCTC